>JAWWEE010000158.1:57974546-58048369 GCA_035221455.1 Xenops minutus
GGTGGTGGTGAAGAAAATAAAATACAAACTCCTTTTCTCCTCAACTCTGAAAATAGTTCAGGGTCCAAATCCCTATACAAGAAGTAATAAAAATAGTTTGGTTTCTGGTAGCAATAACAAAAACGAGCGCAAGATTAATTCTTACACTTTTATGGCAAACAATCTAAAGCAGATGTTTGAGAATAAAAGCGAGATGTCAAAGTAGTTAAAAAGTGCTTTTCAAACCCAAACACAACAAGACAACTTACAGCTTTACGTGCTTACATAAAACTCTAAATCATCTCAGTCAGCTTCCACCTTTAGCCCTTTGCTGGTCTATGAGGCTTCACAATTACCAAAATGTGATATTCACATCTAAACCACCACAGATTGGTGTCTCCTGAGCAAAAGCGCATCGAGTAAACTTTGCTGATTAGAGATCAGCTCCTGAATCTGAGGCCTTATGAACTGGAATAGGTTTTCATGGTTTGGATATCCAGGATCTCAGAATAATGTCCCTATCTTTAAGAGATACAGCACACTTTACAGGTATCTAAAAAGAGTTCAGACTGTATTTACATTTCCGCTTCAACACTGCAGTTTTGAGACACAGATCAAACTTCACATTTTGAGGTCAAAATCAACATAAGCATTCCTCAGAATCAGACTTCAAGTACCCATTTGAAGTCATCCACACTTTCTTGTTTGTGAGTTCAAAGAATTGCTGATCATAAAGCAAACTTGAACATATTAAATCTTCTAAGTACAAATTTCACCAAAGACATTGTGTGCATGCAGGGGAGTTGAGCCCTTCCACGTTTATTATGGCAAAAGCATGTGGAAGGTAACCGTAAGCACACCCTTTTCCAGTGAAACTACCCTTTATTGTGAACACGAGACACTGTTAACTTAAAACACCGTCCCCTTAGATGTGCTTTCCAAAAGGCCTCAAGCAGGACGGTACTGATTTAAATAAAGAAAATTAGGCAAGTTTTTGCACTTGAGCTTCCCACACAACTAAGATTTGCCAAGCCTTTTGAGTCTAATCAGCGCTACAATCACCACGTTTACAAAGAGACTGACTCAGCGCGCGCACTTCCAGACTCACCAGCAAGAGCTGATTTTTTGGCTGACCACAGCAAAGTGCCTCCTGAGCCGGTCAGCCCAGGAGTCCATCTACCTGGAAGCCATCCATCCAGCAACACTGGGCTACTGTGCATCTGCATCGCCCTTTCACTTCATTACATGAAACACAAGCCCGTCGCTACGGGCATCGCAGTAACTGATACTGCACCACTCAAGTCAATGGGAGCAAATCAGAAACTCTACAGTACATATGAATAATAATAGGTTTTTGTGTTTCCTTTCCCGAGTGCTGACAGTTTGGAGGGGTATTTTTCCCCACCACCACCAGTGCTGGACTATAACCACATTAATTTCAGCGTGCCAAGGCAAGCTGCTCAAGAAGCTTTCACGGCACATTTGGCTTAATAATCCAAGATGGGGTTTTTGGGTTTTGTTTTGAATTGTCCAAGATTTGACAAGGAAATTAAAATGGAGGTTAAGATGTATAACTCTGAGGAAAATTACATTTTCAGCAAAAGATGGTAATGCCACATCTAAAAGGTTTAACAAAAAATTCAAAGCACCCTTTAAATCACCAGCAGCCTAAATAACTTTGCCCTAGCTCTGGATGTGAACTTTCATCAATTGGTAGTACACTGAGAAAACCATGCTTTCTCCTTTGGTTTCACATTCATCTTGGGTCACACTTAAAACACTGCATCAACTTTTTTCTCCCCATTCCTTATTCACAGCCATTCCTGTGTTGGCTGAAACATTTATTGCTAGGATGGAGCATTGACCAAGAGACCTACAAGGAACAAAATCCTGACGGAGCCTCAAAGTAGCTCACCTTACAAAATCACCTAACCCCTAGCTCAGCTACTCCAGTAGCTACGTCAGCCATTCCAAGGCATTACCAAAAGTAGGGAGCTGCAGTGACTGCTACCCAGTCAACAAAATTCAGACTTTATTTAACCTTTCATATCTCAGAGTTAGACCAACGCTAAGAGGCAGTCCTCAAGTGCTACAAAGAGCATTCTATAATTCATTCAATAGTTGAGTCACAGCAAACCAGCTGCTTGGCCAGGAAAATGCATCACTGAATGTACCTACATTTGCTTCTGTAAAGGGCTACAGTTTGCTTTTAATTATTCATAATACTCTGCAACATACTTGGATATGTGTACTGTACATACACACAGCAGATTTAGTTTGGAGAAAATAACCACATCTCAGCAATTAGCTGATTGCAGCGCTCAAATACTGCAGTTTTTAATGAGATGCTTTTTATGTGCATGGAGGTTTCTATTCTGTGTGTACACACAGATACACCCAGACACAAATAATCAAGGACATGAGCTAAACAGTTTTAAACAAATACTGTCAGAGAATGTTTGCACAACCCTGTAATTCCCCAATCATGTGCACATTTACACACGGGATTTATTCAGAGGCATGTCAAGCTAACAAATTTATTTGCTATCAGAAAATTTTATCATACACTTACCAGATTCAGCCACACTGATTCAGCTTAGAAAACTACCCAGCTTTGAGCACACAAAGAGCCTCACAAAGTCAAAGGAGCAGTCGCATTCCGATTACTTTGTCTGGATCGTGGCCTACAAGTCCAGTCCAAGAGAGCCAAGCAAGCCCAAACCTGATTGCATAAACTGAGCCCATCCGCTTCCCTGCAATTACCTGTGCAATAAACACCACGGTCTAGGAAGCAGAGGCTTGCAGAAACAGGCCCCCAGAGAAACAACCAGCACCCTGACGACTCCAGCCTCTGCTCCTTGTCCTTCCACGGACTGTTCCAACAGCTCAGAAGTCAAGCAGCTCATAACCAGGTGTTGGGCACCACAGATATGCCAGGATACATGGATGGGCCCTGGGCATTGAACTGCACCGAGGACAAAGTCACAGAGCTGAGGGTGAAGCCAACAGGAATACAAGCTTGCTTCATTTTAAAGCACTTGGTGAAGGGTTTTCTGGGTCAAAGCCAGGATGATCCATATCTTAAGAGATCAAGCACCTCCGTCAGTTTTAGGTCAAAAATTAATATGACTACATCATATAAAAGGAGAGACTATAGCTCAAGACTCAGGATACAGGCAGTCAGATGAATTTTACCAGTCTAGTCCAGATGCATGAGCCATTTCCAAAGCAAAAACCCAGTGGGACTGGTGTGAGATTTCTTACCAATTTAAATGGTAAAGCCATCCCTCTCTAATTGAAGGTGGGCATCAGGAGACTAAGACAATATTATTAAATAGATTTTAAGAAGGATATTTCACTTCCAAGTAGTGTCTCAAGAATAGTTAGTTATTATATAAATCATCTTAATTTTATTATCTGGGCCCCAATCCCACAGCCTAAACAAAGTGAGGAAACAGTCCCACTAGGGACTATACATAATGGGGTCCATTACTCATACCAAATAAATTAAGCATCCTTAGAAAGCCAATTTACAGAGTTTCCAAATTTATCTAATCGCATATTTAAAAACTGAAAGAGAGCAAGCAATTATAAATCATGCAGACACACATACTCAGAAATTTGTATCATTTTAAAAAGTGGAGAAGAATTCTCACAAATAGCTTACTGCAACAGCCATTGAATTAATCCCATTCCCTTCAGCGTCTTTTTTGAATACCTATCTCAGTATTTGACATTCGCCTTCCTAGTTAAAAAAACTGCAAAATGCACTGCAGACAAACCACAATCCTCTGTAAACTGGTGTTCAGGGCCATCACTTTACTCAGAGGGTGCACCTCATCTTACCAAAATAACACAAGAAAACTTGCTTTCTTTCCAAATGCACATCGGATTTCTTTAATCTGTGCATTTAGCAAACTGCATAAACAGAGAACTGGTGGCTTGATGCAATCAGTGCAGCACCATTTAAAGCACAGCACATCACAGAACCCTTAAGTCTTTTTGGAAATACCTCTGCTGCTGAGCAGCACCAGCTTTCCACCAGTTGCTGCTCCACATGCTATTGCCAATCAGCTGCATTTGCTGTAGCGCATTCCAAAGTTTACTAATTAATCTCTGCACTAAACCCCACCGATGGCTGGTTGCCATTTGAAATGATCATCATCTTTTATTTAAAGACATAGCAACCCTATGGTCAAACCCAGGCCTTATTTGTTAAAAAAAAAAAAGAGAAAGAAAAAGTGTGCCGAATTTCAGGTCATTAAATCCAGCATTCAATGAGGGTTTTTTTAAAACTGGACAGAGGCAATTATCAACAGTTTGAGAGTGTTTATATTAGGCATATTCAGTTACTTCAGTGTTAATTGTAAGGAATTGGGCACTTTTGCTTTTTGAGCTTGGAGCTACATTCAGCAGATGCAAACTACTGGAAAAGAGACCATTTATTTCTTGCAAAACAATCGAGATGCTTTGAAGTCGTGTGTTTTAGCGATTCCAGCTCATTGCTACATTTCAGATGAGGTTTTAAACACTGATTTCAGGCAGCCCAACCTCTCACACCATTGTTCCAGGCTGCTCCCATTCAGCCATGAGTACTGGCTCCGTGACCTTCACAATGACCTCTACAAAAGCAGTTGTGCATTTTACTGTGGTGTAAATCCTCACAGACAAGTCGAACCTGTTCTTTTTGGCATCCAGCCCTTCAGATGAATACTCTGCGGAGATTTATTATGAAAGGGGAATGAAGGGGCATTATTGCACAACAGTCATCCCTCACATACAGCTAAGTTTCATCTCTTCAACCTCTGAAGACTTTTAAATAAACAGATCATCTTAATTACACAAATCCTTCTTGTTTCTCACCAGTTTTCTGTAATTAAAATTTGCTGTCGTTTACAAAAAGATAGACATGCCCAGAAAAGGCATGTGTGCAAAGGTGTTTTATATTATTATTAATAAGTAATATTCATACTTCCTGTTACTATACACAAGGGATTAGTGTTTCCTAGCACACCATTCACTTACTACACTGAAGTATTATTCCACATTGTAGCAACACACATTGCCCTAAAAGGGTCCATTAATTATTTTTGTAATGCCATGAAGCTGCTGCAGGATATTAGATTGTCTCCATAAGAAATACACTCCTACGGTAAAATGATGAATGATGAAGTTTGCAGGTTTTTAATTAAATTTCAGAGCAGTAAGAATTTGCAAAGCTATTTTCCATGGCTTTAACTTAATACTTTGTGTGACCTTATGCAAATAATTAAAACAAAATTCAAGATTCCATTAATCAAATAATATAAAAGCATAAATGAATTGCAAAAGGAACAGATTTTACAAATTCAAAGAATTTGTCAAAATGGTGAGAATAGTAATTCTGTCATTCACATCAGCCACATTCCTTCAGGTTTTCCAAATGATCCTTCAGCAAAACATGCCCTCCTACTGAAACAAAAAAAAACACCCAACCAAAACTGCCTTGATACTTCAATCCAAAAATCACGTTCAAACTACCTTGAGTCCCTTGGTATTAACCAGAACTGAAGCATTTTGACTGAAGCACAGATTCCCTGGTCTAAATCTCTGAATTCCCCTCAAAAGCTCCCTTCCCCCAACGTCAGCTGTCACGGACAATTGACAATGCACACACACATACCTCCCACTGCAAAAATAAAGACCTGCTGTGTGTGTCTCTCCCTGTCACCCACAGGCGATGTCAGGTAGGGGTTCTCTCTCCCCTTCCGAAAAGTCTCACATGGCCATTCCTCAGCTTTCCTCCTCCTCCTCTTCTGCCAGCAAAATCAAAAACAACGGAATGCACAATAGCAAAATCTTCCCCATGCAAAACCATAAGAAAATACACTCTCCTCCCACCTTTCCCAGGTCCAGACTGCACTTCCACAGCTCCAGAGCTGCAGGCAGAGGTTTCCCCAAACAGAACATGCAGCAGTGGTTTTGTACTAAATTCAGTTCCCACCTGTAGATCCAACTCTGCCACCTCCAGCACAGTCCACTCCTTCATTTCTAAGCCTGAGGCTTCCCGTGAGATGGAGCAGAGATGGGCTGAGGGTAACAGAAGGTGAGCCAGGCATGGTCATACAGTGCTGTGTTTAACAACAAAGATAAAGTTTCCCCAGTTCTAGAGAGGGGGTTCTTCCTACAGAAGAAATTCAACATTTTGAAAAGCTGCAGTTGCTATTTACTTTGCCTCTTCATAAATACATTAAATAAAAATTAAAATTCAGCTACATTTATACTTCAGTCTTCATGACTAACACAGTAACCCTGATACAACCAATATTTTATTCAGGGTCCTTTTTTTAAAAAAAGAAAAACAAAAATTCAAAGGTTTTTCAATCAGGTGATAGACAATGCTAAAGTTATACCTGGTACCTCAGCTACAGTTGAAGTGGGTTACACAGGGTCTAAAAGCAACCAACAGGTAAATGGGTACAACACTCTTCAAGAATATTTCTATTACTTTGAAAGTGACATATCTGTTTAATTTGTGTATTTCAAATTCACTTAACTTAGACAACACAAAACAGATAAAAAATCAGCATAAAGCAAATGCTGTATGCGACACTACGAATGAAAGTGAACTGATACAACATTAACCTTTAGTATAAAGTGTACCTTAAGGGGGTTGCATTGCTTTGGGTTTTTTTCCCCATGTTCCGAACAGATTTTAGAAGTGCCTGATAGGAGAAATTCTTGGCCTAATCCTAACTAGGCTTCAGATTCTACCTAAATTAACAAGAATTCAATATGGCATCATCCCAAAAAGGGGACGATTAATTGAAACAAAGGGTGAAGACAAAGGAAAAATGAAGCTCCCATTGCAATCCCCTCTGCATTCTCCCATCAGCTCTCAAGCCAAGCCCTCTTCCTCTCCCATCACAACAAAAGAAAATCCTAATCATGTTTTGTTGTAAACAACTACAAAGGGAATCCTCAGTACGTAGGTGTGGCCAAGAGAGTGCCACCCTTTTGGAAAAGCAGAAAATTCTTTAAATATTTACTAATCGATGAGGCAAATTTGCTTGTCTGAACCCAAAGGGCCTGTCACAGGGAAGCTTTACAAGCTGGCCATCTTTACATATAGTCTGGGATGTATGTGATATGTGGCTCTTTTTTTTATACTAGCCATGCACACATGTCCACAGTTACCCAAACCCAAGCCCCGGTGCCAAGGAGTGCCTAAGGATGGTGAGGATCAGGTGCCTACACTGATTCCCTTTGGGTTTGTCAGCACATCTACACAGCCCAGCCCAGCAGCTCCTGGTTACTGGAGCACTGCTTCTGCTGGTCTTGGAGACGATCAGGTTTCTGTGATTCTCTCTCTATGCTTTGGAGAAGGGAGCAGTGGTCTGTTTGTTTATGCCTCTCTTTCAAAAGATGAAATGGGAGAATAGATCTCAGACCTAAAAATACATGCTGCTTTCCTCCTGTGCACACCCCTCCCTTTTAACTTGTTCATCCCTCCAAATTACTCACCTTTCCACATAATTCAGTTCCACAGGCACCACCTTTAAACGCACATCTGTCTCCTGCAGGATCTACCTCGCTGGCCCAGAATAATACAAGAACCCTTATTCTTACACAAAACCATTGTTTCATTTTCTACTAATCACGGCAAATGTTGTAAGTTCCAGTCTCCTGGCCCCCAGCCAGCTAATTCAGATAGATGGTTCCACATGTGCTCTCTGTCCTTCCATTTCCTGCCCATACCACTGCACACATTTGTCTAAGTGAGTCAAAGCAGGCGTCTCTGTAGTCACAATATTCTTTGGTACTTTATATTTTTAAAAAGAAGTCTGCATAAAACACAACCTATTACCATGCTATTATCGACTTGGCAAGAGGCAGAGGATTTTACTGCTCTTCCACGCATTCTACTGAACTATAACACATGTCACAAACTACACCTGAGCCTCACATTTCCCCAAAATACAAGAGTTACCTGTGCAGCAACTATGTTCAGGCAAAGCAAACCAATAAACTGAACTAGTCAATTATGCACTCTGACATACTCCATTATCTGGGGTTCTCTCCTTTAAAAACCACCTCAACAACTCCAAAACATTTAAGAGCAATAAAGATAAGCCAAACTTTCGAGACCAAAGCACTTCTTCACAAGAATAATTTCTCTTTCATTAGTAGCCAGTGCTGTCAATATTCCTTTCCACAGACACCTTGACTGACACTCTGAGTTCACACTAGGTATATATATGGGGACATTTACCTTTTGATGTACAACGCCGATTGCCTAAAACAATATTCCTTTTTCCCACCCCCTGCACCTGAACAAACATTTTTGAGGAAAACTGCTTTTGAAGTCTCCTTGGTGCAGAACATCGTCTTTGATCCAAATATCTTTTGCTGCAAGTACCTTAGCACAATCCAAGTGCCCCTTGAATGGTAATAATGACCACTGAAAACTAGGACTCACAACATATCATTTGAAATATAGCTTAATTTTAAAATGTATTTTTAATTTACAAATGTGCTGATTTAAAGCTCAAAAGTCAACTCCACTGAGATGCTGTAGCAAACATTCATTTATTTGCTGTGTTCACCTAGGCAGGATTTGAGGTGCAGAGATGTGGTACACACACACACAGCATGGCCTCAACCAACACACTGATTTTTTTTTTTGTAGGGAATTAATACATCAGTAATGCTGGTCTGCCTTGGAACAGAGATTAACACAAAACAAGAGATGCTGTGGGAAACACAAGTCCTGCATATACACCCCTGTCTACAGCCAGAACACTTGGTTAACCAAGTGTGGGGATATCACATTTGAAATTCCTACTGTCCTCAAAGACCAGACTTCTTCCAGAGGAACTGATCCAAAGAGATGAGTACCAAACCCATCAATTCCCCAAATCCTTCTGTCCCAGAGATACCCTGTAATTCCCAATCTCATGCAAAACCCCCTCATTTGTTCTCCCTAGACTCTCATCCAACTCACTCCCATCTTTTTGCCAACTCTGCCCTTAATCCCCCCACTCAGAGTGATGGCCCTGTGTCTCCCCACATTCTCTCCAAAGCACCTCATGTCCAGGTCCCCACCTCCTCCTCTTCCATCCATCCCACCAGCTTCCTTGTGCTTCCCCATTCCCACCATGATCCCATGCTCCACCATGGCACCACTGCTGCTGCCACCAGCACTTGTTACTGATTTCCCTGCCACTTTTTCCAGAGACTGCCTCCTGCTATCACCATCCCTCTGTCCTCCTCTTGGCTCTCCTTGTATGACTCTACAAGTCTGGCAAGGATTTCAGAGAAGCCAGATGTAGGCTGTGCTTACCTAGAATTTGTCTGAAGGTGGCCCTGAGAACAATCATGGAACACAATATGGGCACACATGGGAGTTCTCTCATCTGTGCTGTGAGACCAACGTACTCTACAGCAGCAAAGAGACTCCAGTTCATTGAGAAATGGAATAACCAGGAATAAAACTAGTCTGTGAGATAAGTCTACACACACATGGCTGTCTTGCTCTCAAAGCAAGACAAACAAGACACTGCCCAACTGGCTGCTGACTCAGAGGAATCTGTGAAGCCATTATCCGAGCTCTGCCATTCCAGGTCACCAGCACTACTCCAGGTAAACAATGCAGAAGATGAAGGAATGACATGGAACTGCTTTGATCAGCAGCAACAGAAGAAAGGATTAGAAGAAAACATGCAACGTTCTCACAAATGCAGACAAGTGCTAAGAAAAAAAGGATCACGCAAAAAGGTCACACATTTTTCTACGCACATACACAAATTTACTACTTAAGCTTCTCTAAAGGGATTCAAATCCTTCATTTATCTTACTATAATTTTTTAAATGTTCTTAATACTCTCTTTAAAAGAATTTTTGTCTCTCTAAAACGTGATCAGCTGATGAATGTAATTTCACATTTACTCTGTAGAGTGGGGAAACAGTCTACCAACCATTTGCAGAAGTTGTTAATGTTTTTATTGTTAAATGACAATCAAGGCACCTGCATTATTTTTTTAATATCCAAATTCTAAAATATTTAGTTATGTGAAGTCCTATTTATGTAGTTACCTTCAAGTACATAAGAACCTCCTACAAAGAGGCAGAGAACAATCTGCTTTTGGCACCCACCTAGGCAGAAAATGAATTTTCATCAGGTCAAGGAAACACACAGTTACTGAATTTCCCTTAAAACATAAAAGCAAGGGCAGTAAGAGCTACCAGAGGCTGCCTGGGAGGCTGCAAAGCCTCCATCTCCGGAGGTCTTTAAGAACAGGTTAGACAGGTACCTGGCATGAAGTACCACTGGCTCTGCCTCACAGTGGGGGGAAGGACTCCGTGACCTCTCAAGACCCCCTCTCAAAACTGTGATTATACAATTCCACAAGCACCCACTGCAATTTTGGCACCAAAGCTTCTCACTTTATTAATTTTTCTTCTGGGACTTAAAATTCCACCCTCACAGAGGAACTTTGTCTGCTCCCATTTTTTAATATCATCTCTACCAAGACATAATGAGATCCCTTATACTCACACTTTTGGACAAGTTCTTTCTTTCTGTTTCACCCCAGCACTTCTTCCTGGTATGCTAACTTTCAAACAGTGCATCAAGCAGCACTATTTAACAACTTTTTGCATTGAAAGTGTGGTTCAATAACTTTGCACCGCTCATTTAGCACAAACTCTAATACTTAACATTTATGATGTTTGCAACTCTTGGCCAAAGTATAGCATCAAAAGAGCATGTATGCATAGAATTGTATCTTGTTAAAAAGAACAGCAGCACTGAAAAAAGTTATATTGGAACAATCTATAAATGTGTTTACATTATATGAATGATTTGCTGTTCCTTCACAAGGCATGTAGGAAGTCAGCACTTCTCAAATGTGTAAAGTATTTCCATGTGCTTAAAGCATGATCTTTCCAAAACAAACAATGATTGAGAAATTTTTTATTATTCTTTATTTCCCTGCCAGCTGTTTTTTTGGACTCTCCTCTCAGCCACCTTCTTTCTTTCAGTCAGATCTCTCCTTATTGCTCACAGTAACACCTACTCAAGCAATGGTATATTCAGAGCTATAAGACTCAGAAATAGGAGGATCTCAGGCTAACTTAAATGCCATTTTCCTTAGAGCACTCTACAAAGTGTCTTTGTGCTATCGTAGCTAGTGGCAGGTCTGGCTGTTGCTTGGGGTGGAATTTGGGCATCCTACATTAGGGCCTGAAGCCCAGTTCCTGCTGCTCTGTCCCAGTGCGTGCTCCCACGCAGGCAAGGGAGCAGATGACAACCTGGCTGAACCCCTTCAGCAGCCTTCTCCCTACGAGCCTTTTCATGGGACCAAACAACACGCTGCATGAAAAAGAGATGTACCTCTGAAAATGGATGGCAAAGAGCTGGGCAAGCAAGTAAGCTCTTGGGCAATTCCATAAATCAAACAGGACACTCAAAATCCCAATCAAAAAAATAAAAATAAAATAAAATAAAAAAATAAAAACCCCAAACAAACACAAAAAACCCAAACCCTAAGAACAGTTCAATTCCAAAAAGTGCAGTGTAGGTCTGCTCCACTGCTGGCTACAGCCACTCTAGAAAGTACAATTAACACTCTTGGCACTATTTCATTTACTAAATTCCAGTCATTACAGCTGTGCAAACTTATGGGCCTAATTTGTATTTATACTAATATGTGTATATAAACATGTGCTGCTTTAGCCATGTAAAAGAGCCTTAAAGCAAATGAACAAATATTTTTTTTAACAGAGCAGTATAAGAGAGACCAACCATAAAAGAGAATCAGGTCAAGAAGTTCTGATTATGTCTGTTCACCAAAGAGCTTAATTTCTACTATGGCATCTTTCCTAGGGCATTCCAAACAGAAATCCTGCAGAGAGATATGGGGAGATGAAGAACTGCATTTTCAAAATCAAGTCTCCTTTTCCAAGGCCATCACTGTGTAAATGAGGGGAAGGGAAATAACAAATACTGTCATTTATTTTTGTCCTTTTATCCCCAGAAACTTTTCTTACCTAGATTAGGAAAAAAAAATTCATTAAGTCAACATAATGTGCAGAATGTTTATGCACTTTGATATAACAGTAATTACTTAGTAAGGCCAGAACCCAATTAATGTTTTAGACTTCAGTCTGTGGGCTGGAGTGCACAGGAAGCATTCCGATGACAGATCACTTAAATAAAGTTTATCTGGCATACACTTCAAAAACAGAGTTCAAAAACTTAAAGCACAGTTCTGCATGTATGTGCTTGACTCCTAACAAAACATCTTTATTTAAACAGAGGGCTAGAGATTTAGTATGACAAATGTACTACTGCTAATCATACTCCAACATGCCACTCTGAAGTTGCAGTCATATTGTTTATGTAAACCTATGAGATTTAAGTGAGCAGTATATGGATCACAGGGCTGTGGAGCATTTTTTAAATCCAGCATGTTAGTTGTAATTTTAATTATATCATCCAGCATTGTTGGTGTCCCTCACTTCATATATTTGAATTCTGTACCCTTGTATTGTCAAAGTCAGTGAAGATCCAGCAGCCACAGTTTCTTTTTCCTTTTTTCCTTTTCAGAAATAGTATCCTTCTCAGCAGATCAATGCAATGTTCATTGTTAAAAAAAAAAAGACATTGCTATCAATGACAAAAATCCAAAGCTAAAGCAATACACAATATATATTCTCACCAGGAATCAGGAAATGGAGCTTTGCAACTGCAGAATCCCACTTGTCACAAGCCTGTGCACATCCCCACGAACCTCCACTCCAGGGAAGCTGCTGGGCAGGAATGCTGGTTCCCTGAGCACCTTCACCCAGAGACCTGCTGGAAAGCACTGTGACTGCCCTCTGACTGGGGCATTTGGCTTTCCTCTGCAATGGCACTCTGTGCCACACGCAACACCAAGGTTGCAGGGGCAACACGGCAGCCTCATGGCACTGACCCAGAACACTCAGTGCCACTTGGAAATTTTACCTTTACATGCATGCTCTCTAAACAAATACATCTATTCCAAAGGGATCTATACACCTGAACACACTAGCTCCTCTTGAAAGTAAGTTGTGATTTTGCTGTGATTCTAAACTACCAAGAGCTGTGAAAAGGGAAATATTCTACACAGCTGTAAAAGAGAAACGTGCATAGTATGAGCCAAACGAAGATTAAAAACAAAACACCAATTAAACTCAAAATGGCATACATCTCAAAGAAATCAGTTCCATCTGAAGAGTTTCAGCCTGAAGACAGACCAGCTGAGCTAACAGTGAAGGAGGGCTTGACTGATTTATTTTTTTAACTTCAGCAAAAACTAAAAGCACTAAAAAAAAAAAGGGAAACAAAACACCACAACCCAAACACCAAAACACACTACACAAAAACTAACAAACTAACCAACAAACCCAACCAGAGCAGTGAGTGCTGGCAAAGCAAAACTGAAAGGCTGGAATGGACCCCGGACACACAGCCAGGGTGGCAAAGCCCCCATGGGAGCCACAGAACAGTTTTAGTCTAAACCACAGTGTGACATGCACCTCACTTACCTCAGAGTACCTGGCATATGTCTAAGCAACTTTGAACAAGCACAATTGATTAAAAAGGTATTTTGACAGACTTTTTTGCATTTGGAGCAGGATTTTTGGATAATTGCTCCACAAGCTATAAAAGAAACAGACTGAAAAACAGGAGCAGCCGCTCAGGAGTTGTTTGCACAGGAAGCAATATTGCAGGAAAAGGTAATAATAAAGAACAGTTAATTTGACCTGCGCTGATGAGGTCAATGTTTTAAAAGAAATAGCTCCACATAACGTAAAATAAGAACATTATTTCCCATCAGAATAATACTGCAAGTGTAATGCTGCACAAAATCTATTCCCTAACACTTGTTATGCGCAGCTTAGTGGTAACACACATTCCTGAGGTGTCCTAGACATCCTGTGTCTGACACAAATCCATTCCTCTGAAATACTGATTCTGTGACTGCTCCCTCCTGCAAGCTCTGGCTGCTCCAGACTGCACCCTGCTCTCCCCAGCACTCAGCTGCTAATAACCTGAAACTACAACAACTGGAATAAATCCGGGCCATATTCAGACCCACAAAGTTATATTTAACAGTGCTGCTGTGATTTGGACAGGGAAGCTGTAGCTGGAGCAGATATTTCACTCTTAATTCGCTGCCATTCAGGGGTGCTGTTGACAGGAGATGGAGCCCGGCTCAGCGGAAGAGCCACGAGGTTAGGAATTCAGCAGGGCTGGATCCTATTCCTTCTTCCGCCGCTGCTCTGCTGTCTAATCCTGGGAGAGAACATCCCCTCCGGGCATTTGGTTCCCCTCCCTCCCTGACACATCTATTTACACTGCAAATTCAGAGGGGCAGAGACCATCTTGGTAATGACGAAGCATGTACAGCACTCGGTACTAATATTTCTATTAATAAATATTCCCACTGCTATTAAGTAATAAAACAAAAATGATGACAGAAAATGAAAGTCAATGACGCATTACAATAATTCTGAGGCATTAGGGGATAAAATGCAAAAAGACAAACTCTCCCAAGTGGTAGCAGGCCAGAGGGTACCTATGTTGTTTTCCCGAGTGTCTTGGCAAACCAATTAGAGGTAATTGAGTTTTTAACTACATGAGATTACTTCAAGAATACCATCACTAGAGGCTGTGTCCTGGCAGGCTGGGGGAAGGGAGCAAAGGAACATTATAGAGCTGGAAGGAACAGAGAAGGGACAGCCTGAAACATGCTGGAGAGAGCAAAAGCCTAAGGCACTCATTTTTTACAAATATGGAACTAGCTGGGCCACAGACTCAAAGGTTCCATGTTCCCAGATCAATGAATTAGAGAGGAGTTAATACATCCACACTTCTATGCACCTTTAACCACAATGGTGATGTAAAGCACAGATCCACAAGCACCAAAAGGCTCCTACAGTCCTGTAAGTGCCTGAGACATAAAAAGAAAACTAAATTCCTGTAGCAAAATTAATTCCTGTTGTACTTGCAAACCGTCATTTGTGTGCAATACATATGAGCATCTTCTTTTACACCTCAAAATGAACTTCACATTAAAACTACCTCCCAACCAGAAATGGTCACTCCACTCACCAAGAAACAAAAGAACACTTCTCTTGCCAGACTTTAGATTTGTTTTGCACCCTCTGATAAGCCCTAGAAACACTGGAAACACTCGTTTCTGACAACCTTTCCTCTTTCTGACAACTACTAAAATTTGAAGTACCAGAACTGACAGAGAATAGCATTTTTAGCACTCCTGCAACAATTGATTGCTACAGTTTCTTTTGTAGCTTTACACGGATTTGAGATTAAATAAAACCATTTCAGAGATGCTGAAAGTGTATTTCTTATTATGATGACCATGATAAGGAGGATGCTCTGAACCACTTTCCTCCTCCACTCAGAGGCAAACCAAACTGATTGATTTGGAAGATAAGCTTCATGTACATATAATAGTTTACTGAAAAAGTTAAACAGCAGACTACAGACACAAACCAGCTTCCACTTGAAAGTTAAAAGAAGAAAAAGGAATTTAAAAGGAAAAGTGAAGGAGACCCTATCCCCATGAGCTAATTGTCTGTCTTGTGCTATAGGGGATGCTCTTGCTTAGCTTACAAGTGAAAAACATTCCCTCCTCCCCCTGCAAGCAGAGGAACTCACAGCACTAATATGACACCTTAAATGAGCCAACTTCCTTGAGCATTGCCCGGGAGACTAGAATGGACATGCCTTCTAATTCAGACACCGAGAAACACGTCCGATTAGCAGCCAGGCAGAACATCTCTGACCAAGGCCTTCCCAGGAAACACACTCATGTTCAAGCTGATAAAAAAAACAAACCCAAACCAGTGGATTGCCACAACTGGCACATTTTTATAGCCTTTGTGTAAACAGCAGCTCTGGATTAGCCAGCATCTCAGCTAGCTCTATCTGGATTCCCTTCTTTTGAAACAAAATTCAGGGAAACACTTGCCAGAAAAGGTCAGTTGACAAACTATGAGGAAAAATCAAGAGCACAGGGGGAGAATGTACATAATGATTCATTAAACATGCACCGCCGAAACTCTGACAGTGAGCACAAGACTCTTCCCAGAAATATCCTGTTGAGCCCAACCGGGCATTAATTAGAGTTGTATTTCTTAAGAAATGTTCAGTGCTCTGCTAGAGCTGTCCCCACCAATACAGGTGGTGTGAACCTTGTGGCTTAGAGAGGAACAATGCCAAAGAAACTGTAAAGAGCACAACAAAAGCTCCACCTACTCCACGTGTACACCTACACAGAAATAATGGACTGAGCATCTCAGGCGCTTAGAAAAACACCCAGTCTGAAAACCACACGTGTCATAAGGTGAGTGCCCAGGTGGGAATACACCATCACGGATCACCAACCCCACCAAATCATGTGCAGTACTGCTTGTTACAAATCTAACTCTACTTCCAGCACAGTAATTTGCATTCAACTACAGTAACTTTGCAAGACACACCCCAATCCTAATCTGAAAACATCAAGAATCAGAGATTTTGCTGCATTCCAGAGTCAATTTTAAAAGCGAGGCCAATTAGCTGGTGGAACACTGTGAACTTTAGGTCCTATTCATTCCATCAGTTCCCATTTAGATCCCATTTGTTTAGCTAAGGTTACTGGTTCTTGCTACATTTACTGCTGCACTGCTCAGATATGGCATGTTCTGTGCAGGGAGGTACTTACTGTGAATTGAGATATATCTTAACTTGCTCCAGATTGCAGTAGAAAGCAGATTTTTCTGCCTTTGAGTGAACTTTGTGGCTCCTCTGTGTTCTGATTTTTGCACTCAGAATGCAGTCAGCAGAGCTCTCCAGTCCACAACTCATCCAAGTGCTGCATTCAGGAGACATCCTTTCCTATTTATTGCTGGACTGTTCACATACTCAAGGTCCCCCACACATCCTGCTGTGGCGAAGGGTCAAGCTGCTTAGCTAAACTTCGAAATCCATTTCACAGAGCCTGTTATTTACTCTCCTATTTATAATTTTCCATTTAGCCATATTAAAACATGCTCATTCAAATGAGGCCAGCTTGTCAAAGCAGCCCTGTAAACTGCCAATTTGCACATCATGCACAGAAATTCAACATCTGCTTCCAAGCACTGAGCTGTGTCCCAGCAAAACACCCACAGAAACATTCCCATGCCGGGGAACCAACTACTTCAAAAATTACAATTAAGCTGCTTAGTACACTTACTGTCTGGAATCTCAATATTGTTATTATTGTGTAATATAATTTTTATACATGTCTAAAAATCAGTATCATGAAATAACTAAATCAAGCACCCTGTAAAGAAAATAAGGAAACATTCACCTTTCTCAGCAAAACCTATAATTTTATCAGCGTAGAATTTTTGTTTGATGCAATATATTTTCCATACATAATAATCACCAACGTCAAATACCCCAATCCTTATTAGCTTTATTGTTAAAAAGCATGAATAGAAATAATTTAGGACTAAAGGTCAAATAGGGTAAGGTATTTTTTTTGTTTTCTTGAACTGAACAAATTAAGTTAGCTATCTATTCACATTTTCTGAACACTGTTATAGTAATAATTAGTATCTGGTGTATCCCCTGTTACTCCAAACATTAAGATTTAAATGTCATGCTGCTAGAAATCTCTTTATCCAAGTCTTTCACCATTCCTGGATAAAGTGTACTTTGGGCTGCAGATCTCAAAATGTCCACTACAATATACTGCATTTAATAGTCATTTATAAATCCATTAGAAAATACTTCTACTGTCTTCATCATGTAACATAAGGTTATCTTCTTCCTTTTCCCAGGAGAAAGGCCACAGCAAAAAAAAATACAGGCATTCAATCAGAGCATTTTTAAACACAACAACAAACATTTTCTGTGCACTGGCTTTCGTATGCAAACAGAATATCTCACAAAGCATTATCAATCTTCCCCAGACTCCTAGATTTTAAAAGAAATAGGAAAATCAATCTATACCACAGGAAAACAAGAAAATCTGTACAGCTTTGCAAAAGCTGGCACCACTTTTGGAAAAATAAGCTGCCGATGCTGCTACACGGTGAACACTGACAGATAATGAACATAGCACAAATATTCCTGGCAAAACTAAATTGATTATTGATAGGAAACTAATTTGATGTAAAGGTGTTTGCTTCGCTGCCTTGGCTTGTTGAGGAGGGTGGAGAGTGCTGGTTATTTTCAAGACATCATTTACCATTATCAATTCTAAAATACGAAGTCTGAAATTGTGCAGAGATTTAAAACAACACAAAAGAGAAAGCCAGCAAAGCGCAGAAAAGATCAGTAACTTGTGCTCCCACCTCCAGCTTTACATTTACACACACAGGCTGATGTGTACTTGTACCAAGCTGTGATACAGAACAGGAATGCTGACAGATCTTCAGCTGCCACAGTAGCAGTGACACATTTGCAAAAATACTTATTGCTTCCAAGAGCCAAATAACAATGAAAACACGTTGGCATAATTTTCTAGAATCAGTCTCATACTCAGGGATTACTCCAGTGCTTAAAGTGAATCTGAAGAAAAGTGAAGCCTGTGCTTGAACTTCCAAAATTTCAACTTCCAGAATTGGTACACAAACAAGAAAAATAATTCAAAGACACCACAACTTTGCAGGGAGAAAGGTATAGCTTGCTTTTTGACAACTATACAATGAAAGGGTTTCATATATTTGTGATGAACCTTAAGGCTGGGTCATCTCAATACTCCAACTAGCAGAATGATGACATTCTTCAATTAATTCCTAATTACTTAATTGGAAGAGAACAGGATAATTCATCTAATATGCAACTCAGGTTTAAATAATCTCTGAATTTCATATGAGGAAATCTTTTGAAAGGAAATAAAAAAAGAACTAAGCAAGTCTTACCATTTTGATGCCAGTGGAAAACGTGACTGGTTTGACAGGTTTGGGTTTTTCCAGTTGCATTTCTAGCTGAGTAGATCTGTCCTTATGCTGAGCTAAAAGCAGTGAAGCAGGAAGATCAGAGCTCTCCTGTAAACATACGAGGAACAAATTTGAATGTTAAACTAAAACAAATATTAATTAACACTGCACATTCTTCAAAACTGCAAGCTATGTCTGCAGGGCCATCACTAGGAGAGCAGAGTAATGCCAAGTATCCTCTAAGAAACAGTTTACAGAAAAAGATCATTTTCAGTAATAAGAAAAAGCTGCAGCAACTCCATAAATCAGAATAACCTGCAAACAACCATTTTTATAGAATCCACATTAAAGACAATATAACAGGCTCCTTATTCCAACTGGCCAATGCAACTGTATTTATTAAAAAAAAGAAGTTAGAACTTAATCAGAGAAGGAATAATACCAAGTAGTATAACTTGGATCAGATGTTTATCTAAGACGCATTCTTTCTACCAATGAACTCAGACCAGTTTGAAATTGTTTCCCATTAGATTTCACCTGAGGCCGTTTGGAAATGATCCTTGCTCTGCTCTGCACAATGGCACTATTGTAAGTGCAACCAACAGCATATTTATTTTCTCCTTCAGCAACTTATTTTTAGGGAAGCCAGCCAATTTTTTTAAATATATATATATAAAGTAGTAAAATGAATACTTAAGCAAATGAATTACTTAAACGCTCAGGACAAAAATATTATTAACATACATATATGTAGCTGCGTTCTTGAGACAGTCAGGAAATTATTGGCCAAGTAATTTTCTAAGAGACTAATACAACTATCCACACACACAGAGAAATCCTTGAGAATTCCTGGCTAGAACTCCCATAAAGCTGAGAGCAGGGAAGAAGTTCAGATGGATTCTTCCTGGACTGCTCTAGTGCAGTATTTTATTCCTAAGGCCCTCACACTTCACATACACTTCTGTTTCAAAGAACCAAATAAACAAACTATGAAACATATTCGTTACTAACAAAACAAACAAACCTCATTAACTGGACTATGATTTTTCACTTAGTTCAAGTTAAGAAGTTGGATGTTTTTAATGCCATGACACGCTTCACTGCTTCTATGGTATCCTAGAAAAATCTTCTGAAAGGATCACAAAAAGTGTCACATTCACTGACTTCTCACGTCAATCACCAGTCCTTTTTCCTCTCCATTTTTTGTTACACTTCCTTTACCTAACAACTAGAGTGCAAGCTAAAAGTAAAAAATCTCACATGGCAAGATCTCCTCCAGAACCACAAACACAACAACTAATGCACATGATCCTACTCACATTTCTGTGGTTAACTAGGAGGAGGAGAGGAAAGATGCTAAAAAAATTACTTATAAGACATCTAATTTCTGCTCAACTTGATGAAAATTTGGATCACAAACGCACCGGTTTACAGTCTGCTTCTTCCAAGGGTTGTACATCTCTAAGCACCACACAGCAGCATGTGCTGCCAGCTGTCAGCAGAGGTTAAAGATGTTGAATTCTTTTAATCATCAGATTTAACATGTTGGGGGAGAAGGGAAGAGCGGGTTGTGCTCTCTGGTTCATTTTGTCCTCTCATATTCCTTAAACACTCACTGCATTTCTAACACAGTAACTCAAGGAAGCCAATTTTGTACCAACCTCTCAAGATTCACACAATGCCCAGTACACAATTACACAACTGTGGGAAACTCACACCACGCCAGCAAGGCACCACATCCTGATTGTTTGTCCTTCTGAATATGCACAGAGCCCTTCTGTTAACTATTAACACACGTGAAAGTTCCAATCCTGTAAGCACTTATCCATACCGGCAATTTTCTGTAGGGGAAAACAAACTGTCCAGTAGCATGAACAAAGCTAGTTATATGCAACAACTTCTGAAAGATTTGTCTCAAAACCCCTGAGGTTCTGGTAAAATAAAAGTGTGGATATGTCTTTTAAGGCACTTTGCTCAGCTCCAAGCTATGACATAGCTCAGGAAAAACCTGTCTCTCTGTCATGTGCTGCAATCTCATTTTGCTCATGCCTGGGAAGTATCCTCTTGAAGAGGAGAGTGCAAGTCCTACAACACGCAAGACATCCAAGAGCAGATCTAGAATCCTCTGTATACATGTGAGAGAGTTTATACAGCAAATAAAGCAAGTGCTTTAACACTTCCAATAACATATAAAATGCATTTGAGACTACAAATTGAAATTACAACAAGGTGTTTTGCTTTTAAAGTGAGAGGTTTTACCATAAAAGAGGTCACTTAAATGAAGGTAATATAGAATCTAGTTTAGTACTGGGAGGCAAAAGAGGTAAAGGACCTTGCAAAATGCTTCCACAATTCCTTGCTCACCTCTCCACCAAGTGACACTGGCTTCCCCCTCCCTGTTCCCAGCCAAGGATGGGTTCAAGGAGCCTTGGCCCCAGGTCCAGTCTGCATGAGCCACCCAGAGCTGGCCAGAAACTAGAGCCTGCTGCACAACATTTTAAATACCAAACATTTCTGTGCCTTTTTCCCTGCCTCTGGACTACCTAAATTATAAAGGCACAGTATTGTCAAGCACTTTTGTAAACAACTGAGACCTTTACTCCATATGAAACTATCATAAATAACACACATAATGACTTGGACCACCAAGATGATTACAGGGAAAAGAGCACCTCTTGTATGAGAAAAGGCTGAGAGAACTGGGATTGTTCAGCCTGGAAATGTAAATGTAAACGTTTTGGGGTGATCCAACTGCAGCCTTCCAGTACCTGAAGGGAGCCTACAAGAAAGATGGAAACTAATTACAAAGGGCCTGGAGTGACTGAACAAGGGGGAATGGCTTTAAACTGAAAGAGAGTAGGTTTAGATTAGATATAGGGAAGAAATTCTTTACTGTGAGGTTGGTGAGGCCCCGGCACAGGTTGCCCAGAGAAGCTGTGGCTGCCCCATCCCTGGAACTGTTCAAGGCCAGGTTGGATGGGGCTCAGGGCAACGTGGTCTAGGGGAAGATGTCCCTGCCCGTGGCAGAGAGAGGTTGGAACAACATGGTCTTTAAGGACCCTTCCAACACAAGCACTTCTAGGATTTTGTGAGGTTCTCATGCTGAAATCCTAAGAAGTTGTAAGGTAAAACTCTTCTTGGAAGATAAAAGCCCCGGTACCTCAACCTGCACCACACAAAAAGATTGTCTCAAATTTTCTCTTGCTGCCCAGTGGCAGGAGCAAACATGAAAAAAAATGACCAAGACCCAGGAGGTCTAGGCTGTAGGTTGCCCACACCAGGTGATTTATCCAGAAGAGAAGATTCCAAACCAATGGGTGAAATGTCATCTTCCCACCTTCCTCTGCACCCACAGTCCTGCTGAGTCAGTGGTTTTGCCACTGGTATCTCTGTGCACAGGAATTAATCCTTGTTGGTTTAGCACAGTACAGCAACCATCGATAAAAGGTTATTTTTTTACACCTGATTCTTTACACTAATGCTTATGCTTGACTTTTGCTGCATTTCTCAAATAAGTTTTACTTATGATCACCTTCATTTTGTGATTTGCAGCACAGCATTAGAGGGATTTCAGAGACCATAGGAAATGTTTATTTGTTTAACAACTGCTGGTTTTCCAGAGACTTTATAAGTCATTATACAAACACTTCAGTGCTCCTTTTATAAACTTTTAGTATTACAAAACAAGTTTTGGCTCAAATTTAAGTTGACAGTGCCCTTTCAAAAAACAGAGACAGAACTTAAAACTGCTCAGATTCCTTTCTCAGCCTTTAAAAATCACCTTTATGTTGTTTTAAGAATATTAAGATATGTTTTAATAGCAATACATATGCAATCACAGTTAAAACTACCTATTTTGGTCATGTTTTAAGGATTATTTATAACCATTCTTTCTGCAAGACATCTGGTGAAGGTTTCCAGTAAAACCTACTGCTGTGTTAAAAAAATAATAATAAAACAACCAAACACATCACCACTCATCAGTTAAGAGTGTGTTTTAGAACAGGATTTAAGAAAGTCAGAAACCAGTTCAAAAACTGAGAAATTAATTTCAAATTCATAGTGTTTTTATTAATTGATCCACTAGTTGAACAACTCCTAATTGTGTGGACTGTAAGTTCATTTACCTTTAAAGTGAAAATAGCCTGCTGGATGCAAAGTTACAGACTTAGGGGATTCTCAAAGAGCCTTTCTGCTCATCTCTGCTTTTGTCTGCAAAAAATGTAACACCAGCTCCTTTCAGGAAAGCCAATGACAGGTTGCCAGGACTTCAGGCTTGGAAAAGGGCAGCACTTCAGGAGGCCCTGAAATTCCTAAATTACACTTCAGTCCTCTCTCTTCATGTCAGTGCCTTTTGCACTGGCTTAAAGAGGAACTCTCCTTTTTCAAGAAGAGTAGAAAAGCATCTGTATCTTCAATAAAAACTGAGAATACAAAGCGAGAATTGACACTTCATTAGTGTGAGATGCACTGAAATAGGAGAGAAATTCTGATTTAAACACAGCAAGCAGCTTTAAACCACACTGACACAGCTGAACACATGTACTTCTTGCTTCTGATTTCCTTCAAGGGTACACACAGACTCCCCTCAGGGTGTTAGAGCACCTGAATGTGTGTGTGTATGTGTCTGTACACAGACATGTATAGAAAAAAATTGAGACGTGAATCTTGCTTAAATAAGACATTTATTGAGTTTCTCTATAGCCACACATCATGGCATTTCAGATGCAAAAACAGGAGAAACTCAGGCTGCTCCTGGAAATTGTATTATGCTCCATTTGTCTATAGACCCCTCAAATGAATTCAACCTCCATTTGCTTCAAAAGGAGCAACTCATACACGTGAAGATGCAGTAAGAGACGATAACATACTCAACGCAAGAAATCTTTTCCTTTTAGCGGTTTCTGAATACAAAGGGCCCACCTATCTTTAGGTGCTCTGACTCAGAAACGGTTGAGCAATTCTCAAATAACTCATGAGGTTACTGTCCCCTGCTCTCCAGCATCTCCACTGCAGAGGTGGCTGAGCTCGCCAAGTAACTCCTGATGACCATTTTGCTTCAACACACCAGAATATTAACCAGGTCTCAGAACTGTTTAACAAGTCAACACTGGGAGAGTCCAACTGAGTCTATGAATCCCAGATGAACTGCTCATCCAGCCCTTAGCTTAACAAAACCAGAGTTGTTTGCAACACTGAAATGAATAACAGGTAACACACACCATGCAAGACAGGGAAACAGATGTGTTAATTCCTCACAGTTAACTGTGATAGAGATGAATGTCCATGTCCTGCTACCGAGCATTCAAAGCCTCTGGTTTTGTTACTCACCAGATCATCCAGGAGTGCCTGTTTATTCTTCCTTTTTATCATCTGTTGCAGCTGCTCTTCCTTCTGTATGAACAGTCGCCGCTGTTCGCTTTCCTGTCGCTCGACCTCCAGAGCCTCCTCCAGCTCTTCCTGCTCCCGTGTCTGAAAGGGAAATCAGAAATGGGCTCACAGCAACTCCACAGCCCCACTGCCTGCCAAAGGACCCAGGGCAGGCCACATGAGAGGAAAGCAGTCAAATTCTACCTTTTAAAATAACATTTTAGTTAGAAGTTTGAGGGGTTGTGACTGATTATTCTACCTCTCCTCTTATCGTCCAGTGTGGAGTTACATTTTTAACTTGCTGCTCTCTACAGTCTGCACCCAACTCTTTAAACTTTAGAGAATGATAACAGGGTTTCCTTAGACCTTCACCCTAAGAAGAAGCACCTCTTTATTCCCACACATCCTACAATTCAAGTGATTTAAGTAGGATGACCAAAAATATAATCCCGTAACAGAGTTCCTGATTGTCCCCCCCCGCATCAGCTACATCTTTTGTGTAAAGCACACTGTACTTATCTTTGGTGTAGAAGAAAAATAAGAAATTACAAATATGTGAATTTTAAGAGAAGTCTATAAGTTAAAACATTTAAACACAAACTGTAAAAAATGTCACCTTCTCAGAAAAGTAAGACTTTTCCTAACCTGGATTGCCATCATGTGACATGAGATGAAAAGAAAGATTACTAGTAAAAAAAGACTTATTCTTGTTACAGGTCTATTTCTTGACAAGTCTTTTTTTTTAATCTATAAACTATTAAGTAATCTGTATTTGAAAATCACAGTGAAAGAAAAAAAACCAGGATAGTTCAGTGACAGGGGAAACTAAAACAATCAAAAACAATTTTATAAGGAAGAGGGAATCAAAAGATCATCAGTTTTGTCGCAAGAAGGTAAAAACATACACGAAACATTTTCCAAATCTTCCCCACCAAAAATACTAAAATAAAAGGAGATGCAGTAAAAACACAGAGATAATTAAAATTTTATAAAACTTAAATGGGTGCTTTATTGATGGAAGCAGTTTCAGGAAAAGATCATTGTAGCCAAGAGCTTAGAAAAGTTTGTTCTAATCATAACATTCTATCACAAAGCACACCAATCTGACATTGGCCCCAATATGCCGAAAAACATCCCTTCCCCAGGCAGATCAAGCCAATGGGTCAGAGAGGCCAAGCTACTCCTGGTTGCAAGAGCTGAGAGAATCTCATCACCTGCTTCCATTTCATAACTAGCAATAACACTGGTAAAACATCAGTCACCAACCTGTGACCACCTGGAACTGGGTTCTTTTTGCATTTAATGAAAGGAGGAAAACCAAACAAGAAAATCCCCAAGTTGCGAATTGAGGTTATTTCTGGGAATTAAAGGGTTTATTTTGTTCAGTCAACAGAACTGAAGAGCTCAAGGTCTTTAAGACATGCCAAGGCTCTTCCACATTAATGTCTAAAGACTGCTTAGAATTTGCAATGAAACAGAAGAAAACTTGTAGGGAAGTCCTGACAGACCCAGTCTGAAGAACCAGCCCAGAAAAAATTACAGTCAGAATTAAGTAAACTGATATACAAACCTAAACCAGATCAGACTACAGAGAAATGGAAGAATTACCAAGTCAGATCAAATCCTTCCTGAAAGGAAGACTAAACAGAACAGTAAAACAGAAGAGGGATGAGTTCAATAGGCAGCAAGGGTTGTGTCCATCCTAAAGATAAACTAAACACAGTCCCAATATCTGAAGAAAAAGATGACGGTGAGGCCCGGAGTAAACTCAAGAAGACAAGTGGAAGAAGTAAATAAAAAGTATAATAATGCTTCACCACATCAGGAAAGGACAATCAAGAAAACATGTACATTCACATCACAGAACTTAGACAGAACTATTTCAAGACTGCAAAAAGCAGCAAGTGACTAAACATCTAGTGACAAAACAGGAAGTAACAAGTTACCCTGTGACTGAAGAACTGCAGATATTTACAGAAGAAGGCATGTTTGGGAAAGCTGTAATTCATTCCAAGTGCAAGGCTTTTTTTAAAAAGCTGGTGCATATAAATACCTATATAAAAAAACAATTTATAATGACCAGAACCTAAATAGTTCTTCATGTTTTTCTAACCTGCCTACTTAAACTTTTTCTCTGCATGGTCCTGCATCAAACCTAAAGATCTAATAGACAGGTTAGTACAAAAGTTGGAAAGTCATTAGGAACTGGCTACAAAGATGACAAATATGGCTTGTACTGACAGGAGAACAAGCAGTAATTCAAATTCTGAGGTGATTCATTGAGTAACTTAATATTTTGTTTTGCACAAATGACACGCTCATAAGGACAAAAGTAGTAGAACTGAGATCAAAATAACTTGCAAGGCCACAGATTTGAGGACACTAACTGTGAGTTAGAAACCAAAGAGGATGCACTGCTTGACAAACCTCCCACATGATGGTGCCACAAGAGAAGAACACTTTTAGGATCACATCAACGTATTTCCAGTAGAGATGGGAAAACAAGAGTTTCTTTACAAGAGGCATTAAGAGCTACAATACCACATTCCACTCTTGTCCCTTCTGCTTCCCAAACACAAATTCAAACTGGAACAGGCAAAGGGTAACAAATGCACTAAGAGGGACAGAAAATACCTATATTCCTCAGAAGGAAGTTATAAGAATTGACAGAAAAACTTACATCAGTCCAGAATAAAGGGACAATGACTGGCCATAAGAGGTTTAGAAAAACATTTATAGACACCTTTTACCACGTATGGAGTAAAGAGATTCCAAAACCTGCCAAGAAGAGCTAGAGAGGGAAAGCAGCCCTTCAGCTTTTAGGAGAGGGGTACATTTATGGGCAAAATCATGGTAACAGTCACTGTGTCAAGTCTCTTACTATGCTTTGATTGTTGAAAAAGAAACGCTGAATGTTTCAAATGCTGAAAAAGAAACAAAAAGAGAAATGTCTCCAGGTTTCCAGTGAGTCAGGATCCGTGCAGGTTTGCCCAGCTCCCACGAGCCAGCCTCCAGCAGAGCAGGACTGCACAGTATGGGACACAGGAGATCCTGGGGGGCTTGGTGGGCACAGGGTGTTATGGTGCTGCCTGACAGGATCACACAGCTCCTGCACGGGCAGTCTGAGTCACCTCCAAGAAGGGAAGGTGGGCTGCAGGCAGAGTACAGTGTTCTCATGGTGACCCTCGAGGTTGCAACTACATTGTAAAATAAGACATGCAGCCAAAGCTTTGGCAGGTCTCTTCAAGCTCTGAAGCATAGGATATTGCACAGTGTCAGAGACAGGATAACAGATCAGAGATGGACCCCTAGGGAAATTTCCTCGCCTTTTAAAGGAAGAGGTTCAAACAAACATTTTTCAAATTCCAATCTCCTCCTGTGAAATCCTAGAGCTAAAGAAATCAGTCGGAGTTTTGCCACAGACTTCAGGGGAGTGAGGCTTTCACCCCTACTGATTTGAAAGCAAGTCCTTAGTGAAACTGTAATACAAACACAAAACCTTGTTATGTCACACTCTGAGCAGACATTTTCCTTCAAGAACTGATAACAGTGTGTATTTTTATACTGAAAAAATATTTAACAGATTAAACTTTTCTTACAGGAATAAATGCTTGCAAGTTTATTTTAAAGAACCAAATGATATCCGAGCCATATTTTAATGAATGAATCTTCAAAGAACCATCTGTTTTGCATACAGATTATATATACAATATTTGTGATGTTACTGTTATCAGCTCTTGAACAAAAGTTTTAATGTTTGTTTCAACATCTTTCATTCTGAATATTGCATAAACCAGACCTGTGCTTTCCCTCAATTTTACAACTCTCTCCTGGGAGCTTCATAATGTCTGCATCTGGATTCCTTTTTTCCTTCGGATGAGAAAAGAACGATTGTCCTGGTATAGGAATGAGCTTCATCTCTCCTGGATATTGTCCAACGACACTGCCAGCACGCATGCAGTGGTGATGTATTAGACACAGGCTTTACTGCCTGCCCCTCTGTTCAAGCCCTTCCCAAAATAAAGCACAACTGCATTTCAATTATCAATCTAAATATTTAAATACAAAGAGAAATTCACATAGTGCTTTCAGCTTTGATTTAAGACACTACAGAAAATACTTCAAAATTTCTTTAATTCTTCAACTAATGAATAAAAATTGTAAACAAGAAAAGTTAACTAACCAGTTTTAATTTATTCTTCTGAATGACTTCTTTGTTATCCTTCTGGTACAGCTCCATTTTCTTTTTGGTGTTCTCCAAGTCCACATTGTTGGTCAAGTTAAACACTGCATAAATATTATAAAGACAGAAAGCAAAAGTATTAGGTCAGCATGCATGATTATGACAAAGAAATACTATTCTGTTCTCTATTCCTTGTAGCACCAGATATAAACATTGCAGTAACAATTTATTTAAACATGCTCTGTAAAGACAGACACAATCTGCTAAGTCATGGCAAACTTCAACAGAAGCTAGTAGAGTTCCTTTAGGTTTACACATTTGTAGAAAAAAAAATTTGAGTCTTGTATCCTATTTTGGGATACTGATAATGACAAACAAGAATAATCATCATATTATTCATAAGACGTTGACCTTTTCAAGTAGCAGTTACAGGTAAGAACTCAGTCATTCCTACAAAATTAAATTAGACCAAACACAATACATATTTAGACAAGACGAGAAATTAAGCCATTCCATTCATAAGATTATCTAACACACAAAGGCTACACAGACTGCTCGAATTTTCAGGTACACAGAGAAAATTCACATTGCCTGATAACTTTCAAGGCACCAATGTACAGTTACCTTTATTAGGAGGAATCTACAGATGCTTCCAGATTAATAAGTTAACTGACATCCTTTGATGTTTCCCAATGGCGACAGACTATAACTCATGTAATTATGAGCAAGGGGGGTCGGCCAGCAAGCTCGATAGTTTAGCACAACATTCCCAATTATCTACACATGGCACAGAAGATACCTCAAGAAATTGAACAGTGTCTATAATCAAGAGCTTGAAAGATGTAGATGGTTTGGATGATTAGTAATTTGATACATTTCCTGAGCCTTTCACCTCTAGGTCACTGGTTCAGTCGAGGGTCAAGTGAATTCCAACTGAGAGCTGCTATTGCTGGGAATTGCTTGGTGATCACCACCCAGAGTGGATGCTGGGCTCATGCCCATGGCCTTTAAGCTACTGAACACTGGCAACATACAGCTCTCAAAGCCTCCAACAGCTTTGTCAGGAGCAGCAAAGAAATTTGCACTGCTCTTCATAAACCCTTCACAAGGAAACAACTCTGTAGTGAGTGCACCAAGTCAGACCCTGAGGAGGGGAAGGAGGTTCTAGTGAAAGCACCAGCACAGGACTTGGAACATTTTGGTTGAGTTCTCTCTTCTTAGGCATTTAGGCAACCAGGGCCAAACCATCCCTGGGCACATGCACCACTGCCAAGTCATTTGTATCACTAATGCTGCTAGAGAAGGAACAGAAGGAAGCAGCATGAAATCTGTTGTTACTCCTCAGGATATCTCACATCTCAGTTTGGGAAAAATTATATCCCTTCTTTCATCCTCTCCACAGGTAACACTGTACAAATGTGCATGAGAAGAGCTCCAGGCAAATCAAACCATGAATAGCCTAGACTGGCAAACCAGCCGAGAGCAGCAAAGGAAGCATCAGAAATTCAAAGCCAGGGAGCAAACAGGGGCAGGGGGGGAGAACAGGGAGGGTCTGAAATGCTACAGTTGTAGGATACAGCTCAGTTTTACAAACCCAACTGGGCAGCAGCTAACTGCTGCCAAAAGGGGTATTCCTGCCCTCAGGTGACTCTTTCCAGGCACAGGCCTCAGTCTTTCCTCTGCTCTGACTCCAGAACACCCCTGGATGCTTTGCAGTATCAACAAAGGGGTCAGGCAAGTGCCAGAGAGAGTACCAGGAAAGTAATAAAATATGGCAATAGGAATACTCTCTTTTCAGGAGTATTGAGGCACCACATCATTTTACTCTTATCACAGGTATTCAATTTCCTCAAACTGCAACAGAAAGGGTTCAGCAAGATACAGCTGAAGGAATTCCTAACCTTAAGCAAAAAACCCCCAAAAAATACTAAAATGCTGTATTTATTTTCCCCTCTTTTTCAAACAATTAACCATATGAAGAGGACTGATAGTCCAGTTCAGTCTGGCTCCTAAATCAGCCGAACTCTTCCAGTCCCACATTTCAGAAGGAAGATCTGAGAGGGAAGCTGTTTGTGGTTTAAGAATTTGGGAATCAACACCTGAGTTCAATTTTTGAACTTTGTTACTGCTCCTGAGCATACTGCTGGGCCTTTACATGGAAGGTCTCCTTCCAGTAAGAACCAGGAGAAGGGGAACAAAGCTTCTTTTCTCCTATACGTCACCTGTCGTATCTCCCTACTACAGCTAAATGCAGCTCTCATCCCTCTGGTCTTGGTCTCATCCCAGGTGGAAGCTCTGGGCACTGCCATAATGCAAAAAAGCCATTCAAAGTCCAGCTCCTTGGTTTTTGGAAGGAAGTTACCTGTTCCAAATGTTTTGGGGTTTTTTTCCTCTCAAAAGGTATAACATTTTCCTATTTCATATCATGACAACCACACACTTTCTGGTTGTAGCAACTTCTCCTTAGCAGAACACATTACTTCAGTCTAAACATTTAGTATTCTCATGGAGATTTGACCTTTGAATTTCCAGCTTACAGTTCCCACCTGACAAGCAGTTTAATATTTGAGTATTAGGGCAGAGAAGAATTGTCATGTGAAAATGCTGGCATACAGTCAGCCCAGGGCTCTGCAATGACAGCAGCTGCATGGGAATGTCAGCACTTCCTACAACTTAAATCCACACACCACCCCTCTAAACTCTTCAGTGACAACACAAGAAAGAAATAGCATATGAGACATGCTGTGCTAGCAGGATGCCCAGATGCCACCTTCAGGTGCAAGAGGAGGAGCAAGATGAGATGTCAAATTGCATTTAGGCTCCTGAACATCTTGAGTATTTCTCTAAAAATAAATCCAGCAATAAGCTGATGATCTCTGTTTTGCAACTATTGCTGCTTGAAACATTTAGGGTTTGGTATTTTACTTCTTTAATAGGTTCAACCAGTCACAATTTGGTCTGTAAAACAAAAATACTTAAAACTCCTACAGGGCAGAGGAAGCAAGTTATAAATATGTGACTGCCTTTATTAAGACCTACTTACATAAGTGGGTGTATTTTCCAGTATTTAAGTATTTCAGTACCTGATATGAAGTAGCATTTCCATGTAAGAAATCTATTTCTGTATCGATGTTTGAGAAATCTTCAGCAGCCACCTTAAAAGCCCATTGCTCTGCTCACAGCAAGGTGAAAGACTATTTCCCCTTCTGTTTTCCTGCTGTGGCTGGACTAAAAACCACAGCTACAACCCTCTCAACAGTCAGATCTGCTCCTACAAGATCTGCTCTGTCACTCAAGGATACTGTAGGACACCAGCAATCAAAGATTCAAACTTCCAGCACCCTCAGAGGCCAGAGAAGATTTGTCCTGGTGAATACTGATGTACAGACATTGATGAGGAACATTATCCTGGTCCTAACCATCTCCTCCTCTACACTAATTTGCCCATATTTCAAGAGTTATGTTTTGTTGTAACAGTTTTAAAAAACAGGGTTTAAAAAAAAAAAGGAAAACAGTAGAAAGTGTAGCAGTGTAACCTGGATGTCTCTACATCAACACCAGTGCCAACAGCTGCCCTTTAATACACAAAACCAGCATCTTCCCTCCAACAATAAACACCCAGCAGCAAAGCAAACCCTGCTCTTTGACACTGCACAGTTACCAGTGGCCAACCAGCCACCAAAACATCTTTCAACATATTTTCTAATAAATTTTTCATGAGCTTCAAACATCTTTTCATCAATATTCATAGAATACAAATTCTTGCCATTGCATCCTCACAATTACAGCTGACAAGTCTATTTTGCAAGGGACACTAGGCCACAAAAAATAATTAAGATATTATTTCTTTCTCTTGTCCCTTGCCCCCTCCACAAGTTCCTTGACATTTAAAAATCAACAAGGATCAAACCAAAGAACACAGCTGCTAATACTTGACATCTTACCTTTTACATGGCCAGGACCATGCAACACTTTATTTGGTCTGCTTTGAGTTCTGCCAGAAATTTATTATAATTCTTCCCTTTTTCAAAAGCACAAAAAAAATGTACCAACCCCCTCCCCCCCCCAAAAAAAAAAGCCACCAACAAAAATACAAAACTAGAAGAACCAAAAAGGGTTAAAAATCCCTAACTCATATGCCACACCTACCCTGAAAAAATATTGGTGTAGATCTGAGTGGCAAAGCAGATGGCTGGTTTGAAAAGGTTTCAAAGAGAAGACAGACTTATTTTTGTCCATGTTGAAATATAGCATAAGCCGATATAAGAGGCCTGAAACCCTTCAGGGAAAAGAAACAGAAGCTGTTTTGTATGCAACAATTATTTATCTACTTATCCATCTCACATTGGTTGGTTTATAAAATGACTTGCCTTGAGACATCTGTTGAAGTGTAACAGGAAGACTATTGTGTTTTTCTGAAACATTTCATTCTATTTAGGTAAAACTCCCAACTTCTGAAATTCAGCCTCTACAGGGAGACTTTCGCTGCTTTTCAAAACAATAACATTCATTATGCAATCCTACAACAAATGGAAAAATATTTTCCTAGCTATAAAAAAAGAAATTGAGAAAAATTTTAATTATACAGCACAATAATTTGTCCAGAGACATAGTAGGATGAATGAATATCACTTCAGTGCAGGACTCTAAGTCCATCAACATCTCCCTGGTTTAGACTCAGACTAAGAATTATTATTTTGATATAAACAATATTCCTCCCATCCTACTACAAACAAATCCTTCATAATCCTCTTCACAAAACCCCAGCCAGAGATTGAGAATGGTAATGCTTTGGGTAGAGCACTATGAAGGGAGACACAACCACACCCTCAGTGTGGAGGAGCCCCAGGCTACTGTGGCACCTTCTCTTGGTGTTTTTGATGCCTGGTGCCTGCACTTCCAAGAGGGATAGGAAAGGAGTGAGGTGCAAAAAAAGATGAAATAGATTGGAACAGATCCCTTCCAACCAACATTTCCATGATTATAACAAAATAATTATCAGAAACAAAAGGAAACCCACAGATAAGCCAGAAAAGTCTAGTTAGGTATTATTAATTATTACTGTTTACCCTCAGATGTCTTTTACTGGGTCAGTAATTTTCCAGAAAATTACCTCAACCCCATCAGTTTCAGAAAGACCATTCTGATGTGAAATTTTTGTTCAGATGAGATGACTGAAATGGCTCTTTGATAAAGTTGCTCAACTTCTAGTTGGGTTATTGCCTCTGTCAGGACCAGCAACACCATTCTTGAGAACACACACACAGAAGGAAAAAACAAACCACAGAACAATAAACAACAAAACCCACAAGTGATTACAGATACCAAAACCTTTCCTATCCAAGGATCACTTGAGAGATAAATGTTCTGAGCAAGACAAGTCTTGAGGCAGCCGGTATTGCATAAAGTGCTGTAGGAGTAGGGAGATACAGGAATCCGAAGGGCACAAATACAGCAGCCTCCTTCCAAGCTCAATGCACTGAATGTTTTTAAAAAGCAATAATTACTGCTAACAATTGTGTTGTGGTAATGCCTGGGGGCCTCACTCAGGTACCAGGAAGAGAGTGCCAGGCACATGCTGGGAGGCGGATCCTGCTCGGGAGAGGTTACACACAGGGTTTAATAGAACTGGTACAGAGACACTCCAGGGAAGAAGAAAACCTTTGGGGAAAGAAGAAAACCCCGTAGAAAGAACAAGGAAAATTTGCATTATGTCCAGAGACTGCAACTTGTAGCAACACTCTCAGGTTTAACGTTGTTGCTCTCATCACATGGGCACAGACCTGACTCATTCAGAGAGATGCTGTCCACACCTTTCCCAAAGGCAGCTTTTAACCCTTTTACTTTATTTTTATCCCTAGTGTTAATGACAACAAACTGTATTTACAGTGTTCTCAAATTGTCCAACTGATTTTTCTTCTGGGGAAAACTTGCTTTAAAATGTGGTTTTTATTTAAAGCCTTGTATAACACATTTTAGCCCAAAGCATTATTTAGTGGCTACATTCTAAACCACTTCAAAAATGTGTTTTTTATAACACAAATCTTAAAAGGTGACTACCCTAATGTTTGTTTGACCTTCCCACACACACGCTTCTGCTGTACCACTCAACTCTTCTATTTAAATAGGAAAAGTCTGTAGGTATAACACGCCTGAGATGAAGGCAGAAAATGTGTTTCCAGTGAGGTCATGAATCACATCAATGGAATATGACAGTGCAATTGCTGTAAGTATTTGGAAACACTATTAGAATTGTGCCAGGGTCACATACCCATACAGGATGCTTACATTGTCTCTGCTAAGCAATTATTTCATTTAAACCCCACAACTCAGGAAACAAAACTTCCCAGCAAAGAGAAAATAAGGTTAAGCTGCACTGTGACCCTCCCACAGAAAAAAATTAAAGTTTGGGGCAAGGGGAGAGAGGGGAAATCCAGTCCTCTGCCTCCCTACCTTCCCAACACCTTGAACAACCACCAGCAGCTACTGCCAACCTGCTGTATGTTGGCTCCACAAGGAAAAGCTGCCCTGCACAACTACATCCTTTCCTTCCCTTCTTGCAGCTCAGTTTTTCACGTGCACAGATAATCAGGGAATTCACACACACAGACAAAAACGAAATAACTACTCTCAGCAGTAAAATGTGAAGTGACCATACAGAGTTAGAGACACCTTTAACACCTTATTCAGTCATGCCATTCACAACGTGCAGTGGAAGAAGTCACACTGTCCCACCAGACACTGCCAGGTGGAGAACTCTGCCCAGGAGCACAGCAGGGAAGGGCTTGGGGTCAGCAAGACGTGTGCAAAGGGCTTTGTCACCAGGGAGAGGGAACATGGCTTGAACTCTTGCCTAAAGTAGCGTTGTTGAATCTAAACTGTCCTTCAGGATCTGTCTGGAGTTAGTAGGCCATACATGAACCCTTTGGCAGTGAAAATTAAGCACTTTCTGACTGTCCCCTTTCTTTTCTTTCATCATGAGGCTGCTACATGAAGGAACTATAAGGTAATCATATTTCCCATTCCTTTTAGTATTTTAGGTGTCCCTCTCAGGCAACTAACTCTAATTCCTCATGACTCTATCAAGCTTCTTCATGATGAATTTGCAGGACCAACACAATTATTGGCAAATTCACAAGGTTACCAAGACATTTCTGCTGCTTCTAAACCAAGTCCCCGTTGCAGGCTTTGGACCCATTTGAAATGTAACCACCTAATCCCAAGAGCTGAAGAATCACAACGTCCTGCACAAATTCATGAGATTCAGACTTCAGGCAAAACTTTGAATCCCTTTTTGCAGATGCTGAAAAACCCTGCAGTGGCACTAAGTAGGGAAGCTGCATTTAATGCTACATAAATAAGAAGCAGTTTTCCTTTTCATGAGCATACAGATTCTTCCAGGATCCTCTGGCTAAGCTGCAACAATTCTTTCTGCTCATTCCCTCTTTCCCCCATACCATCCAAAAAATATAGAAACAGAACTACACCCACATATCCTCATCATCTCCTCCAGATATTTGGACCCGTATGAGTGTGACTGGTGTTTCCCAGCCACGCAATTTGGCTCTCCAGCCTCAGCCTTCTGATGCCAACAAAAACATGATACGTTACTCACAGCAGTAAGTGTATTGGACACATTTCTACAAAACACCACAGTGCAAAGAGGAGCAAGGGCTCCTTTGAGAAACTGAAGGGGAGTGGAATCTCCATGTTTTCTTTCAAATCAAATTCACTGCCCCTCCTGCATGCTCTAGTCACTTCTTCTTCCTCCAAGCCAAATAAAAAAAAGAAAAGCCTCAGAAGCTCATAAAAACCAAGAAACAAACCATTTAGGAGTCACTCCTTTGAACACATCCTTGTTTTTCTATGCAAAAACCATCACTCCACCATAAATCAAGCCACCCTAACTAAGAAGAAAATAAACTCTGTTGATAACATTGTCCCTTCCCCGAAGGGCAAAGTTCTGCTTCAGCTAATCCAAGGAGAAAGAAATCAACGTCTGTTCCTAAACCTTCTCCTTCTGCAGAGCAACATAAAATGCTACCACAGTGGTATGTAAGGTCATCAGCTTCAAAGCAGCTTCAACTACTGTACTTGCAGAAGCAAAAATGATGAAAGACACCATATGGCTTCTGTCATGGTAGATAAAGCTAATGGAAGCATATAATGAAAATTTCAATTTCTTCTCTCTTTGTTTAATCTTTGCCAGTGTAGCACTGACAGTGCCCTGCAAGCCTTTCTTTTCCAGCTATAAAGCACTGTTTCCTCTCTGGATTGTGTTCTTCCTCTGGCAGATAAAAAGTTTTACTTAACGATGTCCTACAGTTCAGCAAATATGATTAAAAGTGTGCAGAAAAAAGTAATTAGATAAAAATAGGATACTATGATAAATCCTATTATAGAAACTTAACTTAGACATTCTCATAGGCAGCTGAGTCAGAAGATAAAAGCCTATGGTCTCATGAGCACAGCACAACAAAAAAGCAAGCATTAAGACTTACCAATTTCTTCTATTTCTTCCAGGAAATCATTATATTCATCTAAAGTGGGAAAGTCTTCCTCTCTTTTATTGTATCTTTGAGAGAAGAGAAACAAGTATTTATACAACACACAAAAATACCATTTCCACTCAACAAGGCTCTTGCTGCAAGCTGATTAAGTATTGATCTAGTTTTATCAACTATGTGCTTTGTGGCTCCCAAAGTGACCAACACACAGAGTCTTTAATGGGAGACAGAAGTGCTTGTTCCAAAGCAAAGGAGCCAGCCTGGCATAAATCAGCGCTATCTTTGCCTACTGTTTGCCCACTCCTTTTCCAGGGTTACAGGTAAACATGAGCCCAGAGGCCAAGATAGAGTAATTCACTGTGAGCCTCTTTACAAAGGCAGAGACAACAGTAACACCCACAGAAAAAAGCTTTTCTAGAAGCATCAGAAAAAGGGAGTTTGGCTTTGTGCCCACAACAGAAAGCACATGTCAGCAGCAAACTGAAAATGCTACACAATTATCTCATTTCATATCAATAGACCATTCCAGGGCTCATAGTCACCTCTTCATAGCTGGAAAAAGTAAAAAGATGAACGGATAACTGGCTAGAATGTGGAGAGTGTCCTAAAGACAAGATATGCAGACCTTTTTCCCAAGAAAATATAAAGCTGAGATTTTGCCTGCTCCATGAACCATGACACCCAGAAGTATAAAAATCTAATCCCAAGAACTCAAGCCAAATTCCAATTTGGGGGCATTTTTTCCTTTCTCCCAAAAACTAATCTGGCAAATCCAAGCAGGGCAAGCAATTTCCAGTGTTTTCTCTTCTAACTAAACTTCATTCCATGTTTAATCAACTCAGTTGACTTCGTTCCAGTTTGACTTCTGTTAACTTTAGCAGACTTTAAAATCCAACATCAAAATTATTATTGCTTTCCACATCAGCATCTTGGTATTCAGCGACGCAGTTTCTCCACATCTCAGCAACAACGTATGATTCATTTAGGATTGTACTAAGTCTTAGATAAAGCCTGCCAACCTTACAATTTACCTATACTTTCATTTTTGCACACACAACTCTCTCTGGGCTTGTTACATTTCAGCAGACCCTCCTCTATCAAAACACCAACTGGCTCCTTTATTTTCCTTATAAAATGATGTTTCTTGGACATGAGGAGTGAGATGCAGTTTCAGATCTCATTTATCTCAATTCCAAGAGCTTTCAAATCTGCATGACAGACTAGTAACACCAGGCTCGTATGGAGTCATTTCCACTAACAATTGCTGTGTGAAGTTAAAAAACAATGTGAACTCTCTTTTGCCCATTTTGGTTTTGAAGGGAACTGGCCTTCAACTCTCAAAACAAGTCCCCAGGGAACAAAACAATCAAGGTCCTGTTTCTTGCCCTACTCCCATGTTCACTCCCTCAAAGAGAAAGCAGCTGTACTCCTCAACATCTAATCTTCTCCATTTAGGAGCCAAGTCTTTGCCAAAGGAGGCCACAGAGAAACACCCAATGTTTTCTAATGCTAAGCAGGAATCCCTCAAGGCTAAATTGAGATTTCAGCTCTCAGTTGCTGCATAAAATCAGATTCTCTGAAATCCCTCCATGATAAATGGAGCCAAGTTTTATTGCTTGTCACTTAAAAAAATTATCTCCTCTGTACTACCAGAGAAGTCAATTTCTTAAAATTGTCATCTCTGAAATACTTCCACCTTCAGTTCTTTGAACTGGTGACACTCACATTTTCAGCACTTTCTTCCGAATTTCCACTTCCTTGTCGACAGCAGGATCCTCAAAGAGCTGCACCCTGAAGTTACTCTTGCGCAGGGGGGTATCGCACTCGTGGCAGTTCCCAGCCCCTCTCACGAACAGCAGCTCCACGCAGCTCTCACATCTATGAGGAAAGGAAGGCGTGTAAAGGCACACATGTTAAACAGGAACTGAAACACGACTGCCCCCCTTTCCTGCTGTTTGCACAGTGGTGCATCCCCCCAGATTTCACCCTTTCTGCAGCACCCAAGCGTGGCAGGAGGCCAGGGCTCTCCACCGCGGCTGATCGGAAACAATCTCAGCAGCACAAACACATTTATTCTCCCTGCCCAAACAATTCTGTCTCTTTGCTGGGATGGAAAGTTAATCCAAACACAACCATGGGGTCTGTGTGAGGGGAGGTTTGTTTATTGACACCATCAAACCCATTTCACAGGAACCACACTGCAATACCCTCATTGCTCCAAGCACCACCTCGCTGCACAAAAAGCCCTGTTTATTTTCTCAGTGCCACAGGGCAAGGGACAACTCAGTACAAGCATGGATACAAACCTTGCCCACAGCCTTCCAAGCATCTACCAGTACCATGGAGAAACCACTACAACAAACCTGAGCTACACTCCAGCCCAACAAAGCGGAAAGAACCAAAACACCATTTCATACAGCTCTCCTGAGCCTTCCAGTAATACTTTTTAAATTGCACATAAACTTCACAGCGAGGCTGCACAGAAATAAAGCAAAAATACCTTTCTGCTTTTATTTCTTTTGCCTCAACGAAGATTTCATATTTTAACATGATGCTTGTTGACCAGTCAGTTGGCACTTAATGAAGGGAGAACAGGCAAAAAGAAAGCCAATTCTTTTTAAATTACTTGGGTAGGAATAGTGAGCAAATTTCTAGCAGAGGACAACACCTGCTGCAGTCATTTCCTACTGCTGGGGAGGCAAAGGAGTGCCTATTTATAGCTTTGCTATATTGAAGCCAAAATAGTTGTACATTAAGGGCTAAGCTGTGTTGTACCTTCACAAAGCCAGCACAAAAGCTAAACAAGTTAAGAGAAACAACACTGACACCATTGCAAAGGATCTTAAACGAAACTTTCCCTGTTCTGACCAACCCCCAAATAAACTGGTTCCAGTCCTTAGAGAGGCAGAGCTGTGGAGAGCCAACCAGTTTCACCCAGCTTCTGTTTTCAAGATTAGAAAGTGCAAAACAAACACAATTGTATCTCAGAATTTAAAAAAAAAAAAGTGGTTTTGTTGTTGTTGTTAATACAAGGAGAACTACAGCCTTGAAATGCATCTTGCACAGCAGCTGCCAGTGTTAAACAGCAAACCTTGAATTTACTTGGGCACTTTCCTGTTCCAGAATTCCTTCAGTTAGAAAACAAAGTGTATTTATAAACACAAGTTGTCTGGTAAGGGAAAGATCAGACTTTTTTAGCACGCTAGGCCTGAAATTCAGAAGTTGCTGCAACATGGACTCAAGAAAATAATTAAAAATTAGTATACTGAATATAATGAAAACAATTTATGTTCCCACTACAGAAGAAGCAATATCAGAGCAAGCAAGGTAGGGGAAAGGGTTTTCTTCCTCCTCCAACCTGCCCATGCATGCAAGAGCCTGACATAAGGACAGTTTCACTGTGTCCTTCATTTTGGCAGCTCATGCTGTTTATGCATCTCTCTCAACACAGCAGCCAAAGCACAGAAAAAACGTTTCCTCTTTGCTAAGTTATAGAAAAAGGAGTGTAAAGCTGCAGAACTCAGCAGGTGAATCCAAGTGCAGGTGTCTGTATTGGTTTTTAATCATGATATTGCCCAAGGACCAAGAGAACAGGGGCTCCACGTGCAGGATATTACACACTGACAGTAGAACCTAAAATTACTTCATTCGCCCCTTCCCTAAATCAACATTTCAAGTTTACACTGGACTTGACTATGGAAAAAATCTCTTCTTGGAAAATCACTTTGCACAAGTGCTTCAACGCCTTCCCAAACTGAAACCACTGTTTCTAGGGCTGGAAAATAGCTTTCCATACATAAAAAGATGAGTCAACACCTCACTATGGGAATCCCACATCAGGTGATCACATTCTCACTCACTCATGCACATCCACCCTTATACTTATTTGTAGATAATTCCTCCTAACTCAAAGGGGGCTTTATGGGACAAGTCAAGGGCAGACCTGGATTCTGTCCATATCCTGCCTCCTCTCCAGAGAGGATAGGTTTAATACACAGAGTTAGATCTCAAGCTTCCTTCTGGGAAGGTCTGTCATTCTTGCCCTCACAAACTGCAGGTACCCTGCCAGCAATGGCAACGTTTGGTCACACATTTCCATCTGATCCTTGAGGAAGGAAAAATGCCATTTCCCAAATCCTGCTCAAAGGAGTTCCTTTTGGTTTTGCTGCAGGGCATAAAAGCCAGAGCATATGCTGACACCAGGAAGGCAGATTTCTATAAAGGTGGATTTAATTAATTATTTCAAGACATGAAATAAATATTTCATGTTATCATGCACTGCAACATTTTAAAATGCAGTATGATTTTTTGTGTTTTAACTATTTATTTATTGAAGATGCGGAGCAATTTCTGTGACTTCACCAAAGGCACCCAACTCAAGCCAAAACCAGACATCCCAGGAAGCAGAGGGACACCCCAACACCACAGCTGGTATTTTACAGAGCTCCTCATGGCACACAGACCACATCAACTGAGGAGGTCCTTCCATTTCTTTGCAAGTCCAACTCTTCCCCATTGGCCTTAGTGTAAAGACATTTGACTGTGGAAGCAGGACATTATCCAGTGCATCTCTCATTGGCAAACACATCATAAATTACTGTCCCCAAATGAGCAAAGCGCAAAAACACCTCCTTAATTCACCTTCAAATCAGGGCCAAAACAGATGTTCATGTGTTTTCTTAAATTCGGAGCCTTAAATTGGCAATTTTTCCCTATGCATGTGTATTATGAATACATACATGCTACAAACATAAACTAACAATTACAAATGTTCATGCTTAAAAATCAGGTCTATATATTGGTTCAATACTGAGTATGACTGGAGCTTCACATGAGACCTAAAACAAACACTCAGGGCATGATGCTGTTGATTCCTCTCTTCACACTGAGGCTGCACAGCCCCTGCAATCCGTATTCTACTTGACACACTCCCCAGAACATTTCATTACCTTTTGCATTTGAGTTTGTATTCTGAGGAATAGATAATCAGGATAAGATAATATAACAGAAAACATCCAAGGAGTTACACATGCACAGACAACAGGGAAGCCTACCAGTAATGCCACCAACAAAAGCCATCATAACACCTCCAGGAACAATAAAGTCTCCTGGTCTTTGACACCAGGACAATAAACATCAGTATGCTCACTCATTTCCATGGACACTGGTTCGATCTGCCTTGTTCTTCTCTTTCACCCCCATGAAATATTAAACAAAAGGCTCGGTCTCTAAGCAGTCTAGAACAATACCACATTTTTGAGGAAAGCAAACAATAAAGTGTCTAGATGGTTTGGCACCATCAGTGCACAAACAGCACTATGTGCCCTCATGTCAGTGTCCATGGACTTCAGGACCAGGATCATACTAAAAACGCTTTGGGTACGTTGCAGAAAACAAGCAGAGGTTCCTCTCCAGAAAACTGTTAAGATATTTATCAACTAAATTACACTTACTGGAACTAAGTGTTTGTTTTGGACAGAGCGTCTTCAAAGGGTACAAGATTTGTGCCCAATCCTACATTCCCCACACAAGCACACATTCCCTTGGTGGAGGAGTGATGGCAGATAAGGAATCAAGCCTCTGGGACATTGAATAAATGAAAATGGCTCCCACCATTAGCACAGCTCGATGGTGCCGCTCACTCTTCTAGCTTGGCTGGCAAGGGAACAAACAAAACAGCATAAAGGAAGAGCTGTTTTCACAAGCCGGAGTACAAGATACGCTCTTTTCTAAAATTGTAGATTCTGCTGAGCATTACAAAAATTTGCAGGGCTTTAGATATGCTGCCATTAATCATTAAAAAAAAAAATAAAAAAATTTTATGGCTTTTGCTGTTGACTAGGAATATTACAGAATGAGTTACTACCCTTCTTTACAAAGCCTGGTCTTAGTAGATATACTCAATAACAGTATTCTAAGCCCCTCTTTCTTCAGCTTTTATAACCAAGATGTTCCTGTAAAGTAACTCACAACACAAATTATCCTCTCCACTATGGAAAACCCAGTTTAGATTAAAAAATAGTAACAGTATTCAACATATAGCCAAGATCTGAACCACAAACAAATAGAGTGGAAAGAATCAGCAAAAGTGATGCGTTTTCACTTGTTCCTCAAATCTGATGTCAGAGGGAAATTTAGTTACAGAAACAGAATGACTTGATTAATGGTGAGGGAACATTGAAAATCAAGAGAAAACACACACGTGAGAAAGCTTATAGAACAACATCCAGATTTTTAAATCAGAGATGCTTCTAGAAACGTTCCCAGGCTTTTTGCTTAGCTCGGGTTAGACAATTCCATGCTCTCCTACAAAGATTCTTGAACTGACACAAAAATGTCCCAGTTTGGAGGGAGCAGCTGCCAAACCTGTTTATTTCACAACCTTCAGTACATTTAACAAATCCTCATAACCCACAGTGGTTTCTACTGCATAGCCAAGAGCCCATCAACTGTTTGCAGTTGGTCACTGCAAGTTTATTTTCTGGTCTGATGGATAAAGAGGCACAGCCTAAAAGGCAGGTTCTTCCTAGAGTCTGTGGCAATGATGATCTCAAAAAAGCCAAAGAACTGAGTAAAAGCAATTTTTCCCATGTTACAGGTTAGGGAACAAAAGCAAAGGGAAAAGAACAAAGAGTGACTGCAGTGACATCAAGTACTTCTGAGAGCCTCAGAATAAAGGAGCTTACAAGATTCTCAGCTCCCATATGAATAGGGAGTTAGGGACTAATGTAAGTCTTTTCCTTTTCACACCTCAGCCTCAGGAATTCATAAATCCTTATTAAAGTGCTTGCAGAAGCTGCTGGCTATGTGTTTTGGGCCATCTCTTCTCTGACTGCCAAATACAAGAGGGACCTGAGAGAAGTTGATACCAATTACTCTTTCCCTTGTCCCTGTTCAAATTCTGTGAAGTCCTAGCCAAGGGGGATTTTGATGTTCTCACTTTGTGTGAATATACCTTCAGAATGCTCTCAAAACTTTACCTGGCCAAAAACTACAGAATGGGTCTTGTTTTCAAATAATAAACAAACAGGTCTCACAAGCAGCTCATGTACCACATAAAGTCTACAGCTCATTACGGCAATAAAACACACCTCGGCTTTCAGGAAGAAATAACAGCTCTATCAATCTGTAGATAGGAATTCTGGGGCTTTAAGCACTGTTGATAAGCTATCTGCAGTTGTCTGCAGCTCCCTTCTCTTCAGCCCACAATCACACACATTGCAATACAAAGTCTCAGAGATTACTTCACTAAAATTTCATTTTTTTTCAGAAGAATCAAGACTCCAGAGAGCTGATCTGAACCCCTTTCCTTAAGCAACAAAGCAAACCCAAAAAAAGACTCCGGTACTCTGCCTATATCTGTGTTATGTCAGCTCTCAGCATCATCTGCCAAGCTGCTGAGAACACAATCCTCCTTTTAGACTATTTATATCTTTTGGGAAAAGGATGCATGCGCACACTTCTGTTTCATTTTTGTTCTGTCAGAGGAGTTCTGATGCGTATGGCAGAAAGGAGGAGGTTAAATGAGCCCAGACATCTCAAAAATTCAGGAGGCAGCTGCAGTTAACCCTATTTTCCAAACACCCATGTACATACTCTCCCATACAGACCAGTTCATCTCAGCTGCACTCACCAAAAAGAAAGCAGACCAGGTAGTGCCTGAACTACAGCCTTGACTGACTGGCATTTAAGGAAAAAAAAGGCATACTGATTCAATTAATAATAAACAGAAACATTTCCACCACCCATTGTGTTTCAACATCTCCACTACAAAACCATTTCAAGTGGCTTGGACCTGACAAGAGAGTTTGCAGCAAGCTGAAATTTAACTCATTTTTTCAGCACAGATGAGCCTTTCTTTTTCCCCTCAAATGAAAAAAAGAATTAACCTTTTATGGTAATAACTCTGGATAGTATAGAGAAAATATTTCTACAGATATTTAAATAGAAGTGATTATTTACAAGATACTACTGCCTAGTCAATTAAGGTCACAATCATAAAAACATGTCTAACAGCACCATTATGTCAATTTGGTCAAACAACAGGCCAATACTTGGCAGGCCAATCCTTGACACTTCAAGAGCAGCTGTGTGGCATTGAGAAATAAGTGCTTTCACAACCATTAGGCACACCAAAACCGACCCAGAATTTACCCAATGTACCAGGAACAACTACTCCAAATCCATTATGTTCTACTGGGCAAACACATACACTAAAATAATAATTCAACTGTGTCAATAATCTTTCTATTATGCTTTATTCTCTTTGAATGAGAACTCCACAAGTTCTCAGCAAACACCAAATTGGGTAGCTATGAGGATCAGCAGCTGCCCACAGCACACCTGAACTTAAGAGACAATTACGAAATTTCCCCATCTGCCTACATTGCAGAAACTGCATTTTTTTTATGATCCAGCTCAACGTTGCCCATTGTCTCACAAGACAAACACACTTAGCATTAGCAAGTTTGAGATTTCACACAGAACTCCATACAAGACACGTTGCTCCCTTCTCCTTCCATATCCATTTGTTACCTCGTGAGAAAGTCCTACACCAGGGCTGACAGGTCTTACCAACTCAAGTGCTTGGAGCACTCACTGACTCAGTCGTACCAAACCCCTGTGTGTGCCAGAAATCACACTGGGGAAAAACAGAAAATAAACGCTTTGGGGACCCAAAACAGTCCAACACATCTTTTACTTGATCCAAAACAAGGCTTTTACCTTCTGTCCTGAACTCTGAATGCTTTTTACAGTGCAACAACAGCATGTGGGAACAAGGAAATGCAGCCATACAGTAAAAGGGGCAAAACACTAAAAGGTATTTGTGGCATGATGGGATATCCTGACCACATTACTGAGGGCTTGTCACAAAACACCCCCAGTATTTCATGCCTAATCTCAGCAAGTAAGAAGATAAAGTTGATAAGACATCTGTAAGAGAACCAGGCATAAGACCAAGGTTTTCCATAAAAACAACAGGGGTTTGGGGTCCCAAAGGGATACATACAAGAGTTTAAAACTCTCTCAAAAATCAAAACCTTGACCCGTCTCTTACAAATGTACCTATTGAATGATCTGCATTTGTTAGCTCATGTCTCATGGCCTTTGGGAGGAACCAAGCCAAATTCCTGCCATGAGCATAGGCTTGTGTTTCCCTCAAAGCATATAAAGTACACAGTCCAGTTTCCTTAAGCTATTCGAATACAGACACAGTGTGGGTGTATGTACACACAATTAAAAACAACCTAAAGAAACAGCCTGTTGGGGCAGTAACTGCATCATCCATGTCCTGGACAGCTCTGAAACCCCAATCAGTGCTCAAAAAGCGAAGTGTAATGAAGTGATGGCCTCTCTACCATTGGACTTGCTTGGCCTGAAGAGACTGAAAGAACAAGACGCCATGACAATGTGGGAGCTCCTGCATGAATTTTGGTTTATGATACAGTAAAATCAACTGGGTTTACTTCATTTGTCAGAAATGAGTGACCGAATTCAAAGGTTAAGACACCAGTTCCCATTCTGATGAGCAGCTAAAGTCCTAACAACCTTAAGTTTAGATAGGGAGTCTAGAACACCAGAACTGTATCCCTACATGTTAAGTCAGCACCAGTGCCAGAGAAGCTGCTGTAACCTGCCTTTGCACTGCTCTGAACTGTCCTTGCCCTGCTGTCCTCTCCCGCAGGCCAGAGCAACATTTGTGCAGACACATGGTTATTCTTTGGGTTATTTTCATGTTATTTTTCAGCCAGATAAACTTTCCCATTGGGTTTACCACATAGGCAGGTCAGAGTCTGAACAAGATCCCTGAACTAAGATTCCAGGGATAGCCACTGGCTGGGAGAGCATAAAAAGCTGTTCTTCTCTTCCTAATCTCTGAGTCAACAGCACTCTAACATTGTTTATTAAAATTTCTCCTTCCCTTCTCTCTTATAAAGCTTTTGTGACACACACAGTTAATTTAGCTTGTTCCAAAAGTATAAGGAGAGAGAACAAGAAGTATAAATCATTATTTCAGGGCACCCTACAAGTTGCTTGATCAACACACTTCTATAAAAGTGAAAGCACAAACAGAACACAAGGCATGCAATAACACGTGGGGTAGTAGACAGAGGATAAGTAATATTTTTCAGATTTGTTAAAAGTAAGAGAACCAAAAGCACAGGATGGATTATTTCAGAATATCTTTTAAAAAGGCACACAAGATTACTTTAGCCAAATTCTTCCACAATAGGAACAGAATGCAACACAACTGAACAAAAATTCACGCACTTGAAACCAGTCACAAAGTAACCAGGAGCTCATCATTTAAAGAGCATAAAACACAGGAAGAGACACTCCTATACCAATTAAATAGCACCTCGTGGTCCCTCTGCCACGTGGTGCAACCATGAAAAGGCAACCCAAGGACGCATCAGAAAAGCTGCTGTTGTCAGAAGGAGTTACCAGCAGGATGTGAGATTTCACTTGAAGTGACATTTGCAGTTCTGGTCACTCACTCTCAAAACAGATGAGCTCATCCTATAAGTGCACAAAAGGGCAACTAGATGATCACAAGATTTGGAAGACAGGCTTTCAAGAGAAACAGCAGAAAAAGCTATTTAAACTAAAACAAGTCCAACCAATAGAGTAAAAATTCACCCTGGAAACTGTATTTCTCACCAGTCATGACAGTGGGAGACCGGAATCAGAAACAACAAAAGAGGACAAAAATTATTTTCAAAAAATAACATTAATTAGTTTAAAAAAGTTTTATATGCTCACAGGGAGGATCTGATGACCTGATTGTCTTCAGCAGGTATCTAGATTTGATAAATGAAGAGGGTGCTTCCAGTCTTACCTCTGCTCCTGCTTACACACTCCAATATCTGAAACCCCAAGATAACAATAGCTTAAGAAGAAAAACAAAATAGGGAGAAAAAGGCCAATATAGAAAGCATCTTTGAACACTGAAAAAAATTTTGAAGGCTGACAAGCATGGCACAGATGTTGTAGCATCTGCTCCTTCTGCTCATAACAGAAACCACTCAGCCATCGGTCTTAAGCAGTCTTCACAAACTACATAGATTCATATTCTTTTATCAAACCACAGTTAATTTATCTTATCTTGTATATACCATCATACATATATATCTGAGATCCAAACTTGATTTGCTTGGATCAATTTTTTTTCACATTGTGGAAAAAGAAAGAAGGTAAGATCACCCACCGTTCTGGTTGTCTTTAATAGCTGAGAAAATGCACAGAAGAAAATTAGAGTACACATGCTCAGCTTCTGTTATTTCAGCTAGAACATGCAATTTAATATGGAGATATATTCTAACAGCATGTAAAAAGTCCTTCCTGCAACAAAAGGTGGTGGTCATGACTCAACAAATCATCATTCCCGCCTCTTCATCAGTCCAATACAGCTTTAGGGAACAAACTGCTGCTCAAGACAGCTGCTCTTTCAATAAGACACACCAAAAGCATCAGTAGCCCTTGAATACGAAGGACTCAGTAGTATTTTTGTTGTTGAGAGCATGCTGGTTTCCCAGACTAATGTAGGTAATTTTACATCATGTCCCAATTCCCTACTGGAATTTCAATTGATTGGGGTATTATTTATTTCCTGCCCTAAAGCACCATTTAAAATGACTTGCTAAATCTCTGTTACCTTTACTATTACAATTTGAATAGCTGGATGTCAGAGAAGGAAGAATGATCTCTATGGAGTCCTTAAGTACCTTACAGAGCAGAGCCTAAATTATTCTGAACACTAAATTGCAGAAAATCTCATCAGAAGAAAGAAAAACAAAGAAAAAATGCAACTTAATAACATTTTATTGCCGTCTTTCATCCAAAAACAGACTTAATCCTTCAAGACATAAGCCTAGGCAAGTATATGCTAAAAAGAAATGCTTCGACAAATCTTCTTGTTTTTTTAACCTAAAGAAGTTAAAGGACATATAAAGAACAAACTCAAAACCAAGTAAAGCATCTCCTGCTGTAAAGGATCACTCATTTAGGAGTGGCCGTGCTACCTTGTGCCTGACGCTCATTTGTATCATATCACTTCTCAACGCCAGAAGTTTCGATCCATTAATGACCTTCAGCACCACAGGTACCTTCTGAGGCTCAGTGAAACTGCTCTCTGAAACTTTCTTCAAATGCTTCTTTATCTCACCAATCCTAACTTTCACCGGTGTAAGCGCAAAGCAGATATTCATTAGAAAGGCCCAACAGTAGCAATTCAAAGTTTCCCCACCTCCCTGGTCTCACTTGGGAATCTCCCACAGCCTACCAATTTCTGAGGGTCATTCCTCACTTCATTTTTACATAATCCCTAAACAACCATTATCACATCGTTTCTCAGCAGGAGATAAAATATAGACTGTGCTTCATAAACAGTGGAGACCTTAAGATTACATTCTTGGTGGGACACAGCATGATAAATATTTCGAGGACGTCTTGAAATACCCTAAAATATACAATACGTGGCCAGTGAAACAAATCTCAAAAAAGTATGATTTATTAAAAAAAATTTTATAAAGAAAAAAAAAAAAGGTAAAAACACACCAAAACCTCCCTCTCCTATTCCACACTGGCCATTGAGCAGGTCAGATTGCAATTTCCTTCTTAAGGGTGGCAGAAATCCTGACCTACTAAAAGCCTGGTAGGGAACATTTTTTTGCATTGTAAACTTAATCATTCCAAAAAATACTTTTTCCTTGAGCTTAAAAATAAGTGGCAACTGTTATTTCAGTACCTTAAACCAGTTGGTGAAAGTCACACAAACTTTCTGAAGCTAAATTAAAAGGTCATGTTCAATGCAACTACTTTTAGATATTAAACAAAAAATAAGGAGGATGTGTCAGACCCTCATTAGCTATGCTGGCATCTCAATCATTTCCTAGAGATTGTAGGGAATACAAACCCACCCCTATTGCAGGGAAGCTGGAGGTAGCTCCTCAGGTTATCAAACACAAAGGACTGAGTGAGCAAACACATTACTCACCATATCAAAGACATAACACAAACCGTTCTCCCAAAGTTCCAGCACATTTGGAAGAATTTTATCATGATGAAAATTTGTGATGTGTATTCATTCTTTTAGTATTTGTTAGCAGGAGAGGCAGTGAGGAGAATTGGGTGCACAGAGGGAGCAAGGAGCAAGAAAACTTGTATTAACAGAGGATCAGAGAGACAAAAAGAAAAAATTACATTTTAACAAAATACATTATATTCTCCTTAGTATTTCTATCAGTACCTGTTCTGCCACAAACCACATAAAGCAGAGCCCACAGTGTAGCCACTGAGCAGTGGATGCAGACACTGGGACAAGAGGGAGGATGACAGAGCTGCTTCCCCACATTGGTGAGCTGATCAGGACCAAATTGTCATCAAGTGATTTGAAGTCAGATAAATACCCACAAATCTGTTCAACATTATGTGAAATTCCTTCCTTGTATAAACACCAAATTCAGAGCACAGATTTGTTGTTTGCTCATTATTTGTGTGTGGAAATAGCTAGGAAGAACTATTTTTGAATGTCTGTTTTAGCACAAACTCCACCTGCCACCATCTGTGGGACTGGCCTAATTTACTTGTTATGCAGAATATTTTTGTTCATTCCTGTATCTGCATAACGTTAACTAGAAAAAGTTCTCCATTTCCATTCACTACTTCAGCAGACAACCAAAATCAACCATTATCCATGGTTAGAGCCACATACTGCATGGCACCACAGCCCACCAATCCCACTGATTAAGTGAAGAGCCCCCCAAAACAAGTAAAGGAATGGAAATCCAGTCCAAGATCCAATGATCAGTTCCAGACAATATTTGAGCTGATTTGTTTTACGCAAACATCAGCTGAGGAGCACCCAACAATGCTGCAGGTTCTCCCATAAACATCACACTGCTCCATAATTACACACAATCTGCGCACGTACTCAAAAGCAGCATTTATTTAGGCTCACAACTGTATTAAGGCCATGTGTAAAGAACATTGTTCCCGGCCTGAGAAACAGTGAATAGTATTTTCCTTATTCATATAAATCACACACTATAAATTCTTGATATTATCTAGTGCCACTAAAGCAGTCAAATTAAAACAAATTGGGAGAGTACACCCTCGAGCACACAACTCTGGAAGATCAAAAGCCTCTGGACACGAAATTTCACACTTTTTATATGTTCCTAGCCTAATTCAAATGATAAGCTTGTACACATTTGTGAAAAGGGTTTTTTCACAATCACCCACTAAAAAAATAAAAATTAAAGATCAACACATCTATTTTACATGTGATTTTTTGATTCTGAACACCCTCCCACAAAGCAATGTCCACTAACAAATCCCATGATGACCAACAGATTGGGAAATCCAGTGGGGAAAAAAAAAAGGCAAAGGATTAGCTTTTCAAAAAGCGATGACCCCTCCAATTCCTAACATTTTGGAGATCCCAACTAACACTAGTCATCTTTAACCTTCTTGGCCAAAGCAAGCTGTATGTGAGTAAAATACCTAATTCTCTCTGCCTAAAAAATGAATCTTTAAGATGTGAGACTAAACTATCTACTCTTATCATTTTATAGAATTATGTATTAATATAAATTATGGGGCTCAATACTGCAAGCTTAATGCAGGAACTGTCCTTGATACCCAACAGGAAAAATCTGGGCAAACCAGGCTCCTTCCATGAAGGTTTTTCAGAACAGGTGTGTGAAATTTCAAAGCCCAGTTCGATGGGGCTTGGAGCAACCTGGTCTATGGGAAGGTGTCCCTTCCCACAACAATGGGGTTGGAGAGAGATGATCTTTAAGGTCCCTTTCAACACAAACTGTTCTATAATTCCATGGTGATATGAAATCTGAATTTTTCTGGCTTGAAAGGACAAGGCACACATTTGGGGACTGGCTACTTCCATGATGGGGCCAGGACTGTAACATGGTTACATAGACAATTTCAACTCCTCACCAACACCTATGACTAGCAAGCTGTCGACCTCAAAGATCTACATCCCCGTTATTTATAATATCATTTTTTAACTTTTCTTAAGCTTTCAGACTCTCATGATCTTCAAGCACTTCCTTAACTTTCCAACCTTTATCTGAAAAGCAATCAAAGCTGCTTCCACCTCCTAAAGCCACCTCAACATCTTGGACAGACAAGTAAGGTGTTTACCAGCAAGGTATGTTTATCAGCATTTTCTCCAAGAAACATTAAGGTGCTATAGAAAAGTTGATCACCTTGCCTACTTCCACAAAGGACAGAAGCCAAGTTTACTCGCCAAAAACAAAACAAAGGGATCGAAAGACCAGGAAAAGAGGGGTATTTTGGAGATACTCAAGACTGCACCCTGGCTATGGCACTCAACAATGAAATCCTGAAAAGAATCCAGTTATGGACGCAGGCTGTGGTTTGTGACTCACGGTGCCATTGCGCAACACAAGGATCTGAAAAGCAACTACTGCTCATCTGAAAAAGCCATTTACAGCCTACCAGGCCATCCAGGGCAGAAAACACCATACTGGGTGTTTTCTTGGAAAACCCTGTAAAACGAGTTTGGTGACACCCACTGCGGTAGGAGCTGAATCCAATGGACAGTTAACCAGTTAAACAAAATTCCCCGGTGAAAAACATGCTGTGGTTGGTCATGGAAATCAGAAAAGATCGGGCCACATTCCCAAGATGACTGAGCCCAACACAGAAACACCCTTCTGTCTGTACTGGTGAAGCATAACCCATGACCTTCTGCCTTGCATTACCACCTTCACTTGACAGCCTAGTTAACTGGGGCAGGGGGACGTCAGCCCTAAAACCAGAACCATCACCCTACCTTAATTAGCTGGCAAACAAAGGTTGATAAGGTCATTAGAAATAAATGTGAAAATTAATTCAGTGATCCCGGGGATGTACGTAAGATTCTCCCTTCTTTCCCCTCCTTTTAAGACACCTCTCCATGCCTCTTTTTGCTTTGTGCTGTATCTTCACCACAACATGCTGATTCTTCAAAACCATTTTGTATTAAAAAATAGAATACATGACTCAGATGGTTTCAAGACATATATGCTTACTCAAAAAAACACTCCACCCCAAAATATCACCTTAACAGCAATATATATTATAGTTTCCAGAACTGACAAGTACTTGTCTGCAGAACTTTCAAGTGATAGAAATGAGGCACCTGTGAAATATTGGGTTTTCTGCAGAAATCAGCACTATTAAACACTGGAGGAGAACTTCATTGCCCTTATGTAAATCTAAGGCAGCTGAACACCAAGATGATCAATTTTCACCTTTTATCTCAAAGTGCTCTCATGGCAGAAACAAAGACTCCCTCCCCCACAAAGGGGCATTTCCTGCTGGTCATTCCCTCTTATCTGGTTGCTGAAGACCTTGACAATACCGATTCAAGCACTCTCACTTCTCAGGGCAGCTGCCCTTAACCACACAGACACAATGACACCCAACTGCTACCCAGGCTGTACAGGTGGAATTAAATCTCAGTCAAATCCTCATAGGCTTTAAATTATAAACTGTTAAAACTGTGGGAATGTGTATAGTGGAGGCAGCTTAAATATAATATGATTTAATTGCATAAAGATGTGAATGCACTAATAAGATAATGGTATGTTTTGGTTTTGCAGCAATTGTCACTCTGGGCACAGCGTCAGACAGTTCAAAGTGTCACCTGCCTCGAATCCCCACCTACACAGCAGTGAACAGTGAAAGACAAACGTGTCTTTCATGTGATTTCTGCTCAGCACCTTTTAGCAAAACCAGATTCAAGCGAAGCTCAGTGGTCCATTAAATGGTCAGGCCAAAAGAGGTTCTTGGGTTTTGACAATATACAATTAAGTCACTTTTCCGATCCTCAACATACCAGTTTAACAGGCATGTTTAGCACTCAATATTTCATCATAAATAAGCTAAAAATGTGTGGCTAAACAACGGCTCACAGCTCGTACGTTCTCAGACAGAACATGTCAAAATGTGAATATGTTCAGGTCTTTTATACTATTTTTAAAAAATGGCCTAATCCTTCAGCCAGTTACTACTGGGAGAGCTGAACTGGCTTCATGGCCCTCTGGGAATTGAGGTCTCAAGGAAGGAGGGGAAACAAAACCTCAATATTTGGTGGGCTTCAAGGAGGTCTTAGATTCAACTCCATATACTTATTTGAACAGTCCCACAGGTATCACCAGTAAATAAAAACTCTGTTCATTACTGTTTGCAAGACCAGGCCCCTCAAGACAATGGCCTACTGAAAGCAAACAAAAAAACCTCAGAACACAGAAAGGAGAAAAGAAAAAGGACAGATACAGACACTTGAGAAAACACTTATTACGTGCACTGGATAATTCCCATGTAACTGGAGTTTTTGCTTTCCCTAGCAACACAGTGTGGATTCAGGACTGCCCAACACTCCCCTCTGCAAGCAGCCCTAGCAGGGAGGCCACATTTACACTAAATATTGTGGAAAACTCACCAGGAACTCCTTTTTACTTGTTCTTTGCTACAAACAAATACTCTCTGGTCTTTGTTCATAAACAAAGGCTATAAAGACTAATAGATTATTAAAGGGAAACCTGAACACTCTTTCAGAAAAGTGAGAGCCTAAACTTGATGTAAAACTTGGCACAACCAACCACAACCCTGCCCTGTTTCGCTCCCAATACCAGCAACAATCTTTCCACCTCTAAAAACAAAAGGTATCTCTTCCTGCTCTTCAGGAATGACTTGTCAACCATCAAGTTCACACACAGCAGAAAAGCAAGGACAAAACTGCATTGCCTAAAGGACCGGTCCAAGACATGGAACCTTTCACTCCCTGTTCTGGAGTCAAAAGTGTACATATTTGGACAAAGTCCCAAAAACATGGACACCCACTGCTGGTTGTCCTCCCTGAAGATCACTTTCCTGTAAAGGTCACAGAGCAGAAATGCTTCCTCCGTGTTTCACAGGCTGCTGATGCCACCTGGGGAAAATGCGTCAAGCCAGTCCCTCCCAGCGCATTATGGAAAACTGGTTACAAGACAAAAGCCTTCCTCAACTTTGAGGAGTGTTTACAAATGTGAGGAATGCCAGTGTGTCCTAGCATGCCAGCTGAAAATCAGTCAAGCACCTGGCCCTTAGCACAAAAGGCTGACTCACCTGTACAGCATCTATTACAGCTTTGAAAAGACCCCAAGTTTAGCACTCCCAGGGACACAAAGTACTTTCAGGAGGCTGATGGGAGCGTGACTTTTCCTGTCCTTCTCTCCACCTGCACACACCATCACAACCACAGTTGTGGGATGGCTTCCCAAGCCAGGGGACAAAGATGACTTGCATCCATGTGATCCCTCTGATACTGCACAAACAAGCCCTGACACCAGCTCACCTACTCTGCTCCAAGGGGGGAAGGAAAAACAGCACAGAGATTAAGAGCCACAAATACTTAAGCCTATGCTTCATGAAGCTCTAACTCCAGTGTTATTCTCCATCCCATCCTGCAGCCCCACTGAAAACTAAGGCATGAAACTGAGTAAGCACTTCAGCAGGCTACAGGCTGTATCAACTAACTCGGGTAGAATTGTGCCACTGGATCTTCACCTTCCCTGCTCAAATCCACTTACTTTACTACAGCTCATTCAAGGATTTTTCCTTTCCCTGCAGAGAAGTCTAAGTTGGGATATATGAAAGGTCTTCTGGCTGCTACCAGTGTAAACAATGCTAATTTTTTTTTTTTTTTTAAAGGGAAAAAGAAAAGGCAGCTTGGTGATGAGTTGTGATGGAAAGATCAAATTTGCTTCACTGTCATTCCTACTACTTTCCAACCACCTTTTGCTTTGTATTGTCTTCACTTTCATTTATGTAGAAAAGAAAAATAAGCCAAACAAACCCCCTCACTCTTATCAAGAAGCATAATGTACACCCTCCTAAGTAATCTCTTGTATCAGCTTTTCATTCACACTGGTGACAATGTTAGGAGTCCACTGTAAACCAAATCCCCCTGTCCAAGCTTTGAAATGACCATGAAAAGAGCTGAACAGGAAGAGATCTGAAAACTCTTCCCACTTCAAGAAGAAAGTTGTCTCCTCCCCAGCACAGCTTTTTTCAAACTGCAACACTTTCAGTAATCCACATGTGATCCTTTTATTTTCAGGAACAAACTTTACATAACATGAAGAGGCAGTTCCTTGGAATTTGTTTAAGCTAAACTCAAATCCAAGCTATACAGTGTTTGAGCAAAAGACAAACAGAGCCTCTGCAAGCTCAGGTTGTCAACTAAAGCAAACATCTTGACTCCCACGGTGTGTACTGGGGAGATTGTGCGGGATCATCTGAGATCAAAGTTTTTTCTGCATGGCTGCCACACACCTACCCCTTATGCTGCAGGAATGTCACCAGGACAACGTTGTCCTGGCACAACACTGAAGTCATCAACAAAGACATATTACAGGTACCTAATACAGATTTATGTGTTTATTTTTACTGGCATCAAATATGGCTACTACAAATGCAAGGTAAAGTCTAGTCCTACAGTAGCTTATCCTACTTTTACATCTGGGCTGCCATAGTTTCCCACCCCATATTCAAATCCTGTCACCTCTACAGCAGCACACATGCCCGGGAGCAGTATGAGGAGCTAATTCAGCTGATAACTAAAACCCTAAAACTGATCACCTTCCTGAATTGGTTCACCATTCAGTGCCAAGAGAAGAAGGGTTGAAACACAAGGATGGGACAGGCATAGGAACACCTGGATTTCAATTAGCTGGGGTAACCATGGAGACTCAAGTGGAAGTCCACATACACACCTGCAGCCAGTAATTTTTATTTTTTCTCTTAACCACACCACTTCTCTTCATGTTGCCTTAATACATAAAAGGCACAACCAGTGATGTCTGATCATGTACAAAGCATAAAAATATTTTACAGCAACATGGCCAGTCACAAAGATCATTTGTGCTAGAAGAGTGTGGGAAGAGTCATAACGTTTCGAACACAAGCAATAACAATACCACTGAAAGGGCACGACCACAGATGCTTGGCAAAGCACAACCCTTCTGCTCTAATTCAGCTTAAAAATGCACAGACAAAACCTGCACATGAAAGCACACGGCTGCCAAAGTGTCCCAGAAAACACATGGTGGGGGGGGCAGTTGCACAACAGGTTTTGTCTAGTGGCACAAAGACCTTGCTGCTGTGTATCCACATCTCCTCCCTGGACCTGCACTGGCATCGCAGCTCCTGCCCCTGAGGGTGCCCACACAACTGTGCATGAGGCTGGACCACAAAGGAAACAGAATAATTAATCAAAGTGGGGGGAAAAAGCCTATCTCTAGTAACCTCACTGCTTTTGAAACTCTCTATACCCAGCCTTCTTTCCCCAGGACCAAAACCTCAGTTTTAGTCTTGCTCAGTAGCCCCGGGATGACCCAGTGAATTACCTGCCCAAATACCAGCTTGTACAAATCACCTGCTGCCTACAAGGTAAATGTTGTAACACAAAATTGAAGGCTTTGAGCAACTTGGTCTAGTGGGAGGTGTCCCTGCACACGGGAGACTGAGACTAGAAAATCTTTAAGGTCCATTCCAAGCCCTTAACATTCTATGAACCCATGATAAAATAAAACTTTTAAAAACTTCAAAATTATACTGCAGAGCAAAGCTAGACTATAATTACGCTAACTAATGCAAATACTCCTTTCTGGAATACCCAACACCTATTTATAGGATTGGCACAACCTCAGTTTAACATTTTTCGTTATGAGGCTCTTAACAGGCTGGTTTTGTTTGCTGTGGAAGCAGGCTGTGTTTGAGGATGAAGGGTGGATGGAAAAGAAGTTCTACATTCCGCTTATACTGCATATTAAAAAGTAGAAATCACTGCAAAATCAGGATGATTTTTTTCATCAGTAAGATAAGGCAGCAATTCTTCTATACCACAGGAGAAATACCTAGATATAAGAAGTTTTATATCCAGTGTTACAGAAAAGGGAGAAATCAAACACATGCTTGATATATATGTAAAAAAAAAAAAAAAAAAGATTAAAATATTCTCTGATTATGGCCTAAAACAGGTCCTGCAAGATGCAAAATACCACTCTATGTCGATAATAGTACTCTACTACATACACAGAGGAACCACACCAAGACTGAACAAGGAGTCCTTATTTTGGTATTTTCTAATTTCTGGGTGCTAAACTCCAAAACAAAGGTTGGAAGGTAGCTTTTATGTGCAATTCATACATTCCTCAACAGATTCCAGGTAAAAATATTCAAATTCTCTTTTGTGAAAAATCTGCAGATAACAGGAAAGGAAAATAAACATTTTATTAATGTAGTCTCTCCAAACTTGCACCAAAAAAAATGCTCTTCTCATGAAATGAAATTTGACTTGTATATTTATTACAATGCCTAGTCAAAAGGAGTCAGTGCTGAAGACTGGCAAGTAAAAGATCTGATATCACTTGGGAGAAGATGAGGGACAGCCACTTACAACCTTTGAACTAGTAATATTTAAAGAGGGGGGGAAGCAACATAAACCTACACCCCTCCCTCATTTCATTCACCTTCAGCTTTTCCTGTAAATAGTCCAAACCAAATATGAAAAGTGACTGCACTAGGACAAACTCCAAGTCTACTGCTATCAACTTATCTTAAATAAACTGTTTGTCTCTGTTAAGTAAACTATTTAACAGAAAATTGACTGTCAGAAAAACTGATGTACATTTTTTAGCAGTGGGTTTGATCCCAAAAATAATCATTACATGGAGAGTCTCTCTATTTCTGTGGTCTACTTTCAGGAGGGAGGCTACACTGGCACTCAAGCCCCTGATAAACTGAGCCAGCCTTTCGATACAACAGTCTTGTTAACACAGTTCTTTCATCCATTCCTGTTGAACTGCTCTGCAACACAAATGGCTAGGAAACAAGAATTATAATTAGAAAATTGAGGGGTTTTTTTTAATTAGCCATCACAAATTCAGTAAATACAGAAATCAGTCAACATTGGAAGTGTCTGTGGCTGATACTGAGCTAACGCTGCCCAGGATGAGATCCCTAGAACAGAGTGGTACAGCAAATGTTCACTTTCCTACTTCAGAAGGTGTCAGATTTACTTGCCCACTGGAAAGGGTCTCTGAAAGCCTTAAAAATCAGGTAGGGAAGGATTCAGAAGGCAGAAAAGAAAAGCAATGTTTTTGCTGGGACATGCACAAGGGACGAGGAACCCTCCGGAGCAGGGATTACAACGCGGGGTGCCGCAGGGACCGCAGGCTGCACTGCTTTTCCCACAACTTCCTTCCCCTGGCCCAGGGCTCACAGGGCAGAGGGCAGAGCTGACTGAGGGACAAAGGGCAGCTCATCCCTGCCCCATCCTTGCTGGCTGTGCTCTCAGGGACTGCCCCACAAGCCCGTGGTGGTGACACTTGGAGTGCTGCACGCTGGTAGTGCCAAGGATGCCTCTCCAGAGCTGCCCCTGCCAGGAGAAGCCAGTCCAGCACCTCCTCTTGGTCTGCTCCGGGAGGAGACCACCAAGGTCAAGTCTTCCTAAACATTGTATAAAATTGTGGGGCTGCTTCACATACCTGAAACAGTTAAGAATATCCATATAATATGCTCAGCATATCGTTTTCCTCGGCAAAGCTGGTAAAATGTGCATAAGAAGTTGGATTAAAAAAACATGTGGGAAAACAACCTGATCAACCCTACCAGTGCAACGCTCCAAGTAAATTAAAGCAAGAAAATAAGAACTGTCAAAAGCAATCAGGATACTAACATGTGCCATGCAAATGCAGCTTTCTCCTGGTACTAAATTAAGATTTCTTTTCAAAAAACTTAATAAACGAAACAGAAAATTGCATACTGCCATGAAAGGGAGTGGAGTGAATACCATTCTCCACATTACCCTTTGTATTATTACAAAGGCAATACTATGCATAGTAGAGAACGTTTCTGGTTATTAAATTTTATGTTGCTATATTCAATGGCATCACAATATATGTGGCCTTTTTCTGCAATTAACCTCCAAAACACAAATTAAATATTTAAGTGTCAATTATGATTATGAGAAACAATAAAAGGACCATAAATTAAATAAAGCAGATAGAACAATAAAGTTTTTTCACATGATCAAAACAATGTTTCAGTGTTAATGCTTTCTTGTTCTAATTGAAAATGTAAATGTACTCATAGGTGCTGTTATCGCATAAAATTTGGTAAACAATACCATCTTTTCAGCATTATGATTCATTCCCAGTAAGGCAAAGCCAAACAAGTCTGGTTGCTTCATCCAGCCAAGCACAGCAGAGCAATGTTATTGGATGCTTCATAGAAATCTTCAGTTTGAGGCTGTCCAGAGTGCAGTAGGATATTTTCACAGTTATTCCTAGACTATTTCCATCTTCTGTATTTAATTATGCACAACTGTATATTTTGTTCAGTGTTACCAGCTCACCCACACAACCCAAAATATTTTCCCACTATTGTACTTTTTAACTAAGCAACTAACCTTAGGCTTGCTAACAAAAAAAACCCTAACCTACAAATTTTCAATTATGACACTAGGACAACCACCTTGTTGTGTTAAGGTCATTGCTGCTGTTTCCTGAGGCTGATTTTTATGAAAATAAAAAGGTCTGAAACAAAACATTTTTACCAAAAGCAGTCAAAAGTCATCAGTGATGACTTTAGGAATTGTAAATGATGTGGGACACGCTGTTCACAAACAAATCAGATTTATGATTATATTCAGTTGTTCCTGTTACCTGAAATTAGAATTAGAAGCTCATTAAATATGAATGTTTCAGAGAATGCAGAGGCACAGCATTATATTGATGAAAGCTTCATTAAATTTTCAATGATAGAGCTACTTCTATATTTGTGAAGGAAGGACACAGAACAGAAGAGTAAGTTGGGGCAATTTTCTCCCCAAGCAATTTTGCATCTTCCTACTCTCCCTAAAAAACAAACGGATTTTAAAATAAAATGTTGGACTGATTAGGTGTAAGAGAAAGGGACTGTGGTCCAGTATATTCAAGGAATGATTAGTTTCAGATAAACATTTGTCTTGTATATGTTTGTCAATTATACAATTGATGTTCCAGAAGACAGGAACGGTGAGAGAAAAATAAGGTTTGAATGATCAAAACACAGACTCTATATGAGTTCTGAACTCAATGGCACAGTAATTTTTTTAAAATATTCACTTAAAAAGACATAACCAGTACTGGTAATGAAGCCTTACTAAGCAAACAGTAAGAGATAACTTTTTGTGCAAGCAGAAATGTAAAACTATCTATCAAAGTCAAGCAGTAATGCAGCCTTATTTTTACTGCAGAGACTGAAGCCAAGAAACAGACCTCTGACAGAGAACAAACTAGACACAAGCCCACTATTCAACTAGATTTCTAATATTATCATTAAGTCAGACATACCATAAGGCAGACAATTAAAATTTAAGCATGTGAAACACCCGTAACCAGGCTACATGAAAGAATGCAGAATCAAAAATGCAAAAGTGAAAATTCAAGTGGTCTGATCCCTCTTGTGGTCGTGCACTACAATATAAATTTATTATATCTCTACATTACACTAGACAGTTTCCTTTGGAAAAAAAAGGCTTATGCAACCAGGCTGCTACTCAGCTCCTCCCCTCAATATCCATTACCTTATGTCAACTAAGTCAGGCAGCAGGGCAGAGGCCTCAATGTCATGTTATTCCTCTAACAACCTGCACGATATACAGCCTGGGCATTACATGTTTTCCATACAGTTAATGTGCATGGCCTGCCAGCAACGGGAATGTGGGGTTGTTCTTTCCAGCTTGTTAGGACTCCCACCTCTTTCAGCCCTCTGGATAGGCAAGGCTCAGCTAACACACATGCAGGCAATGCCTGTTTATCCTCAGACATTGTTTATTCTGCCCTGCTCAAATCCTGCTTCGACACGTTTACTGTTTTCTCCCCCTCCTCCAGTTTTCTTTGGCATGCAGAGTCAGCATTAAATAACTGACCTTCTCAAAACCACCATGAGGTAGCATTATCCCCACATTATCAGATAAGGAAATTAAGCCACTACAATTAATGCTTGAAGCATGCCCAAATTTCACATTCCTGATTTAAGAGTGATTAGCATTAGCGCTCTATAGGATTTCCTCTGCTCAAAGCCCAGCCTGCACTTCCACAGGGGTGTCCCATGGGCACAGCAGAGCCCCTGCGAAATGGTGGGCTTCAGGAACTTGGCCAACTCCACCCCAGGGCTCTGTAAAGCAACTCAAACACCCGGGTGCTGCTCCAGCACAGTGAGGGAATGTAGGATCTGAGTGCCCACCTCTTCTGCACCCTTCTTTCTTTCCCCAGACAAGAGCTTTGGATCCAGGCACAGACTCCTTACTCAGCTAATTTCCATTTAGACACCTACATCCCTTCACCACCATGTTCAAGCACACACTCACTATCCCCACCTCTGATCTTGCCATGGCCACCTTGCCTTCATTCTCCTAGAATTTCACATCTTCCTACATGGTTCCTTAGCTCCAGTTTTATCTTAGTCTTCCTAGATGGTTTCAAATCCTTCTCTAGCCCGGTCACCGCTCCTCTCAACTCCTCACATAGTCATGCTCCTTTCTCCAAACAAACCTCCCTCTCTCATGATCTTTGTTGTTTTCTTTACTGCCCCACAGTAAGGCTGGGAGTCAGCCTCCCCTTTCAATTCCCCTGCAGCATTTCAAAGTTTCCCAAGAGCCATGAGGTGTTTCCCAGTCACACATTCCTTGCAAGAGAGAAGACTCCTTTCCAAAATCTGTCAGCCTCAGCAAAGTTTCCCACACAGATCCCATGCAATTCGAGTTCTCTAACCTCATCCCAAGAAACAAATCTCCAAGGGGCTGGTTCACTCATACATCACTGAAATACTGCCCATGTAGAGACAGCTAAGTCTGGACACATCTTCTGTATTAGCTTTCCCCAAAACCAGGCAGATAGAATAGAAATCTAGGGTTTGCTTAGCAAACTTGTAGGCCAGCCTTTGTTGCAAGAGTGGAAACAAAAAGGGTCAAATATATACAGGTATTTTAGACTAAGCTCAAAAGACGAGTATCATTCCAGCTGCTGAATTCTCCAAGCCTGCTCAGCTGCTGATGTTCACAGCAACATCACATCACCCTGGCACCGCCCTCAGCCCTGTTAACCTCGTCTCTCCCTTTACAGAACACAACCATATCCCAAGCTATAGATAACTTCAATTTTCCCTAGAACAAGGGATCTTGGGGATTTAAAGGCAGCCTCTCATCTCCAGTTCACAGCACATCAGTCACAGGCTTATCCAACTACACAACTGCCACCGACGGTCCTTCCTGACGCCATCCAGGGTGTGTAAGGACTAATTTTTCAGTCTTTTAGAGCCTACAGACAGCTACTCCCAGAACAATCTGAACTCTTCTGTTTACACAAGGCTGTTCATATGCTGACACTAATGATTATCTAGTCACTAGCTGTACCTATCAATTGTTCAGCTCATAATCCCCACAAATACATCATTATTTTTTTTTTTAACAGAAAAAACACATGACACCCCACAAATAAGGGTGACAGAGACATTAAACATTCACCACCCTGCACTTGTCTGGGACCAGAGATCTTTCTCCTTCACCCTGGCTCTTCCAGCAGCTCTTGCTGTACATTTAACCCCAGTGACAAACTTTCATGCCCAGTTAGATTCAACACTTCTCATTCTGGCTCACAAGTCTGAGGGTGTCAGCATTAGCCAAACCACTCTTTTGCTGTCTAGGAACATCAGTCCTTCTTTGCCACCCTGGCAGAGAGACTGACAGCCTGGCCATGCTGCTTGGCACTAATAAAAAAATGGAGAGTACAGTATTCTTCAGAACTTTAACATCAACATTGCTTCTTTAAAAAACTACAATAAAATACCTTTTTCTCACTTAGCCCCATCCCATTCAGCAGAACCACTTACCTTCTCTATAATATTAAAGAAGTTGTCATGTTTACATTAAGCCCAGAATTCTGCAAATGCTTAGACACAGACTCTAACCTTAGTGCCAATCACTGAGGCAGAACTGTGTGGGCACAGGAAAAATTATTACCTACATGTCTCTCAATTCAAAGCTAACATATTTATCAGACCAGATGACTTCCTTATTGTTCCTTTGTGGCAGAGCCATCATATTCTCACTTACCCCACCAACTTACACACATTCCACACAAAAAAATACTTGCAAGAATTTCCCAATACATTCTCTCCCCCTCTCTGTGTTATATTCAAAACAACAACTTAGAACATCATTTTCAGAGCATCAAAAAATGTTCTTAGGTATGATGAATTTTAATTTTGTCACATAAAGCAGCAGTTCCTGCTAAGTTCTTTTCTCAGATCTGGTGCTGTCAATTCTCACAAAGTACTTTTTAAAAAAGCAAAACCAAGAAGGTGTCATTACAAAATTCAGTTTGCTGTTAGGACTACTACTTATGACTTTTATTTCTGTCAGAGTGGCCTTTCTGTAAGGAAATATCCACTGTTTCCTGCACATCATTAAACTAAAGGCAGAACCAGCAACATGAAACTTGGTTGTCCCACCACAAGCTCACCATACTGCCTGTCCCACAGTCTGTTACTGTCAGGGGCTTTTTTTCCTTATTTTCTAACCATATATGGACAGTGGAATACTCAATTCCATTTCCAAAATGTTGACCTAGCTTTTCTTCAAAGTTCACCTTCAGTTGTCCAAGGGGAAGAAAAACCAGCCAAAGCCCCAAACAAAGAATATGCACACAAAGGCAACTTTTGAGTACTCCAAAGATCTGTCCTGCTTCGAATTTCCAAATACCAAGACACATTTCCTAAAATGACTCAGGAATATATTTACTTAATGTCACAAACAGCACACCTATGCATATGGCTTACTAATATTTGACAGCTAATGCAACCACAGAGAGGCAAGTCAAATGTCCTCCTTTTTTGCAAACCCACAGAATTACTGGTTTCAATTAAAATGCAGTAAATTAAATTAAAAGAAAGAAAAGAAAAACCTGCCTAACATGAAATTGTTTAAAAGGTTATTGTGCTTGCCTTCTTTTGGAAAAGCCCGTGTTTTCACCACAGAGATTTATCACAGCTGTGTCGGGCCACTACCATGCTGGGAATCCAGTATTTAACCTTAACAGGGTAAGCATTTATCCAACCTAAAGAGGGCCAAGCATGTTAAGACTCCTCAAGCTGGGGACCCAAACCCATTTTCATGACCACAGAATCAAAGAATGGTTCGGGTTGGAAGAGACCTTTAACACCATCTTCTTCCAACCTCCCCGCCAGACTGAATTTTTAGAATGAAGCAAAAAGAATTTACTTTTCCATTTACCGACTGGAGAGCCAGGATATAAACAACAGCTTTCCTTTTGCCAAGGTCACATCACAGAGTAGAACCACAACTTAAAATTTCCAAAAAGTATTTACAGGGGATGAAGAGCAGAGCTCTGTGAGCTTTGCCGAGCAGACAAAAAGTATTACCAAGCAGACATGGCAATTGATACCTCAGCAAAGAAAAGATCAAACTTTCTAAGTATGTCAGTTTTAAAACAAAAGAATTAAATTGAAGCATTAACACCACTTTGTCAGAGCCAAATGTAAAAGCAAATATTCAAAACCGGAATGGCAGAAGGAAGTAACCTCTTGGGTATTTCAGCAATGATTTAATCACCTCCCATGACTAACTTTGGAAGACTAATGGGATGGAACAGGATCCAAAGAGCATCAAATCCCAATTAATAAAAACAGGAATAACTCCAAAAAGACAAAGAAGAAAGATGACCTAGATTTTTATTCCTTAAGAAGTCAAGAAAAAGCTTTCTTTCTGAGGGAATAGGTTCCATTTTGAGGGGGTGGGGGAAAGGAGTAATTTTCCTTCTTCCTTTGAGGAAGCAGAAAGGCTGTAACTGTGCCACTATTTCAACTGAGAACCACTAAACTTCCCATAGTAGAGCTCACAAATGCGAGTAAAAACCTCCCTGAAGTGTCTCCCAAGCCACCCACTAGAAACTAAGGGAACTCTCTCAGAGAGACAGAAATTGCTGGGAATGAAAAACATTACATAGTTGTCATTACTTATCTCCCCAAAGCAAAGTAGGCATTTTTCAGGCCATACCAAATTCCTGTTCTGGTTGAGATTTTTGGCTGTATGTAGTCCCAATCTCCCATGACTGCTTTATGATTTTCATACAAGTCAGGATCTACCATCCAGCAACCTAATTTGAAGTGTGAAATGGTAATAGCAGCAAGAAAACAAGCCAAAGAGACAAAACAGAGTGCTTGCTCTCCCAGATAAGTCAGCTTTTTAAGTGCGCAGCTTCACAAAATGGGGTAGGCTAAATTAACATTGAGCCATAGGAAGGTCCTTCCTTCCACCCTACTCCTACCTTTCTTGTGGACACACATTCCTATAAACAACTTTGTACCACCTCTGATGTCTGACAAACCATTCACAAGCCACTTCAACTCACTGAACACCACATTAACTGACCAGAAAAGCTTCTCATTTTCTGCCAGGTTGGCAACCCACATCAGCTCCTGCAAGGGTCCAATAAGTACCACAGTCTGGTGACTCTTTTCCCTGTGCCTACTGCCCATTCACAAGTCCTGGATTCCTATTTCCATGGTTGAACCAGCATACTCGTAACTGTTTGCAATCAAAAGCCCACACACCACTTTTTTTGGCCTAAAAATCATATACATCACAGCCACCTTAACGTTGCAAATGACAGCCCTGAATCATTGTCCTTGTAGATCTTGCATTCAAGGTATTTTCTTTAGGAAAAAAAGCTTGCCAAATAAAATTCAAATACACATTTAAGCTCCCCTAATTCCCACATGCTCAAGTTAAAAGTTACAGGTCTGACAGACCCTCACTGCCTACCTCTAGATGGACTTCTTCACTTGAACTTACTTGGCTGAAACACAGTTTTATGTTATTTTCCACAATCTCCAGGGCTTCCCCTCCATCCTAGAAGAAAGGCATTTTCTTGAACCACACTGCAGAGAAGAATGCAGCAGGAAGCCAAGCCATCCTTTCACTTGGAAGGAGTTTAAACAAGAAGATTCCAAACTGCTTTTCAGACGACTCCAGCCCCACGCGCTGGCACGAGACCCCACTCCCCTGAATTCACCAGGGATGTTCCTACTTCCAACTCCCGAGGAATTTGACAGCCACAGAACTCCAAAAGCTCCTAACATTAAAATAAATACACAAATAATGAAACCTCTGTTTCTTCATTTCAGCAGCCGTTGGCACCACAATTAGAGTTCTCCAAGGATGCACTCACCCCCTAATGAATCCCTGGAACAGCCATAACAGGGTGCAGGGCAGACTACAGAATCCCCACAGCACAACTTGGTGAATTGATGTCTCCCCTGCGCAACACAAAGCTGGGCCTAGAGACAGTAAGTGTTTTTACGCCATCTTCGTTTTGAAGTCGTATTAACAAGTTAAATGAGAAACAAATACACCTCCCTCTGGGAACTAGAGAAAAAAAGATAACGTTTTAATAAGGAGCCCAGATACCTTTCCCTAAGTCTCTTGTGGACAGGAAAGAGACCAGAGAAGCTTGTAATAGTGCAAGTTCATTAACTACCATCTAAGACTGTGGCAGTGCAAGTGAACCCCAAAACACCACACTGGCAGCAGCTGAAATCAAGGCTGCTCTGGTTCCCGTGCCCATCTCCCAGAGATGTCAAGCATGGAAAAGACACTTTGTTGACAGAGCACAACAACTGGCATGACATGGGAAGAAAAAGTTTTTTTGCTTTTGCTGGTCTGCAGACATCCACATCTTCTCTCTCTACAAGCCAGGGTGGGTCACAGGTAGCTGGAACAGCAGAATTGACTTCTAAGAAAGTGCTTTACATACCAGTTTCCCTCCTCCCTGTAACAGGCAGTGGGATAACAGCAGTGACCCAGCAGCCCCAATTAAGTACCTTTTTTACCTAAGATTTTTGTGTCATTGTTGGACACCATATGGTCCAAGTTTACAGCCAAGAATAAATCTCTTGACCCACTCCCGTTTGCAGTAACAACCTTTACATTCTTTTAATGCAGGTTTTGGTGGATGCATTTCCTTTTGTCTTTATGAAAGTAAATCACTGGGATACACTTAGACTGCCTCCTAAAACTCAACACAGGCCATGAAATCCAAGCAGGCAGAGTAAAAGATAATTCATGGTCTCAAGTGAAGCCAGGTGGATTACAACTCCATTGGCAAACATGCACCCAGCATCTGTATGCTCAGAAAAGACATTAGAAATCATCTGAATAATCAAAAATTGTCATGCATGAACAAAGGATTTTGAATGTAATTCTTGAGTGAACTTCTAAAAGAAGGCAAAGCCATCAGTGCACCTTAGAAACTAATGCATTGCAGAATTTTAATCAAGCATTGCTCCATAATTTGACACACTTTTCCCTGCGCAAAAGCATCTTTAAAGCCAAATGCCTGATGCCTTAAACCTCTGTTATACTTAAGAAAATAAACTTAAAAATACATTCATTATTCTTGAACTAAGCATTTCCCTACTAAGTCCCATCCTAGAACAACTTTTAACTGCTAATTTATCATCCCCCCTCCCAGTGACAGGAAAGATTTATAGTGGAAAAGGCTTATTTAACATTACTCTAATGCCAAAAACACATGGTATTACACTTTTGGCGATACTGGTCAAGAAGCAACAACCAAGAAAAACAAACTACTAAGAAATAACTCCTCCCCCCCACCAAAAAAAAAAAAAAACATTCCCATAATCATAAGCCTTGGAATGGTTCCATTGGAATAAACTGCCATAGAATCCTGGCTTGAAGGTTGTTTACAACCAAGGCCAAATGGTCAATTTCATCCTCTTGGAGCCACCTGCCTGGCCCTGATCTCCACCACAGCACTCCTGTGCTTATCAGCACAATGATCCTGCTCTGCCACAAGAGGACATGAGCACATTCCAGAGCTCCACTGACCACGGCGGAACTGAAGATGGCAAACATGTGGCATTAGGAGAAAGCCACTGTGAGTTCCTCTAACGTAGGGTCAAGCCCACTGACACAGGAAGACACACAAAGGATGAGGGAGGAGAAATGCTACCTGCATGTTACTGCTAAAATCCAGAATGAGCGTGTTGGCAGGACCAAGGTCGTGCCAAGAGAGAGGCGGGAGGCCAACAAATACTGTCACACACAGTATCTACCTCAGATGAGAGAGATTTAAATTAATGAAGTGAGGAAGAGGAGAAGAATGAACAGCCAAGCCTCCAAAGCACAGGACTTCACAAGAGGAACCTTCACTGCAGGCATCTGTCAAAAAAAGAAGGAAAAAACCAGGACACAGGTTGCCCAACAAGTCCTCAGATACTTGGAGTTTTTTTTTTTATATATATAGGAGGTGAGAAGAAAATAAATGGGGGGGAAGCATGACAAAAGGAAGGGCTCCTCTAGTTCATCCTAATCAAAAGGGAGGAACTGGCTAAGAACGTGAAAGTGGAAATAACCCAGCTGACAGAAGGCATAAAAAGGCAACTCTCACAATTCCTAAAAAGGGAAAATGGAGTCACAAAATAAAGAAAATTAAATCGTGGTAAAATGCTAAAACCACAGGGAGAAAGAGATGAAGTTTACTAACAAATCACCTCAGCTAAGTACAGGCTCTTCAATAATTTAAAATTCAAGGTATTTTGTAAGTGCAACTCCAATCACTGAAGGTCACTTCATTAAGTGAACAGCACAGTTAACAGAATAGGAAAGGTCAAAGCTTTAGGAAAGAAACTACCAGGAGGAAACATTAGAATATTCCTTCAGAATGCCTGCACTGAAAGAAAGAGCAGTTGAAGCAGGAGCACATTAACCCACTATTCAGTAGGAAGGAAAATCTCTAACAGATGATGCCAAAGTACTTGGGGCATTTTCTGCATCAATCTTCACTCAGTAAGATGGATTAGCTGGCTAATGTAACTCATATCACAGCAGAAGGAGCAAGAGCACAAGCTAGAACTGGGAAATGCATTACAGCAACTGCTCCAAAGCTCCCGAGCCAGCAAAGCCAAAGCTCTGAATTTTCCATGTAGATTTATCGGCAAACTTCAAACAAAAAGCACAATAAAGGCAATGTGCTTCTGCAGACAACTTAATGAGCTTCCATAAACCTATGGACGTGTAGTCCACAAACCTGGGGACTATATCCAGGGGTTATATTAAGAGTACTTCAAGGTTGTCAATTCTGGTAGGTGCAACAGTTACCCTTTGAAAACTGACAAAGGCAGATCATCTCTGCTCTCTGCATTAAGCGCCAGCAACCTAAAGAAGGACAAAAGTAACTGCCTCCAAAGAGCAGGAAACCAAACACACATGGACACACAGACCAGGGTCAGGCTTACCATCAGTCATTGGGAAGATGCTGAAATAATCAGACAAACCACCCACTTCAGATAATAAAAGAGGTAAGATTCAACACACAATTTCTTAGGAACAAATCATATCAAAGGAATATAATTCCCTCCAATGAACCAGTAATTATGTAGGTAGTGAAACAGCAACTACAGGCAATATAGTTTTGGTTTAACTGGACTTTTGACACTCTTAAATTGACAGTCATATAATTTAGACAAATGCAGAACACGCTGAAGTACTGGGAGGTGATTAGAACCCCACACCCAGAGATAAGCTATCATTATTACAGTCAAAGAGAAAATTGGTAGCATGCCCATTCACATGGCTCTAATCTTTTCTCATCCTCCACTGTTATGAAAAATAACCAGCGGAAGAGGGTTATTCAGCAAGGAACTTTCTGCAGGCAGCTCCGTATTTCGCTCTGCCTCAGTTTGATTTCTTTCTTTCCTGCACAAGAAAGATCTCCATGACATTTTGTTCACAAACTACACACTGGAAAATATTGGGACATTACAGAGGATAATCTGGGACAGTTTCAAAAGCTTGGATGGAGGGACTCAGAATCCAAAGTCACTTGAATCAAGTGCAAAAGTCACCTGAAGTAACGAGTTGTTTAGCAGAGCAAAAATATAACAATAATCAGCTGCAGACCATCACAGGGAAGGCAAGGTTAAATCCTGTTCTGCCCACGGGTATGCTGAGTGCTAAAGTACTAAAGAACCCGGGGCTTGTCCTGAATATAAATCAAATATATCACTGCAAAAAAAAATAAATAAACACATGAAGGCTCATCACCCTGCCTGTATGAAATGCACATGAAATAATTTTGACTCTGGCTGCTGTACTAAGAACTCAGATGGAACAGCATATCTATTTCCAGTAAAATGCAAACCAAGACCTCAAGAAAAAGCGAGACTAGCCCACAGATGTATTAAAAGATAATTTTAAAAAATTACTCAAGAGAAGAGACTGAAGGAATAGGGTTTCTTCAGAGTGGAATACACCAAAGAGAAAGCCCTCAAAATATAGAGTGGATTCCTAGAGAAGAGGTGTAATGAAGAGTTCACAAGGTACACTTCATGTTAGAGCTCTTAAATGTTTAAATTATAGCAAATAAATGTAGACTGGAAATTAGGAGAAGTATTTTCAATGGTAAGAATAGCAAACTATCAGAACAAATTGCCTAAGAATAAATCTCCTTTAGAAACTTACTTTAGCTCATTTGCTTTGAGAACTAGTTAAACATTCCTTTTTTGTGCCTGAAACACAGTGAATATGTGAGAGAACAAACATCAATTACTTCCCTTTTTTCTCCTGCTTTCATTCACAGGTGACTCATCTCAGCTTCCAGCTTCTGGATTAGTTATTATGAAAATTTATTAATCATTACTAAGAAACAACTTCCGGCATGAAGGCTTTGTAACATTGTAAGGAAACAATAATAAAAACACAACCTTAAAGGAGTTATTGGAAGGAAAATACAGAGGAAAAGTGACACATTTGAACCATACCAAGATGGGAAGTTCTTAACTACAACAAAAACAAAAAAACTCAGAGATCCTACTCTGCAACAACAGAGGTGCAAACAGCAAGAGCTGGGGGAAGGAGTGGCAGTCCTTGTGCAGAAACGAGAAGTAAGGCAAGGACAACCACTCCAAACATGGTGACAGCAGCTGCACCACCCACCAAAGCACAAAACACAGCTTTCTCAAGTAAAGGTAAGCTACAAAAGAAAAAAAAAAAATCAACCAACCAACCAAACAACTGAGAACCAAAGCAGGAGAGCAAACTGAGACATGCTGTCCTCTGCTGGAAGTGGCTCTGGAAGAGCCTGAAAGCAGAGGATCATGAAGACCACCAGTCTTTTGATCTTTGCTGAATATAAGATCGAGGCATCATTTTAAATCTTTAAAGCTTTGCCTAAACATGGCTGGTGCCCTTTGAACTCCAGCTAATGCTGCACTTGGATACAGCCAGCACTGCTGTCACCAAAGGGACATTCCCGAGGCCACCTCTCCTCCATCACCACCCCCAGGAGATCACCTGCTGCTCTCCCACATGCCTTCCACACAAGTGCTGCATGGCCACAGAGAACAGGACCAGGGAACAGAATGAAAGGTGGTACCTTCTTTTCCTAAGGCAGTAAGATAAATCCTTTCTTGCAATTCAGTTCCTTAATCCTGTTCCCTTACACCACTGTGTCAAGTCATGCAACAGCTTTCTGCCTGTCTTTTGAAGGTAATTCACTCGTTGTTTAAACATATAAAAACATATACATCACAGGAAAGAGGAAAACACACAAAACCCACAAACAAACAAAAATAAGAAAAAACAGAAAAACGGGTTGCTACTGCAGTATGAGGCTTCTATCACGTACATCCAGAAGAGCACAGCCTTTGAAACTTCCACGCTAATCCAGGATGATCCCCAGGTCTGAAAGCGAGTTCAGACGATCTACAACTTAAATTGGGTAGGGCCAGTGTTGGGAATTTCCTAAGGGTTGAACTTTGGGGGGAAGGTAAAAACAGTCATGGCTCTTCTTGGGGGGGGGAAACCCACACGAATGAGTGAACATGACCATCAGCACTGGTTCACAAGAGGATTTTCCAGCATTTAAACCAGCACCAAACCTTCCGCCAAGCATTCTTCATTCAGGAGAACTAACACATTAAAAAGATACAGGAAAAGGGTGTTTTGTTGTGGTTTTCAACCAGTTGAGCGCAGCACTAACCACAAACAAGAAATGCACTTTCCCCCACGTCCCCCGCCCGGCACCCCGAAGCCCCGGGGGACAGGAGCGTGTCCGGGCCATCCCGAGGGCTCCTGCCCGCTACCCCCCGGGAATTGCTGCGTCCCGGCCATCCCGAGGGCTCCTGCCCGCTTCCCCCGGGAATTGCTGTGTCCCGGCCATCCCGAGGGCTCCTGCCCGCTTCCCCCCGGGAATTGCTGTGTCCCGGCCATCCCGAGGGCTCCTGCCCGCTTCCCCCGGGAATGTCTGCGCCTCAGACCCACCCGGGCCGCAGCCCGGCCGAGGGGCCCAGGTCCGCCCGCACCCCCCGCCGCGGTGCCCGCGCTGCTGCTGGCCGCGGGGCCGGGCGGCACTCACAGCGTGTGTCCGCAGACGTTCACCATGAGCTTGAGGGACGGGTTGCGGTACTTGGTGGTTTTGCAGCGCGGGCAGCCCAGGTCGTCCATGGCCTCCCCCGCCCGCCGCCTTCCTTCTTCCGCCTTCCGGTGCCGCCGACAAACCGCCCCGCCGCCGCCCCCGGCACCGCCCCGCGCGTTCCGCCGCGCTCCCGGCCCCGCCGGACCGGCCTCGGGGGGGGCCGGGAGGGACTGGGAGGGGAGGGGATGGGGTGGGGTGGGATGGGGCTGGGATGGGGCTGGGTCGGGCACGGTGGGGCCGGGAGAGGATGGGATGGCATGG
>JAWWEE010000158.1:58051499-58124804 GCA_035221455.1 Xenops minutus
GGACGGCAGGGAGGGAAGGGAAGGGAAGGGAAGGGAAGGGAAGGGAAGGGCCGGGAAGGGAAGGGACGGGAAGGGGGGAGCGCGGCCGGCCGAGGGGGCCCCACGGCGCTCCTGCGGCAAGGGCGCGATTGTGCCGCTCTCCGCGAGGCACATCAAAGGGCCGGGACGGGGCGAGCGACCGAAAAATGCAGCCGAGGGCGGGCCAGGCTGAGGGGGGGAAAAAACCCCCACCCTGTGAGGAGGCACAAAGGCCGTCCCGCTGCCCTCAGGGCCCGCACAGCCCCCCGAGGGCCGGGCCCCCCGCCCTGCCCTGCCCTGCCCTGCCCTCACCAAATGGCCGCCCACACGTGCGGACACCCCGGCCCGGGCGGCCCCCACGCCGCAGGAATTCATTTACAGCTCCATAACGCAGTCTGTAAAGTTTCTCCGCCGGGAGTGTTTGGTGTGTTCCTTCTCCAAGAGACACCCCCCTCCTCCACCACCCCCACCATCACCCCACACACACACACCCCTCCCCAGCGCCTTGGCTTGAATGTGTGTTTAAAGTGCCTTGTAAAGGCAAAACGCAGGGGAAAAAAAAAAACAACAAAGAAATTGTTAGTGGAAAGTCTCACAAACTTTGTGTTAAAGCCCCGGTGCAGCGATCCTGGCATGCCGTGGTAATGCAGTGTCATCTCTCCCATCTTTTCCCGTAGCGAGTCAGATGGCAACCCTAGCACAGAAGATGAATCCAGCAAGGGGCAGGAGGATTTGTCTCCCCATCCACTCTCCAGCTCGTCTGACGGCGTTACCAGCCTCAGCCTTCCCGGCCACATGGAGCCCGTCTACATGCAGCAGCTTGGAAACACTAAAATAGCCTTGAGCTCATCTGGTGTCTTGCTGAATGGAAACCTCGTGCCTGCCAGTACCTCTCCCGTCTTCCTCAATGGTAGCTCTTTTCTTCAGGGACCCAACGGTGTCATACTCAATGGACTCAGCGTGGGCACTTCGCAGACAGTAACCTTGAATTCCCCCAAAACCGCGTCCAGCGTTGTGAGCAACGGCGTGTCCATTACTGACATAATATCCTCGTCCTCAGAAGATGTTAAAGACTTCAAACTCCTTCAGGCTTCTGTCCCCAACGCCACAGCAGCCACGTTCAGCCCTAGCAACATCCCAGTCTCTTTCCCGGGATTGATACCGAGCTCAGAGGTGAAAAGGGAAGGCGCAGAAACTGCTGCTTCCCAAGATGGAGGCTCCGTAGTTACTTTTACTGCTCCTGTCCAAATAAACCAGTATGGCATTGTCCAGATCCCCAATTCAGGAACAAACGGCCAGCTGCTGAACGGAAGCATTGGGTTTTCTTCTCTGCAGCTGCCTCCTGTTTCTGTGGCAGCTTCGCAAGGTAAAAGTTTTGTCTCTTGCGGTAAGAGGTATGATGAAAAAGTTGGAATCAAGGCACACTTGGCATTTTAGAAGCTGTGATCCTTTTCCTTTAAGCTACCAGGATTGTATCTCTGCCATGGCCACACACAGAACATCAAATAATACCTTTTGCCTCCCTTTATAGTGGGTTATGCTCGTAGGCAGACTGCTAGATGAGGCTGAGCTCTGCTAAGGCCAGGGAAGGAGGTCTGGTAATTTACACCTCTTTCATCTCGTGCTGTTTACAGAAGTCTGTGATACTAGTCTTCACAAATATCTGTAAATTTGACACGTTTCAGTAATTCAAAATATTCCCCTTTTGCTACTGAATTCTTTTAATGGGAAGATTCATAAAAATGAAAATTGCAGCAGCTGGAAATTGTTACCGTTGTTGCTCTTGTGGTGGTTGTTTTGGTTTTTTGGTTTTTTTTAACTGAAGCATTTCATAGAAATACATTTTAAATTACTGTAGACACAACAAGAGGAAGCAGTTACACTTGTACATTTTCTGTTACATGATTAAGAAAGATTAAACCTGAAGGAAAGAATAGAAGTAGGCAATAGCTCGTAGATGTACAGTGTGAGGGTATTTGTATAAAACTGCCCTCAGTCCAAGGGAAATATGTCATCGCAGGTTCACGTGCCAAGTGTGCAGGCTCCTCCCCGAGTTTGCTTTGGAGGTTGTCTTAACATACCATAGACTGAACCTTGCAGCCAGCCAGGAAGAATCCCAGGGAGCACAAACCTAGTTCTGCATCCTTGTTTTGAAGCAGGTCAGTTAAAAAGCACGAACGAACCTCTTTGTTACTCATTAGTCACCATGTCTTTGGTTATGAAAATTATTAAATTGGAATGAATCTCTCTTAGTTTCAGGAGCTGTGGATACTATAATGAAAATCAAATTGTTCCCATGTGCTTCTTTGAATTTAACGTGTATAGGGAGAGAATTATTCTTGCTGGAGCACAGGGGAGAAGCACTGAAGCTGTACAATCACATTTTAAATGGGTCCACAATTATAAACTCCTAAAACGTGGCACTCACAGGCACTAGAAGTTATTGGTACGTAGTTTAACCAGGATTAAAGAGAAAACATTTAATCTGAATGCCACCTGTAATTACCAAAGCCATTTAATCCACATGCTCCAAGGCATAAACTGACAGCTAGCAATGGTGAGAAAGAAAGTTCTGTCCCTTCAGTAATGGGGGAGTGTTGTGCTTAAAAGTCCTAAGGTTCATAATAAACTGCCCTCTGACCATTTTCCCCATTAATAAAAATGCTGGTTCCCACTGGAGAGTGCTCCACCACACGTCTGGTCTGGTGCAGAGAAAAGTTTTGGTTTCCTTAACATGAGATGGATGGATAGCTGGCTGCCTATTCCAAGTGAAATGTGCTGCAGGCTATTTTAAGTAAGCCACAGTAAATAATATTGAGAGGTAGCTTCAAGTTGCCTCATTTTATTGTTCTAGTTTATACATAGGCATAGCATATTCCAAAAAATCATTATTGATTAAATGAAACTAATAGGGAGCTAAAATATTCCCCATGTGAGAAATCCATCTTTGCTGCACTTCTAAAAAATTCAGGTGCATCCAACTGTAGCCTTCGAAAATTATCCTGCTTTTGAGAAAGAGAGGTGTTTGATGTGGGACCCAATCCCAAGAGCCAGTGTTTCTTATTTTAGGAACTATCATAATGACAACTTGCATGACATGTCCAGTAAAAACAACTTCAGGTCATCTCTGGCCACCTCTCCTTGCCTTGGCTCACTCCAATATCACGCGAGCAGTGCTGTGGCTTTCAGCAAGGGGAGGCAGTGCTGGGTGACTACACAGAGTTGTGGAGGTGGCAGGGTTAGGATTTTAGAAATACATGATAAAACAAGGTGAAAGGCAATAGATCCGAGTGCTTGACAAACTACCTCGTTAAACTGATAGAAATTACCGGTTTTTCGTGTTTTCTGTACAGGTTGACTCGGGCAGGTTCTGCCCAGCAGTGGTGGATTTCATGTGACGTGTCTCCAGTTCCCACACACAAGCTGTAGTCTGTCACTGAACTATCTTTAATAGCTTTTCATGCTTCTATTCTTAGATAGAAATTGAGTGGTGGCAACTAGTGAAGGCCAAAGCATGTTCATTTTAGTCACATGGCTGGGGGACTGTTTGCCCCTTAACCAGAGTCTGAAAGATACCTCATATACCAAACCTGATTTTTGTTTTACTTTCTGGAAGCTGTTTCTATTAACAGCTTTTATTTTTTTTATACCAAATTTTCTTTCACCTGTTACAAAAATTACTGTTCAGCGTTGTGTGAAACACTAGGATATGTGTGTATTGCAAACATAAAAAAGACCAGAATTTCTTTAAAAAGTGCTTGCACAACTCTCTGCCAGCTGTAATCTCTGTTTTCCTTTCTTTTGCTTCCCTTTCCCTAGGCAATGTTTCAGTAAATCCCAGCACATCTGATGGAGGAACTTTTACAACTGAATCTTCAACAGTGCAGCAAGGAAAGGTTTTCTTCAGCCCCCTGGCTCCGAGTGCAGTGGTTTATACAGTTCCCAATTCGGGCCAGGCAGTAGGCTCTGTCAAGCAAGAAGGACTGGAAAGAAGCCTGGTGTTTTCTCAGTTGATGCCAGTCAGTCAGAACACACAATTAAACGTAAACATGTCTTCTGAAAATATATCCAGCGGAGGACTCCAGTCCCTGGCCTCCTCCTTAGTGAATGTAACACCCTCCCATAATTTTTCCCTCACACCTCCAACTCTTTTAAATGCTGCAGAACTGAACTCTGGTATCTCGGAGAGCCAGCCCATGTCATCGCCCACCACCAGTACCTCTACAGTGATATCTATCAGCAACACTAACTATGCAACCCTTCAGAACTGTTCGCTCATTACCAGTCAAGATCTGTTGTCCATTTCCGCAGCACAGCCCGTGCTTGGAGAAATAGTTTCTACAAGCGGAGACCGTGTCAGCCACCCCTCTGCACAAGTACATCAGGATTTTGGCAGGGAGCACAGGTTAGTCCTGCAAGCTGTACCTGACGTCAAAGAGAATTTCTTACCTAATTCTGAGAGTAAGTCAACTGGCAATTTAATGATGCTGGATTCCAAATCCAAGTATGTCATGAGTAACATCGTTGACACGGTTTGTGAAGAACTGGAAACGGACAAAAAAGAACTTGCCAAACTGCAGACAGTTCAGATAGATGAAGATATGCAAGACTTGTAACTTTTTTTTTCCCCCCCTTGCTTTCTCTTTTAATAGGTAAGTCTCCTGTTGAGGCCCTAACAAACACCGAGTGGGGTGTTTGGGGTTTTCTTTTGTTTGGTGGGGTTTTTTTGTGTTTTTGTTTTTTTTTTTCATTTAAAGAAACCAGAAGAACATTTTAGTGGTCTGAATTGATGTACAGAGGAATCTCCAGCAATGGAACTCGGTTGCCACACTTGGTTTGCATGCAGTATTCTCTTTTAAGCAGATTAAAGGAGAAAGGAAATGCCAGGGCAAGTACTGAGCGAATGGGTACAGGTTTGGCTACCAGATACTACCCTGAAAATTTAACCAGACTCTCCATAGTACAACATACTCTGAACAGTAAGTATACACTCCTAACTTCAGATAGAAAAATCTTGCTCCAAAAACATAGAAACAATGCAGTCATTTTTGCTGTTTACTTCCAGTTCATGGGCATTGAGAAATTTTTAAGGAACTCTAGACGATACCTCTCCGGCTACTTTCGTGTTGTTTGAGGTTAAGAAATGAAACAAAATCATGAATAACATTGTTTCAAACCAAAAATCTCGCATCAATCATGTACAGGTTTCTAAATGCTACAGCGAGCATTCTGTCAGTGCACCAGAAAAGGCATCATTTGAAACTCTTAATTATGCAACTCAGAAGCTTTCTCTCCAGTATGAATGTAAATATTGTTTCAGTTCTTATAAAGGAGACTTTTTTTTAATTAGTACAATGGATTTTATTTATGGTTTATGTTCCCTTTCACTTTAGACACAATGCATTGAAAAGGAAAACGTTTTCTGGCTGTTTAATTTATTTTTATTGTTTGAGCAGGAAGTAAGCGTAGTTATTTCTGACAAGGTTTTACTTTTTTGTAGTTTTTTTTCAAGCAATAGACTGTAAAAGAAAAATGTTAATCACACTGAAACTAGAAAATGAATTCCCGGTCTCACAAACCCAGGAGGTCACTGTCTCTACCCCCTCTGTCTTTGTGTTCAAGGGTTTTTTGTTTGTTTTGTTAGTAATTTGCGAATTAGTTGAACCTTTTTGTGTATTTTTTACAGAATTCCACGTGCCTTTCTTCCTAGTGGCCTTATCTCTGTTACTAAAGCACAGTGGCAGGAGGAATAAAAACACTGATTTGCAAATATCCGTCCTCAGGGCCAAATCCTGATGCCTTACTTCTGCAAGTAGACCCACTGACTTGGCTACTTGCATGAGTAAGAAGAGAAATTTTAAAGTCTTTCAGACATCGTGGGTGACATTCACTAGTGGTGCAGAGCCAAAGGAGGGTCCTTCCTCAGCAGGGCAGGAGGAGTCTGGAGGGGGATCACAGGCAGAGCTGTGATGCTGAGGGAAAGGTCTTGGCTCCAGCCTCGGGTGGATGAGCAGGAAGGGTTGGATGGGCAGGCCAAGGAAGGGAACCCCATGTTTACGTGGCTCCATTGGCCAAAGAGCCTGTGTGGGAGGACTTGAGCTGCTGGTTCACCAGGCGGGTCTCCATCCAGGAGTGCACTTAAGTGTGTGTTTATATATCCTTCTAGGATGGGCTGAAGGTGGGAACTGCAGCTGCTTGAAGGGCTCTTGGCAGCAGCCATGGTCCCTGCCTGGCTGGGGATGGGTGTCCACACCCTTCTCCCCAAGGACAGCGGAAGCAGGTGGGCTCTGGGCAGGTGGAACAGATCTTACCTTTCCTCCAGAGTTTTTTTTGTAGCATGGAAAAGCACACCCTTAAGCTTTAAAATAATAAGAGTGCAGATGCACAAAAATGACATGCTGTTAATCCTTGTGGTCTTGTTTTGTTATTTTTTATTGTAATGTGAATATATACAGTAACTAAAGCATGTGTTCACCCCCATCAGGGGCCTGCTCTGAAGTCTTTGGAAGGCAGTGGGAAATGTTTTCGTAAGCATCTGTGGGTTCCAAATCAGGCTCAGGACAAAACAAGATCACTTGTAAAGGACAAAAAAAATGGAAAGGAAGATGATTGAGGTAGCACATCCCTGTGTGTTTGTCTGGGCTGTAACTGGTTTTGTGGAATGAAGGTTCTTCCATGCACCATGAGCGTGGCATCGGCATTCTTGCTGTAGTTTTGCACTATATTGAATACAGCATGTTTTGCAAGGTTTCCTGGGGAACCTTCAAACTGAGCCCTGCTGGTGAGCACTGGAGCCCACGCTGCAAGCCAGAGTCTCTCTAGGGCTGCAGGGGAAAGTGCAGGGAAAGGGAGGAGCAAGGTGCAAGGGGTGCACTTTGCAGCTGTACAGAGTCACTGGTGCTCTGCAGGCAGAAGCAGCCCATTCGCAGTTGGCTGTCCCCACGTGCTCCCAAGCAAACAGGGTGCTTGGGGTGAGCACTTTAAAGCAGAGATTATCACAAGCAGAACATGGAGCTGTATGTTCCCCTGGCACAACATTCCCTGATGTTCAGGGGAGCTCTGCCTGAGCAGGGAATCGGATAGTCCGGAGTTCTCCTGTCCACTCAGCTTGCTTATCTGTTTGCTGTGCCCCAGCATGAGCAATCTGCTTCCCACCTCCTCTTCACCCATAAAACCAAGATGATGATGATAGTAACAGTAGCTGTATATGCTTTGCATGAAATCGTTCAACCGTTTGGAAGATTAGAAATACCCTGTATCATTGTCATTTTAATGGAGAATGTGTACTTGGCTCTGAAGGAGTTCACTGGGGCTTAACATTTGGTCTGTGGAGGTCAGACTATATTTGGAGGCAAGCTAGGGAATATTTCAGAGCCGTTGTTGGTGTGATCAGGTCTTATAACTGAAAAGACTGTGGTCTTACACCAGTACCTGTTACTTTTTTTTTTATTTTTCTTCCTTTGCATTCACGTGTTACAGAGGCTCTGAATTCCATGGCTTTGCAGCACAGTTTGACATGGAAACTGTGTATGTTGTTACAGTGGAACATATCTTGGAGTGTCTGGTACTTCTAATAGGAGACTTCCCACTCTTCAGCGGGAGGGGAGGATGTACATAAAAGCAGTGGTTTGGGACAAAGTAAGATTAATCTATTCTAGTCTTCCAGATAACAAGTAACTTATTATTATCTTTTACTCTTTCTTTCTCCCATTGAAAATAAGTGTAATTCCCTCCAGATAACGTAGTTATAACCTCATGTTTTCTGCAGGTACATATGCACAATATAAAGACTCATTGCACGGTACAATGTTTTTAAAATAGAAATTTAAATAAGTAGTTTTACTCCTTACCAAGGGTAAGTTTTTATTACGTGGCCCTGAAGCAAGCAGGGTTACTGCTCTAAATAGACAGTCCTCAAAGCCCCAAAAAGTGTCCAGGGATGGATCTTTGGCTGATGTAAATAAGGCATTGCTCCACTGATTCCCAAACTGAGGGTTTTATGTGGTGTTTAGGGGCTATGGATGCTGATCTCCCACACATGTGAAGACAGTGAGCGTCCAAGCCCCACAGACAGCCCTTGTTATCACGTTCTGTTGTTTAAATGGAAGGTATGTCTATCTGGCATACACATTCCTTCTCCTCCCTCCCTCTCTCTCTGTTATGGATGAGAATAAAGGATCATTTCAACTTTACGTATGTTTGTAACTCGTAAGTCCACTGGAAATTTTACAGGAAGCATTGCCAAATTCTACTACTTTTTTGGTCCCAGACTCAGCTTTGAAAAATATGCTTAAAGTTTAAGCAAATTCTTACAAAGCATGGTTTTAAAAACCCCTCTGTTCTTTACTACTTTTGATTCAAGCTGCCTCTGTTTCACCCAGAGTTTTGCAGAAAACCAAAAACACTTTAAATTGAATGCTCTGTCTGGACTATTTGCAGCATTATTCCTGTGGTCTTACCTACAAGGACATTTCAGCAACATAAATCACAGACATCTATTGGCCAGGTCCTCAGCTGGGCTAAACTAGCACACTTCCATTAATATCCTTTCATTCCAGCTGGGAATATGGTCCATTCATTTCACTGGTGTTAGGTCAGGGACAGATTTGGCCCAGTAAACGGTGGCAGCACAAACCAGAGCACAAGGCTGACACTTGGGTACAACCAAACAGTCACACTCTATCAAAGCATATACCTCTTCCCATTTACTGCTTTTCCCTACCTGTGGATTCAGGAAGACACATTCAGGAAGCAGCTTTACATCAATCTGAGATTGATGACAATAATGGACAGGTTCTGACTTCAAATCCTGAAAAGTCACCTCAATGATTATTTTCAGTTAAATCAAGCAGGGCAGAATTTGGCCCTGCATGCACAGGACCTTTTCCCAAAGGTAGCTTTCCAGTGCCTGTGCACTTTTCTTAGCAAGGGCAGGCGAACAAGAGGGTGCATCTCTCCAGTTACACATGAAATATGTGTGCAGGACTCTGGTGGGGCATGAATTGCCTAGTGCTTGTGGTCAAGAAGTATGTCAAATCATCAAAAGAATAGTAATTTTGTAATTCTGGAACCAAAAATCATTTTATTTTACAATCAAGGATGCCTGAAGTCTTCCTGTATCTCCTAGCAGTTATCTTGAAGGATATTTTATACTTTAGTTGTATGTTTCATATTAATTTAAAACTTGCTTCTTAAATTTCTGAACTTAAGGAGGGAGGGGTGAATCTTCTGACTTTCAGGATTCACATTCAGAGGATGTTTATTCTTTTGCTGCATGTACTGTTTGTCCAGAACTAACCAGTTATTTCTCCAATGTGGGTTTATTGTGCCTTACAACAAATATGAAACTTAAGCGGAATGTACGCGTTAGAGGAGGGAATAATCAAGGAGACTTTACTGCACTGTTAGGTGATGCTGCCCCAGAGTGTATCATCAAACATATCTGTGCTTAATTACCCAACCAAAGAGATCTAAAGTATGTATGTTTGTTGTACTGTAATAGGGGTTTGTGCCTGGACAATTAAGTGTTTTATTTGTATTCTGAGATGATGTGAACTTATTTTTCTAAACACTATACTGAATAAACTTTATATTTATACACATCTTGTGTAAATATTTCCGTTTGAATATCGTGTGAGACTTTGAATTTTGAGTTAGAAAAGCAAACTGAAGTAGAAACTTGGCTTTAATGACTCATCAAGGCAACTGGGAACACCTGTGCTGGTCAGGGGTTTGATCTAAACCCTGCTTAAAGTAAAGTGAAGCTTTCTGTTGACTTGTTTTGTCAGACCCTAACTTTGCTTCTAAAATACTAAATTAAAAACCATAAATCTTGCATCTCATATTGAACCTAGGTATTAAATCTGTCTCAAACCAAGTTTATACCATAATTAGTGAGATACTACTAAAATACATTTCCACCTGCCAGTTAGGACTAATAAGTATTTACTTGTGGCTGCCATGACATTGGCATGCTGTCTATGTCAGGGGCTTTTTTTGGGTAGGTAAATTCCTATTTGCTAAATTTGTGTTTGTTGAAATTTTCCTTTAAAATGTTCCCCATAGTGTCAGACTTGGTTTTGGCAGCCTTTTGAGAACAGCTTGAAATGTTACTTTCCTTTGATATTAAAGGATTTAAATACATTACCATATTACTTTAAATCTGTGTTCCCAGTACCAGGATTGCTAGTTAAGATTTTTATGCCAAAATGAGCAGTAGTAAGGTCAAACAGACTAATCTGTACAGGTGAAATAGTCTCCCTTGCTGAAGCTATATATTCTTTTGAGGTAATTACCAGCCTGCACGTGCCAGCAGGAAAACATGCCTTAAATTGTATTTAGGCCTTAGGAAGCAAGGTGAGGTCTGAGAGGGTTTATTTTTTTTAGTAGATCCAGTTAAAAACATAATACCTATTATGTTCTTAATCACAAAGACATTACCTTTCCTTAGTCACCTTTCCTCCACCTTTCCCATTCATCATATGTGTCCAGTTGCTCCATGCAGCTCCACCAACAGCATTCCTGGTGGCAAAGCACAGGGAGTCGCCTCCCAACCCCAGGAGCATCTCCCCTCTCTGCTTGAGACTGATCTATCTGATGCTCTGCAGCTGCCAAAGTTAAACCAGTTACCCTAAGGTAGAGAGAGCCAATTGCCTTGTTACCCCACTCCTGTTTCCTCCCTGAAAGCAGCACACCTGACTCAGTCCTGTTCATGGAACTTCCCTTGGTTTTGCCTGAGCAGTAGGTCTGTGGTAATATATTCCTGCCCTGCAGATACCAAGTTCCTAACTGATGCCTGGGCAGCAGCTCTGTCTTAGCTTTGCTTGGAGCAGGAGCTGAGGATCTAGAGCCATCCTTCAACCTGGCTGTGAGCAGCTTCCCTCATTTCTGCCTCCTGAGGAAGGCAGGGGGAGGACCACCAGGACCACCACTGCTAGGTTGGCTCCAGCTGGGGGGAATCCGCTCTGGGAAGGCGTTTCTGGCTGTGCAGCCCCCACGCTCCAGACCAGACAAGGTGCAGGGGTTGGAGAGCAAGGGAACCGGAAAGTCTCAGCATATGCAAATGTCAGAATTCTCCCTGAGCAGCCACCCATGCGGTATGCAGGATGAATCATGTCCTAACGGAGCGCATTCCTGCTACTTTGGAGGGCTCTGCAGATGTGTTCCAGGTCACCCTGGGCGAGAAAACCACACACAGCCACGCGTTCCTTCTTCCCTGGCAGTCTGTGCAGGGGGGACAGCACCTTTGGAAGGGTGGGCAGCTGCCCCCCACCAAGCTCCTGCCTTTCAATTAGGGCCTGGGGATGCTGCAGGGAGGGAGGATGGGGGGCTGCCAAGGCAGTAGCTAGGATAAAGCTGGGAGTAGGGAGGCCCGGGAAGATGGGCGGCTGCTCTTGATTGAGCAGGGAGACAAGCTGGGAAGGGAGAAAGTGTTGGAAGACAGCATTTATTATCCTCTCTTTCTGGCTTGATTTTTCCCCAGTGCCAGATCAGAAGGGAATTTTGCTGCTCCAAGAGGCAGAGGTTGGGTCAGTAAAACAAGAGTTTAATATAAATACTCAAGGCTTGGAAAGCAGAGGTCTCCTCACAGGGCTGCATCCCCTGTTGTGGTGATCTCTGGCTGCAGAAATCTCTGGGCTGGAGTCTTAGTCCAGTATATGGATACAGATCACATTTTTAATATAAAAATACATTTTAGAAGGAAAACGATTCCCAGAAATGGGAATTCATCTGCCAAACAATGTGCACATAACCGACTTTACGCTTAGAGGTGCCAGAAAGTTCAGGAATGAGACCAACAATAAAAAACCAACACACGTGTGAAAAATCTACTGCATTAAAGCCAGATTCAATAAAAATAGCACCTAGTTTATGTGCTACAGAAGCTGGCACATGCCTCCAAAAGCTGAAGCAAAGAGGTAAAATGCTCAGAAGTTGCATGCAGTCCAGAGGAACTGAGCAACTCTGGAGCAGACCTGATGGTTGCTCCATAACTCATGTACGATATTCTCTTGTGTAAGTACTTCAATTCTTCATCCTGCTACTTCTCGGGCAGAAAGACACAATTCGGAATACTTGGGGCTGATCAATAAGCTTTGTTGTTGCAGCCAAAGTGCTTTGTGATAGATCTTACATTACCCAAAAGGACTCCCGGAATGTTGCACATCATTTTCCTTCCCGGTCTGCGAGCTGACAGCCCATGGTTTCGGTGTTGGTGGTATCCCTTGCGCTGCCTGCAGCTGTAAAGTGCAGCCCCTCCCCTGAGGCACTTACAGGATAGAGAAATAAAAGCTGGGATGGGAGAGGGGAGGAGGGCAGCGAGGCGAGGGGATGTGCCGGGGGCGATGCTGGCAGTGGGTGGCAGAGGCAGGTTGCAAAGCCAGGTCTCTGACTCCCCCTGTTGCTTTGCCCACTGGCTCAGCCACCTCCCTGGGCGCACAATCCCGCTTGGATGCCATGCCTCCTGACAGCAGCAGGAGGACTTTCTGCTGACACCAAAGCTGAGTTTGCTCCTTCCATTTGTTTGCTGTGTTTACAGCCACCCTCTGACACCTAATGATATCCCTGTCGGTAACGAGACTGGCCCTGGACCAGCATCCCAGAGCCTGCAAGCACTCAGGCTCCAGAGAAACTGCTTCTACCTGAATCACCCCATCAGGGTGATGCACACACAGGCCCTGAAGGACTCCAAAGCCACCCATTTCCAGATCAAGGCGATCTGAGAAAGGTTTCACATGTGAAAAATTTCCCACCATGTTCAGGGAGCCAAGGGGGAGTGATGCCCAGGAGAGTGAGGAAGGGTTAGTCCAAGAGCCTGAGCTCTGCATGCCCTTGCATGTTCTAAGCCAGTGGTTTCTTAAAAACAACATAAATCAACAACACATGACAATTTAGAGCTTGTCAAAGTCCTAGGAAGATGCTGGGGATTTTGCTATTTACTTCTGCTTAAACAAACCAAGGGGAACCAGAAGGCAGACCTGCAAGGCAGCACTGTACCAACCCAAGTACATTGAGAATGCACATAAAAATATAGAGGTTGTCTGTGTTAAAAGCACTATCTGTCGTGCTGTGTGCATGCAGGTAGAAGTGAGCACTGACCAGATTAAGCCTGAAAAAAATTCTTTGTTTTGAGGTTCACTATGAATTTTTGTAAGAGGAGCAGCTTCTGCTCCCTCTTGCAGGCAACATATAATAGAGGCCAAATCCCAGAACATCATGAGGGAACAGAGCTGAGGGTCAACACCCCCAGACAGGTGCAGATTCCTGACCTGCTGCTTCTAAATATGTTGTCCCCTTGCTCAGAGCCTGTGGCAGAAGAGCAGCAGAGACAGCAGGGTCTGACTGCCTTGTTAGTGCTGTCCTTGGAGAAGTAGGCTCAAAAAAGATCAGTAAGAGAGCTGCAAACTCTAGGGGCATGATATCATCTGCATGTGGAAGGATTTAGGCACATCACACCCCTTTGTGGGGAATCACATAAGCTTCTGAAGGCTGCTGTAGCCTTTCTCTCCTCTTCCTTATAAATGTAGTGGTGTTCTCCCCAGAGCTTCAAAACACGGAGGTATTTTTATTTCTTACATCACCTGCAGGGTTTGGTGTCCCTGAGATTTGCCAAGAAAGCAACCAATACAGGGACAGAAAAGTAAGATTGTTTTACACATCCACCCACGAGGACAAGGGCTGGGGGTTCAAGGCTACAGCAGTTCCATTCCCCCTGTCGGCAAATACTGATGTGCTTCAGCTGAGCCCCCACAGTGTCTTCCCCACATCCTCTTTTGTTTGGGGCCTCTCAGGACCCCCCAGATAAAGTCTAAGGAGGGGGTGTTTAGGGGCTGCTCTCATTTGCCATCTTCCACTCAGCCCCCAGACCTCTGCTCTGCGAGGGAGGTGGGACCCAGGACTTCCAAAAACAACAGTACCTGGAAGCAGGCTGCTGACAGCAGCCTATTTCGAGGCATTGCTTTTATCAAGAAGAGCCTGGAAGCACTCCCAGAGCACAGGGAATGCTGCACATACCAGGCAGGGTCGCCTTGCACTGGCCATCAGCACTGCAGGATTCCTGGTCCCAGCATGATCAGACCATGCCAGCCAGCCCTCCGTGGCTCCATAGCAATTTAGTGGCCCAGTAGAGCAGTGCCAGGGGCACGTTTGGCACCTCCTGCTACACATGGCAGGTTTCAGTAAACCCATTCTGGTCTCAGGTTCTAGGAACAGCTTCCTATAGCTGCTGTGGGAGGAGTTCTGTGCAAACCAAAGGCAGACTTAACCTGAGCCTCAAGTCAGCAAAGCTTGACCACTCTGTTCCTTTGGAAAAGTCAGTCCCAGCAAATGAGACTACTTGACTAGTTGTTCTTGGTTTATGTGTGTTACCCTGTAATGACAGCAAGTATTGCTCACATACACATGGTGAGAAGTGCTGTTCTTTCTAGATATCCCTGAAAATCTCTGGATCTTTACTGTTTGGGTTACAAAAGCAAGACTTGTTCAGGTGAACGCCCCAACAAACAAGGAACAGTCATTTGCTGATGGACTGGAGGACCAGCCCCTCATATTGAAGTATAGGGCAGAGCCTATTTCTGTTCATTTCTTAACTATTCTCAATTCTGAGGATTCTTTTAGAAGCCATAATAAATTAAACATCCCTGTGGCATAAGCAGCTGCTATGAATGTACTCACAGCACTGGAGAGCAATAGGAGAGCCATACCTAAGCCCAAAACTAGACAACACTCCCACTTGGGTTTGACTGGAGCCAAGTCCAGTGGAAGCAGTGCCTCCTGCCATGAAAGCTCTACTTCCATTCTAAGCACCCCAGCCAGTGTTTCAGGATCCAGATCTCCACCCTGTGAAACATGTGCAGAATTGCCAGCTTATCTGTATTTAGTAAGCACATCCTCTTCCAACATCCAAGACGTTCCTGAAAACACTAACACCGCGCTGAGTAGAAACCCCTGACCAAGAGATCGTGGTATTTTGACCTGGAACCACAAGATAATCTCTGTTTCAGAACAATTTCCCACCCATCCTACGTGGACTTTTCCCAGATCACATTTCCTCAGTTCATCGGGGCATGGAACAGCATCAAAAGGCTGGCGGATGCCAAGTTGTGTCGCTTCTAATGGCTCTTCCCTTTCCAAACAGCATATCATGTCATCAAAGGCAACGAGGCTGGCATGACATAATTTGAGAATCCCACTTTATAGCTGGTAGAAACCGAATCCCAACAAGTCTGCCAGTAATGATATACTCCAGGTAATACAGGATTGAAATCTCCTGGCCCTAAGTCTCAGTCTTAAGCTTAAGCAATGCTCTGATTTGCCAACTTTCACAATTTATGAGCTTTGCAATAATTAGTAGCTGGTGAGAGAGCGGAAGTAGGAAAGGGGGTTACGGCCACAGCTTCCTGATCAACTTCATTCTAAAGTTTCTTGTTTTAAAAAACACAAATGAATGTGGAGGTGTTGAAGGTCTCCAAACCAGAACACATATAAATTTGGGTATATCACATTTATCTATCTCACTGTATATAAGCATTTTATCTCAAAGCTGATGCTGTCTGATGCTCTCCAAGCCTTTGGGTATGACACCACTATGTGCAACAAGACACTTCAACATGGTAAACCAGGGTATCAAAAAGAAATGCCATTTTAGAAATAAAATTAATAAGTAGTCTACAAATTCAGCAATTTGTCAAAGATGCCTTTGGATCCAAATTTCCATAAACTTAAAATTAGACTTCTGAGTTAATTTACTAGACTATTGTAGTATAATCAGTAAAGCTTATAGCTGATTTTTTTTAAAAAACCTCAGTATAACTCAAATTATAGGAAGTCAAGTTAAAGAAACATTTTGCTGACTTAAAAACAACCCCCAGAAAACAGCATACAAATGCATTTCTTAAAATCAGCTCTTGTAATAGGAATTCTATATTTAAGAAAGTCAAGCAATTTTTTCCTACTTATCTATATAACATAGGCAAGATTTTCAGAGCATCCTGTGCCTGGCAGCTCCCACCAAGACTGGCAGCACAAGCCATCCTATGCCCGGTTATTCAAGGCCCCAGTTGAACACCAGACCTAAACACGTGTCTGCATGCAAACTGCATTTCTGTGTATCCATAATTATCCCAAGCAAATGGGTCCCAGTTTTAACAAATGGTTTTCAGCTGAGTTATCAGTCGTAGCAAAGACCAGACAAACTTCAAGGGCTGTGGAAAAAGAGGCAGAAAAGGGAGTGAAACCTTCCTGATGTGCCTTGTATTAACTACTACACTCAGCCCTGTTCTAGGGAAACTCTGAAACGTTTGTTCTCCCAGACAAACCAAATCGACTTTGATATTTTTGTTTGCTGCAACATAACAAGATGCTGCAAGAAGAAAAATCACTGGGCTGCTCAGCTCACTCTGAGTTTTAGTTAAAGCTTTGTCCTGGAACAGAAATTTGAAGGGATAATGGTGTTCTTCCTTCAGTCCTGACTATAATGGGTATTGAAATGCTCCAAATACTTGTATTTTTGCAAAATAACGGGGAGCACAAAAAAGAAAGATGGGCTATACTTTATTTTTCAAGCCCTAGTCAGAGGCAGCTTGAACTGTAACTATCCTAAGATTAGATTATGTTAACCATTGGGAAACAAAAGTCCAGTTCCTAAACATCTGAATTTCCATCTACCCATCAGTACAACAGTAACAGCACTTCCCTCCTTTGTGGTGAGAGGCACAGCCAAGCTGGGATTCACTTATCTGGGAGGGCACAGTAAAATATTGAGGCTAGACCCTACTGATGAACAGAAAACATATATAAAAATATATATTTAAATGTATCATGTATGTTTAAATAGATTATATAGTATATTTTCATATGTAGCATATATTTTATTATGTATTTCATATAACATATATACATAATATATATAATGCATTGTTAGGATACTATTAAACTTACATGGGTGACTGTTCAGAATGGCCCTGGGTGCTCAGTCTCTCCCTCAGCTGTGCTAATGCCTCCACCTTCTTATTCCTGCCCACCTTCCACCTCCTGTACGCCAGGAGGAGTGTGAGCAGGGCACAGCAATAGCACTCTGCCCTTCCCCTCTGAGGAGGCCTTTTCCTTCCCATTTCAATAATATTTGGCCAATTCTGCTCCTCTTCAGTCCACATATAAAGAAGGGAAAGTTATTTATCACAGAATCATAGATTGGTTTGGGTTGGAAGGGGGCTTTGAAGGTCATCTAGTTCCAACTCCCTTGTCATGTGCAGGGACACCTTCCACTAGACCAGGTTGCTCAGAGCCCCATCCAACCTGGCCTGGAACACTTCCAGGGATGGGGCATCCACAGCTTCTCTGGCCAACCTGTGCCAGGGCCTCACCAACCTCAGAGTAAAGAATTCCTTCCTAACTTCTAATCTAAACCTACTCTCTTTTAGTTTGAAGCCATTCTCCCATGTCCTGTCACTCCAGGCCCTTGTGAAAGGTCCCTCTCCAGCTCTCTTGTAGCCCCTTTAGGCACTGCAAGGTGCTCTAAGGTCTCCCCAGAGCCTTCTCTTCTCCAGGCTGAACAACCCCAACTCTCAGCCTTTCCCCACAGAAGAGGTGCTCCAGCTCTCTGAGATCTTTGTGGCTTCCCCTGGACTTGCTCCAGCAGCTTCACATCCTTCTTACCCTGGGGAGCCCAGAGCTGCCCTCACAACACCAGGTGAGGTCTCTCCAGAGTGGTGTGGAGCGGGAGAATCCCCTCCTTTGACCTGCCGCCCACACTGCTTTTGATGCAGGACATGCTTGGCTTATGAGCCTTTCTTCTTCACGCCTCTCCTCCCTTTTCATTTTAGCTGGGTCAGGAGGACAGCTCTGCACCAGTGGTGACGGAGCCAAGGCTGCACACTGCTTTACCTCCTGGTAGTGCATTTTAAGAGTCATTCCTTGAACAGACTGCAGTGCTGCTCCTTTCATTGTCTGCCTCCTAAATCTACCAGCACAGCTCTCAACCTGACAACAGGCTCACAGTGGGTGTCACTGACCCACCCAATGGAGCTGCCACAACTTTTCTGAGCAGCCACTTCTACCAGCAAACAGATCGCACTCACAAACCACTGACTGGAAAGTCTGCATGGTATGTGGCTTAATTTTCTTTTCCATAATGTGAAATCCAATCTGAAATGCACAGATTAGTTTACTAATCTGTGTAAATCCTATTAATAGCACTTACGCTGCTGCGCTCCCATTCACATTCTAACAAATCTGTTTGGACTGGCTTGGTTTTCCCTCATCTCCTGCAAGATCTTCACACCTGGTTGTGATCACGTCTTCACAAGATAGCTGGCCACAAATGGAAACTTGTGCTTTACAGTCATCTCTTGTATTTTAATTTGTGTCCCATGGTCCATCATGTTCTGGATCAAAGCATTAGTGCTGTAAATCACCATGGTGCCATCGAAGCTGAAGGGATTATACAAAGGATTGCACAGCTTCAGTGGGGAAGGGCACAGCCCATACCCCTTGTTTCCCCAAGCATCACTGGCTTCTGCCCCTGCTCCCACTGCACCATGCCCCTCACAGCTCCCCTTGGCACCACAGTGATTCCACCCTGTTCTGGGCACCTTGCCCAAAACTGGGCCCAAACACCAGCAAAGGACCTGCTTGCAGGAAGGAGATGACAGACAGTCTCTGGAGCCTCTGGATGTGTTCACACCAGTCCCACGCACATCCCCTTGTCACCTGTGGGTTTAGGGTGGCACACCTGGGACCAGGGCTTGTGACTGTCAGAAAGAGCAGCCTTGCTGGTAGCTGGGTGGGCTACAAATCCCCCGAGCTCTGTGTGGCCTCTCAAAGAGAAGGCACCCTCTGTTCTGCTATAGAACAAACCATTCTCTATCTGAAACAACAATATTTACTTTACCTACAGTGGGCTCCAGTGGCTCCCTATGTTGCAGTCATGGTGAGAGGGGTCAGTACCACGAATGGGAGAGGAGGAGAGTGGGGCTTGCATGCTTGGCTCCACCTTCCTAATCAAGCTGTGCATTAATTAGCTAATCCATCTCCACACTGCTGTCCCCTGCACTGCATTTCACCACCATCCCAGACTCCTTGTAACTGAGCACCTTCCGTCATGGCCACAGCCTCAGCCCATCCCACAGCACACCAGCTCCATGCTGAGCCAGGACCACGCTGTTCCCCTGGGATGAGCAGTCCCCCATGACCTTGGGCCAGGCTGGAATTCACCAAAACCAGTCCTTGGGAAGGACTCAGAGCTGCTGTCACTCCCAGCCTGTGCCCTTGCAGCCTTCCAGCACCTGCTAATGCATCCCAAGCCATGTGCCAGGCAGGAGAGGATGGATGTGAGAGAAGACGACACCCTGCCAGGCAAGAGGTTTAACAGCTTAAGACTTAACAGCTGGGAAGTTTTAACAGCAAACAAGAGAACATGGGAACTGTCAGGTGATGAAGGGAAAAGATCTACTCTAGATCATGGAAAGGAAGGGGTTTGAGGTAAAACTGTATTTACACAAGTTCAGAATAGGCCAAACTCACTCCTGATCTCCCTGCCAAGGGGTCCCTGCTCCTTGCACGAGTCTCTTGGCTGTGTGATCCCCACCATTCAGCTCTCCACAATTCCCAGGGCCAAGCAGGGCTCTGGAGTGCTTTCACTAACCTCAATAAAAAGGGTGGACCTGCAGTGCTGAGCCAGTCAGCAGAGTTCTGGTTAGGTTTCCAGTGGTTTTTCTACCAGAGGGTTTAAAGAATTATTAGCATGAAGGCTTTGTGGCTCTACTCTTTTCTGCCCCATAGCTGAACTGCATCCACTCCCCATGCAAAAGCATATGGATTTTCTCTCATCACTGTAGGAACTTTTCAAGGTCAATACAGCTTCATTCTCACCTAGTTTCCCCTAAAATGGTTTTAATGTTTTTATTACCTGAATAATTCCTGGTGGTTTACATGAACATTAGCTCAGGAATTGTTAGTGATTCCTCAGTATCGTGGAAGAAATGTTTTAAAAGCATTACCCACACTCAAGAAATTCTCCTCAAATTCTCTTTTACAAAGGGTTCTTGTTACCTGTGTTAAAGCTTGCCTGTGAAACAGCTGTTTGCTTAAAGATCTTTAATCTCTTGGTAAAGGTGTCTGTTGTGAGATATTAAAATGCCACAGAGAAAGAAAAAACCTAAACATGAAAAAATAGAGGAATTTTTAGAGAGAGCCAGCCAGCCAAATACAGTATGTGGGCAGACAGAATCAGAAGCACTGGCTGCAGTACAAACCCAAGAGGCATCAGACAAACCTCCTCAGCCACAATGGAAGGGCTTCACCAGCAAAAGGAATGTAGGAAACAAAATGGGGGGAAGGTCCCCCCTCTTCCTCCTCTGCCTTATCCCCAAAAGACTATCTGATATGGTCGGTGCCTCCAGTGCATGCAAATGTGCTGCTTGGGAAAGGCAAACAGGGACCTGCTGGCTGGGAATTTTGCCTTTGCTGTCGTGCCTGCCCAACCCTATGCAGGCAGACCTCAGGAACAGTGATGTTTAAAATACTAAGGGTGAGATGAGAGCAGGGGAACAGCCCATCTCAACCCTTTGTACATTCACTGAGGTCCTTTGTAAAATTGGCCTGATTTCTATCACCTTTGCTGCAGGATATCATGTACCGATGGCTGGAGACCTTGTTCCGATGTGCAGATTGTGTGTGCTCACATCCAGCCTGTGCTCATCTGTCCTGTGCCACTTTTGTCCTCCCCCTTAAATGCTCCTTCCTCTCAGACTTGGTAATAGGGGACAGTCACACTCCCTTCTCTCACCTCTGCCTTTGCTGCATAGCCTAACCAAGCTTGCAAAGAGTTCCTTGTCCTGGTGTCCAAACCTGTGTCACATGCCGTGGTCAGCTGAGACACAGCACACGCTGGAAGCGCCCTGCTGGTTTTGCACACCCAAGGAGCTCATAAGTCACCTTCTCCTCCCTGTTGCTCACAGTCCTTGAATGAACATGCAGGAGAGCTCAGCTCACTGTCTGCCAGGAGGGTACGTCCAAAAGATGGACTGAACTCACAGCTGCTCCTCAAACCCTGCCCAAGGACAGACTTGTGAGCTCCAGCTGCTCATTCTCAGGCACTATCAGCACTTTCTGCCCCTGCCTGTCCCCAGGAGGGAGGCTGCTGCCTTGCTGTGGTCTTGGCAGAAGTAATGATGTGTCCATGGTCATCTCAGAGTGCAGCCTACTGCACTAATGCCCTCTGCAGCAGCAGGTGACTTCAGCTGGTACATCAGGTGGCAAATGTGGCTGCTCATGCTTTAGCTATGGGGGAACAAAGATATTTTTGAAGGATAAGATGGACAGCACTTCACGTAGGCTGGTAGAGGGGCTAAAATCCTAGATCACAAAGAACTTTACAGCCTAGCTCATCCTGGCTTTTGGCTTCAGAAGTTCAGGGTTCAATTTCTGCTGCAAAGTTTGGTGTCGATTCCTGAACTCACTGCGGCATTTCCTGCTTCCACCCAGCACTCACCAGGGTGTCAAGAGAATATCTGCATTGCCTGTTGTAAATGTGCTCTGGGAGCAGTGGCAGAGGAATTACTATACAATTTCCTCTGCAAACTCCAGCCCTGCAAACTTCTTTTACACCTACCTGGAGTGTAAGTTTTCTATCACGGAGCAGCCTCTCCTCTACCTCCAATGCTGAGTTGCACAGAACCCCATGTGTTACTGTGATAAAACTCCCTTTCAAATTAATTTTAATGGAAGCATTTATATTTAATATTGGCTCCTGTGTAGAGGACCACAAGTCCTGGCCTTGGTATTATTGTCCTGTCCTCCACGGGCAAACACAAGTAAGCTGCCAACACACTCCTCAAAGCTACATCCTGCAGCTCCTCTGTCCCACTGAGATCTGTCTGCATGCTTGGGAAGAAGTTATAGGGATGCCAGCCTTGGCCATGACCACATTGTCTTTAGAGCACAGGAGTGCCTTGGAAACTGATTGTGTCCAAAATAATCATTAAAAAACCCCACAATTTTTTCATGCTATCCTCATGCTCAGCCAAACAGCTTCTCCAAGTACTCACCTATTACAACTAATAATAAAGATAAGTTTCTACTATCACAACCTTACCTCACGAAGTGCAACCTCAGGTGCATTCACAGATGTGCTTTGGGAGCTTTTCCATAAGTGGAACCACAGGAAATCTCCCAGAATTGAAGTGATGTCGCTTGTTATTTAAAGAGACAATAAAAAGGGGAGGGGAGAAAAATACAGTCAGCAGATTAGACACTGTCATTTGACCCACTCAAGGCACAAAGGACATTAAATTGAACTGGAACTCAAATTTAATGAAGCTGAGAGACACAAACCTGTGTGCAATTAGCCCACAAGATTCACAGCCACAAAGTCTGTCACCAAAAGTGTAGAAATATATACATTTATACACACATATATATACACCTACACACACAAACACGTGAGGGTATATATGTTTATAAGTGTGTTCTCTCAGGACTGAAAGGGACCTGACAACACCATTCAGTCTTTTCCCCAGATCCAAGACAAGATCAAATAGACATCGGTATTTTCTGACAGATGTTTGTCTAGACCTGTTTTTAACAGACAATCTCCCACCTCCCCGGGCAATTTATTCCAATGCTTCCTTTTCTTCTTCAGCTTTCGACACACACACACAGGTATATTTATCTCAGAAGGTGAGCGGGGCCGTCTCTGATGACTTGCACATCAAAAGGCTTGTTAACTCATTTCTCATGGCAAGACCTTTCTTGCGAATGACGTACGAGCCCAAAAGATCCCATCGTGACCTGAGGTGACAGGCTGAGCTTGGGGGACCAGCAGATGGGTTAAGGGGGGAAAATGGGGAAAGGAGGGGGAAATTCAGTCCTTTGCTCATTAACCCATCCGATTTGTTTGCTGATACAAGAGAGACCAGTTTTGTATACTCCATTTTTAGGCTCGAACATTAAGTTCCTCTGTTTTTTGATAAAATAAATACACTTGTGGCTTCCTCAGCAGCCACCTCAAAAGGGATGCTGTCCTGTCAAACTTAAGTAAGGCAGAGGAGGGGATGAGGAATGAGGCTGCGCAGCTGGAATATGTAAATGGCAGGATGGAGAGTAGCACTTTTCCAGCCACGCTGGATATCTATTACCTCCACTTTTGGACTGACAATGCACCAAATGTTTCATTGCCTGGGGCCTTACCAAGCTGACCGGCTTTTTTAGCTGAAAGCTCTAATGTAGAAAGGCAATTGGGAATTAATTATTTAATGTGGTTCTCATTGGTAGAAAGCTTCCACCCCTCCTGCTTCTCAGCTACCATTATACATATGTTGCTTTTCTTCAGACTACAGTGATTAGACAGCAGCAGAAAATGACAGCTAAATCCTGTTCCCACTTGCAATGAACTCTATTTAAATCGACAGATTTGCATTCAATAACCAAGGGCACAGTTTAGCCCCGTGCTAGGAAAGCATCATTTGTGACAAAAAACAAAGAAATTGTAGCCTCTGCATCTCTGAAAGTCTGCTGTCTCATACCTCCGCTCCCAAACTCCCTCTTTGACAGACAGCAGAAGAATATTCCTATTTAAAAATTAAAACCCAGTGCAAGTAGCCCTATTAGTAGGAAATCAGGCTGAGCTTCCTTTAACACGGCTGTTTGGATGCCTCACTGGAGCAGGCAGAAAGGTGTATCCCGAATCCACACCGCATGTTGGTTCAGCTCCAGCTTCTCCCGGATTCTCAAGATAAGCATCTATTTCATTTAGAGCCTTTTTAGTTATGACCTGTGAAGAAGCAAATGTCCTTTTGAAGATCTCCCTCTAACAGCTGCATGCCAAAGACTCTCAGCCAAGTTACTTGAAGAGCTTAAGGATCAGGCCCCATGTATTTAAAAAATAAAGTGCAAAATAAGATTCTGCAGCAGGGCTGGGAAGGGGCATGAACTTACCTGTCAGCCATCGTATGTGGGAAACTGGTAACTTCTTCTCACAGTCACCATCTCTGGAATCATTCCGGACGAAGCTCCAACAACATCCTACTGAAATTCAACATAGTGAATTACACCAGGAATTATTTTATTGCAAAGTGTCATATTTTTCCAAACACAAAATATATTGGGTTTGCTTTTTTTCTGGCTCTTCAGATGAAAGAAATACGGTTGTACAGATGTTCTTTTCTAAGATCCAGTGGCATGAAACCTGAAATGCCCCAGTAAGTTTCAGGAGTGAGAAGTTTTAATCACCATGGAAGCACAACACTTTTGAAGGTCTATGAAATTATACACCCAGGTCTGAGAAGGGTAAACTTATCCGTCTGGGTAGATCTGCTGATAAACAGAGACAACTCATTTTCTCCTGGAAAGCTGCATTACATGTTGTTTGAAAAAATAATCAGTTGTTAGAGACAGGTTTATGTTGGGAAGGGAAAGGACAGAAAAAACAGCGCTGGGAGAGACTGTCTTTAAGGGAAAAGGAAAGGCAGCATGAAAGTACTCCCTTCACTTAAGTGATTCCCTGCAATTCAGGAGGGGGAAGAGAAGACGGGCTGAGCATCTCTCAGGGCCAGACAGAGCAGGGCTGGCGACGACAGAGGCATATGGAGACCCACCCAGGGCGCAGACAGAGCGGAGGACCCCCAGACCTCGGCTTACGCAAGGTGACCTTTCCCCTCTCTAAAATTTCAAAGCTGGCGTTGCCGGCGCTGAACAGACTGTGTGCCATATGTAACATGACCTCAGCTCTGCTCTGCCAAGCCACTGATGGCATCACTAATGAGAGGTGAAAGGTCCCCCTTTTGCAGCTCACTTGGAAACCCACTGAGGTGGTGGGTGCAGGACAGGCCCCCCAGCTCTGTAGCCCTGCAGGCAGACACTCACTGTCCCCCTGACCCCACATCTCTGCAGGCAGGGGCCTGCTGCCCCCCAGCCCCATATCCCTGCAGGCAGGTGCCCACTGACCCACCACAGGGATACACACTCATCCAAGGGGTTGACGATGCCTCTTGCCTTGGCCCAGCCGAAACAGGCACAGTCCCCCAGCAATAGAAACATTTGTTCAGTACCCAAATGCAAAGCAGATAGGCAAACAGAGCCCTGGATGTAAATCCTGTCTCCGGTCCGGCTGCCACCCTTCCAGCCAGCGGGCAGCACCTTGCTCCAAGCACGGATCATGTGTGGGCATCAGCCAGGTGGGGAGATGGATTTGGGCTGGAGGATGAAGTGAAAGGAGAGGGTCCCTGGGCTGCCCTCCTCATGCCAGGAAGGACCTGAAGTTTGTTTTCTCTTCCAGCATTTTGCACTAAAGCCATTGCAATGTCTCACAGAAAAAAAATAAACCACTGCACTCCTCCCAGCATTTTTTTTTTTTTTTAAATAAGTGGCTTTGGGTTCTTTTCCCAGTTTTCCAGGTGTCCAGCACCCTCCTGCCCCAGCCATCACCTAAAGAAGGGACAGATGGGACCCACTCACACTCTGCTCCTGAGCACCCAGTTTCCTGCCCCAGACACACATGGGGATGGTCCACGGGCTCATGGGTGGATGTCACTGATGGGAATGGGGGGTACACGCATGGATGGGGTGTGGACACATGAGTGGATACACGTTCACGGGGCTGTGGGAGCGTTCACATGGCTCAGCATGTGCACACACACACGGGTGTCTGCCCACGGGTGAGGGGGTGTGTGCACACAGGAGTGTAGGCAGGGATGTCTGTGCCACTTGAGGAGCTGCACACACACAGGGGTGCACATTCGTGGGGAGGGGGGGAATGTCCTCACCCGTGAGTGGGAGAGTGCACACCGGTGAATTTTGGGGTGTCAGCCCGAGGAGGAGGGGCACAGGTGTGTGTGACTCTGCACATCAGTGGGTGCAGGGATGCCGCCCGCGGGGTGACTGGGTGCACTGGGGTGGTGTTGCAGTGCGGGACTGGCGTGGGTGCAGGCAGGGGATGGGGTGCCCTGCAGTGCCAGCCCAGCCCCGGGGGGACCGCGCTGGAGCCGCCCCGCGGCGCGGAGGAGGCGCCCGTGGTTTGTTTCCCTTTCGCGAGTGACTCATCCCTGGCAGATGTGGCACCGCCGAGGTGCAGCGAGAACCCACCCACGCACTCAGTACATTTACCACCCGCGACCGTGTCCCGCCTCCCCACGGGGAAGGGGCTGGCTTTACCCCTCTCTGCTTCTCTGCCGGGGACTCATTTTTACATCGCATCCGGCGCTGAGGAATTAAATTATTCGTTTCGAACACTTATTCCGCCCCACCATCCAGCACACCCTCCTCTCACAGGGGGGCAGACGAAGATGCCCACGCGTGTTGAGCTGCGCTGGGACATATCCCACTGCCGGTCGTGGAGTGGCTGTGGAGGGGCAGCCGGGGCGTGTTTTTCTCCCACGGGGGAGAACGCATCTCGGGGGAGCATCCTGCCCCGGTGCGGGGAAGCAGCGCTCGAACCCGCGGCAGCCCAATTCCAGCTGCTTTATCTTACTGAAGTAAATAAATAAAAAATAAGAAAAAGGGGCAGAAGTCGCAATTACCATTGTCTCGGGCAAAAGGAGGAAAACAATGTCGCGGAAAAGCGAATCGCCGCGCTGGTCCCTGCGCGCCCGCGGGAGGCTCCCACATCCCCTCCCCTCCGCGGCGTGGGGATCCCACCTCCCTCCGTGGGACTTCCACCCCCCCCGGAGGGGGTGCAGACCCGCCCGGCAGCGCTGAGGGGCTTTGGGGAGGTGTGAGCAGCTGGGGATGGAGGGGCTGGGAGTCTCCCCCCTTTGCGTGGGGGGACTGCAACTAATGGGGGGAGCTGCGCGGTCCGAGGGCGTGTGGGTACCCGAGGGTCGTGCCAGGGACACGGACACGCGAGGGAGATGCAGCCCAGCCAGTGCTGGCTGGAAGGGAAGCCGGCAGGCTCCCGTGCAGAAAAGGAGTTAAACCCCGCCGTTGTCCTTTGATTTAGGAAATGGCTCATCCAATTCAGTTCCAGATTATTCAGGGGCAGGCTGCCTCGCTCGCTCTCTCTCTCCCCACACCAGCCCAAACATCTTGAAGTAATCAGCAGCTGAGAACGGAGACGTCCCCCTGGCATCTCAGGTTAAAGAAGGAGGTCCAGGAAAATGTGGTAGAGCCATTACAAGAAACCTGAGATGCATTCATCAGAGACTCCAATTGCCATCGCATTAGGATTGATTAGAGACCAGCAGTACCGTAATGACCCGGAAAGCGGGGCATACGGGGATTATTAATATCAGACTTCTCAAAGAAAAAAAAAACAAAAAAAAAAAAAAAAAAGAAGAGGCAGGCAAAAAAAAAAAAAAAAAAGGAAAAGAGGGAAGGAGGAGGAGGGAAAATTTAAAAAACAAAAGCGCAACACGGGGCTGCTGCTCCGATGCAGACTTACCTGAGACCACAGGCACCGGCGAGCCGCAGGGACGAGAATTTATCAAACTTCTGGGGAAGAAAAAGCGAACAAATATGGGAAAAAACCCCCTACCTCAGGACCCCCTGAAATCGCCCGCTCCCATGCACGGGTCTCACAGAGACTCCCCGGGCCGGGCGGGCCGCGGTTCGGGCGTCCCAGTCGGGGGATCCCCCTCCCAGGCCAAAGAACTCCAGTCCCCCGGCTGGCGACAGCAAGGACAAGTTAAGAAGCCACCAAAGAGGAGCAAGGAGACCTCGGTGGTTCGTCTCCTTCTCAGTTCCCTGCGCCAAAACAAATCAGCCCCTCCTGGTCTCGGTTTAAATGTAGCTCACTGGATAATTAACTCCATCTTTCCAGCCCTGCTTTAACTGTTTATTTAGTGTCACCCCGTATTACCATCACTAGCACTTTCCTCTGAACAGGAGGAGCTGGAGGGTTTCACCTCCCAAAAGGAAATTTTTCGTAGCTTAAAAGAATCAGCATCCAGGAGGTGCATTAGCAAAGAGGAAAAGGGGGGGACGGGGACTGGGGGCTCCCATGGCAAAAGCAGGAGGAAATAAGGATGGAGAGGGGGACAGGGACAGAAAGACGTATCGGCCCTCGGAGAGAGAGGGGGAAAAAAAAAACCAAAACACCAACGCGTGATCACCTCTAATCCTTTGAAAAATGTCCCGGTAAGTGCGCGAAGAAAGAGCCCTTTGTGCCCTGGGGATCGGCCACGCCGGGAAGGCCTTACCCTTTATCCTTATCCTCATCCTGCCCCACCATCCCGGCCCGGCCCTTCTGCGGCAGCCCCGGCCCGGCCTGACCCCGCTGGGTGCGGGGGGACCCCCGCCACCACCGGGGACCCCCGGGGCTCGGGGGGCCCGGGCAGGGACGCGGCCCCCGCCCCGCGGACACCGGCTTTGTTTTTACAGGTGTCGGGAGGGCAATTTACTAACAAGTAATTAAAGGTCGCACCGGTTTGCAGGCGCGCCGGGCCAGAGGCTCCTGCAAGAGAAGAGCGGTGCATATGGAGAGGGGTTTGTCCTTCCTCATTAAAAAATAGAATAATAAAGGAGGGGGGGAGAGAGGGGGAGAAAGAAAATACAAATCCTTTATTGTTGGGGAATAAGCCGGGAAGCTGGCTGTCTCCCTGCGCCTCGCATTCGGCAGGGAAGGCGGCGCGGATCCGGTATCACGTTGCAGATCCTCACTCGAGATAACGAAATGCGATCTATTTTTCAGAACAGCAAGTGGATGGGAAAGGAGCCTCTACAACACAAACCTCATTGACTTAATGGGTCGGTTTTGGATTTCGCCTTCGAAAGGTTCGGCAAGCGGCAGCGTTGTGTTTCTGCCCCGCCGGCTCCCAGCCTCCAGCCCCGGTTCCTCATCCCGAGGAGACGCGGCTCCCAAAAAAACCCCGTCGTTGGTTTTATTTTGTTGCGCTATTTTGTTTCCTCCAGACCCTCACACTTAGAGAAAAAAAAAATTAAAATTTATTTTTGCTTGGGGAAGAGCTTTATTTCTAAGCTCGGGGACACAGGGGGGATGTATTCGGGTTATCTTTTTCTGCTTTGTTTTGGTCTGCTGGCGAAATCGAGGGGAAAACACGCAGAGCGTTGCGTGGGCTCCATCCTCATCCCCGCTCCGCGCTGTAGAACGCCACATCGAATAAACAAGGGAACAGATAAATTCCCCGCACCGACAGAGCCGATGGGTGCCTGGGCAAGGGGGGACAGGAGCGGAGGGCCCCTCGTCCGGCCGCCTTCTCTCCGCGGGCGCGGAGCGGGCAGGCCCCGGTGGCGGGGGCAGCCCCGGTGATGCTGCCCCGGTGATGCTGCCCCGGTGATGCTGCCCCGGTGATGCTGCCCCGGTGATGCTGCCCCGGTGATGCTGCCGGGCTGCTCCTGCTCCGCCGGGAAAGGAAGGACCGAGAGCGGCAGCTCCGCGCCGTTGTGTTGCTCCGTAGCTTTATGCTCATTTGCATCTGCCTTGTTTATACTTTCTTTTTTTAGTGAGCGGCTCGAAACTGTTGTTTTTTTGTTGTTTTGTTTTGCGGGGTTTTTTTTCTGGGTGATTCTCAAAGGCTAAATGAAATGGTCTGTTCTGGGAATACATTTACCTCTTTCCACAATTTAAAATGAAAAGTTCCATGTTTTTAGGAAAACCAACCCCGGGCCATAACGAGCATTGATGCTGAGCGGTTCTCGCCTGCGGTAACTCCCAGGTAGACCCCGGCGAGTCTGTCCCCTCCTTGTGTGGATTTTGATGAGACGGAAGAATCAAGTCCCGCTCGGGAATCTCTAGGAAGCCTCGGCTCAGCCCTTGCCCGTCCCTGTCAGCTCTTCCGCCGGCCGCACTGGAATAATTTGCTTATTCCCACAAAGAGCGGTGTTTGTTTTGCTCGGCCTTTTAAGAGAGAAAGAAAAATAAAAAAAATGAGAAGAAATGAGGGCAAGAAAAAAACGCTGTCGTTAAAATGATCAGGGACTTCCTCAGCCCCGAGTTGCGATCCTTTCCTCCTCATGCAGAAGTTACAAACCCTCAGTTCTGTGCTCTTCCCGGACGAAGCACCTTATTAGAAAGAAGAAAATAAAATTAAAAATTTAATAACAATAGACAGAAGCGATGGGGGAGCCCACCCCCAGGCTGGGCAGGGCGCTGCTCCTCCAGGACGCGGCCGCGGGCGAGCCCATGCCTTATAATTCTGCGCACTTGCTCCAGACTTTAGGGTATTAGTTGATTTTAGAGCTGGGTTTAAGGCTTCGTTCCGGTCCCCACACAGCTGCCTTGTCAATAAGGATCTGTTCCAAGCAGACATTCCTTCTGGGAGGACATTGCAGCTCTTTAAGACTTCATCTGCAACATCATAAGTACTAAAATAAAATGGCAAGGGAAAATTACCAGACACATGGTCATGGGATATGGAAGTGCCCTGACTCCAGCGGACATAGTACAGTCGCTGTACAGACTGGGTGGCAGGGGCTTAATTTAAACAGCCCCGAGACGCGAAGTACGTGGGAAAAACAGCAATCCGGATTTAGGAAAATATCGGGACCGGCCTTTCCCATGTCGTATCGCGGGCAGAGGCTGCGGGCGGGGAGCGGGCAGCGGGAGAGCCGCCGGCTCCGAACCCTGCGGCTCCCCGGCCGTGAACGGGCTCCTCTTCACTTGGAGCATTAAACTCAAATAAATCCAGCTTGGAAGGTCAAATAAATCCGAGCGTCTTTAGTGCGGACAAACAGGTTTTAAAGAGCCCCGCGATGGCTCTTAGCACCATTCATTCTTGAATCCAAAGCGTTCTGGAGTGCGCTTAAAATACGGGTTTCGACTTATCTAATCAAAGATAAATACAGCCATAAAGACACCCCCTGTCCCCCGCGCCCTGCCCTTATCTCACCGCATTGTCCTCACCTCCCTGCTGACAATAGATTATCTTTGCTTAGGGAGCCTAATTGTTTTCTAATTTTTTTTTAATAATTGCTTTTCAGCGAGGTGTGCAAATGAGGCTTAGGCTAATTAAAGCGCCGCCGGTGGGTGCAGCGCTGCTGCCCGCCCGCCTGCGAGTGGTTCCGCGGGGAATGGGGCAGAGCGTGGGGCAGGAAGGGGCGCACGGGCCCCGCGTGCTATTTAGCTATTCACTAAAACATTATTTATTCATCCCCGGCACTGAGGTAATTAAATACGGGCTGGCTTGGCAGGGGACGGCAAGCGGGCGGAGAGGATGGGGGGTTGGGGGGAGTGCGGCGGGGGGGCAGGAGTTTTGGGGCGGAAAAAAAAAAAGATGGAAGAAAGAAAAAAAAGAAGGAGGAAAAAAAGAAAGGGAAAAAAAAACGAAAGGGAGAAAAAAATGTAAAAAAAGAAAGACAAGATCCCGGCGGGGAGCGGCTTCCCCCGGGGATGCGCCCGGGGAGGCGCAGCCGCGGCCGTGTCCGGGGCCGTGTCCGGGGCCGTGTCCGGGGCCGTGTCCCCGCCGCCAGGCCCCGCCCGCCCGTGCCGAGGCTCTGCCCGCCGGGCCGGGCTGGGCTGGGCTGGGCTGGGCTGTCCGGGCTGGGCCGGGCCGGGCCGGGGGTGCCCAATCAGCGCGGCGCGGGGGCTCGGGCGCTTTAAGCGCGGCGGCGGCGGAGCGGGGACAAAGTTCCCCCCGGCGCTCCGACGAGCATCCCCGCTCGCCCGGACACACCGCCCCCGGCTGCGGCAGCGCCTCCCCGCCCCGGGGCCGGCAGCGCCGTCGGGACCAGCGCCGGGACCCGCATCAGCACCGCGATCCGCATCAGCACCCGCACCGGGCCCGGCGGGCGCCTCCCCCGCGCCCCTCCGCCGCCGCGCTCCCGACCAGTGCCCTCCTCCTCTTCTTCCTCCTCCTCCTCCTCCTCCTCCTCCTCCTCGTCCTGCGGCCGCCGCCGCGCTCGGCCATGTCGATGCTGCCGTCGTTTGGCTTCACGCAGGAGCAGGTCGCCTGCGTGTGCGAGGTGCTGCAGCAGGGGGGGAACCTGGAGAGGCTGGGCCGGTTCCTGTGGTCGCTGCCGGCCTGCGACCACCTGCACAAGAACGAGAGCGTCCTCAAGGCCAAGGCGGTGGTGGCCTTCCACCGCGGCAACTTCCGCGAGCTCTACAAGATCCTGGAGAGCCACCAGTTCTCCCCCCACAACCACCCCAAGCTGCAGCAGCTCTGGCTGAAGGCGCACTACGTGGAAGCCGAGAAGCTGCGGGGCAGACCCCTGGGCGCCGTCGGCAAATACCGCGTCCGCCGAAAATTCCCCCTGCCCCGCACCATCTGGGACGGCGAGGAAACCAGTTACTGCTTCAAGGAGAAATCCCGGGGCGTGCTGCGGGAATGGTACGCCCACAACCCCTACCCGTCCCCCCGGGAGAAGCGGGAGCTGGCCGAAGCCACCGGGCTCACTACCACCCAGGTCAGCAACTGGTTCAAGAACAGGAGGCAACGGGACCGAGCGGCGGAGGCGAAGGAAAGGTACGTGCCACTCCCCTGCTCCCCATCCCCTCTATCTCCCCCTTTTCTCCCTGCTTGACCCCGCGGGGAGCTGTTGGGATCCCCGGGAGCGTGGCGAGTACCCGGCGGCGGATGGGATGGGATGGGAGCGACGAACAAACACGGTCCCCTCCAAATCCCATTTTTTAAAAAACCATAAACCCCGTGTTGCGTCTTCCCCTTCCGTGGAACCCCCAGGCGGGCTTTCCACTCGAGAACAACCCGACCCCACCTGCCCGAGGGGAGCAAAGGAGACTCTGGCCGTCCTCTCCAGGCCGCTCCGCCGCCTTTGTTTGCTGCCTGCCGCCCCTAGAAAACCGGGAGCGATGCCGTCCCGGAGCCCCGGGGGAAGCGGCCGGGATGCCGGGTCGGGCATGGCCGGGGATCGGGCAGGGTAACTCCGAAACCCGGAGGAAGGAGAGAGATGCAGCTCCGGGATGGAGAGGGTGGGGGAAACCGGAGTGAGACCGGGATGGGGACGCGCTGGCCGGGCCGAGTCGCCGCCCCGTACCGAGGCCACCCCGGGAGGCGCTGGGGTGGCCCGGGAACCAGGCGGCGGCTCCCCCGGTGGAGCGGAGAGCCAGGGAGGGCATCTCCTCAGCAACCTCCCCACTGAGCCTCCTGGAGACAATCCCGCACTCGGCTCGTCCCCGGGCCGCACTTTGATTTTTAATTAAAAAGAAAGTAAAATCTCTCCTCAAAACAAACAACAAAACATATCCCTCCCTGCGTTATTCCTCCTCACCTAAATTACCGGGCTGCGTGGTGTGCGCTTATTTATAGAAGGGGTAAAAGAAATGGGGATGATCCGTTATGAAAATATTAGGATTTTTTTTTTCCGCCCCCTGGAGAAGCATCTGCTCCCACGCTGGAATTAAACGCGAAGGATTTACGGGGAGCATTAGCACAATGCCCATCCCCGCTGCCTCCCGCCCGCCCTGACATCCCTATTGTGGGATTTTTTTTTCTTGCCTTTCTGCAGGGAGAACACGGAAAACAACAACGCAGCCACCAACAAGCCGAACCAACTCTCGCCTCTGGATGGGAGCAAACCCCTTATGTCCAGCTCCGAGGAAGAGTTTTCTCCTCCACAAAGCCCGGATCAGAACTCGGTCCTGCTCTTGCAGGGGAACCTCAGCCATGCCAGGAGCTCTGGCTATTCCCTGAGCGGTTTAGCCACATCCCAGACCCCTCACAGCCTCCAAGGCCACCAGCTCCAGGACTCGCTGCTGGGACCCCTCACGTCCAGCCTGGTGGATCTGGGATCCTAAAGGCCCTCGGCGGGCGGCTGGAGGATCGGGAGAGGAGGTTCTGCTCGGGGACAGAGGCTCTGGGTTGTACATAGAGGACAGCACCCGGTTTTACAGCTCACCCGCTGATTCTTAACGGGACTCTCAGCTTTTTAAACACAAGCCCACATCGGCTCCTGCTCCAGTTTCTCCCCGCCCCACCCCAGCGTCTCCCACAATCACCACGATTTTTTTTAATTATTATTATTTTTTTTCCACGTAGCCAAACGCAGAGAGCGGCAATAACCCTTGTCAGCCCTTCGAGTTCAAACAAGTTGGTCCCAAAGGGAATTACAAAAAAAAAAAAAAAAAAGGAAAAATAGAAAATTAAAAAAACCTAACCCCAGCTGGATCCGATTCCACCCAAACAAATCCCAGCGCCGAGGGCGCGGTGGGGCAGGAGCGGCCAGCACATCCCTGCTGCTGCCCGGCCGGGTCCCCGAGGAGCTGGGACGGGGACAGAGGGAGCGAACCGCTGTACTGAGCCCTGTGTTGGAGAGGGAGGAGCGAGGGGAAGTTACGTTTACATTTTTCATATTTAGCCTTACCAGAAAGATTTCGATGTAGTTTAAATTTAAAAAAAAAAAAAAAAAAAGGAGTGAGGAAAAAAAATAATCAAACGCTGCAGTATTAGAGTTTTACCAAGTGCCTGTGTCTGAGCGCGGCCGTGCGAGTTACTGAGAGGGCTCCCGTGGGCCCGCGTCCCCCCAGCTTCCTCCTCCTCGGTGGCGAAATGCATCAATGTGGCTAAAAATTAGGATAATAATAGTAAAAGTCGACGGCCGTTTTTCTCCCAAACGAGTATCCCCCAGGCTGCCCCGTCACCTTCCCATTGCCTTCTCCCCTCTGTCCCCGCTCGCCGCCTCCCTCCTCCGGCTTGCAGAGAGCCCGCGGATGACGCTGCTTGTCTCGAGTATTTGTTACCAAAAATCGCATGTGCTTTCAGGTTTATTTTCTATTGTACCTAAACAGTCTAAATTAAACAACGCTGATGGCAGAACTCCCAGGCTGCGCTTTTCTTTGCAGGGATTCTTTTCCCGTGCCCCTCTGCACATCCTAACCCTCCTCCCCACGGGCTGCAGCGGAGGTGCTTCGGGGCTGCGGGCAAGCCGGTGACTTCGTAACCGAGGAAGGACGGGGAAAGGGGACCTGCCTTGCTCGGGTTCGCCCCATGGGAGCCGGGCTGCCGACCCGGAGGGAGCGGCTGGCCCCCGCCGTCCGCCCCGTCGGGGCCTCGCTGGTGCCGGTCCCCCCTGTTAGCGTTTTGCATCATTAAGAGCGTGTTTATTTAAATCGCTGCTGTGTTTGTGCTCGGGGTCTTGGGCCATGGAGAAATGTCACCCTCTGCAGGAGGGTCTTGCCCGGCCGGAGCGCTCCCCGTCTCTCCGGCTCCATCCCCAGCGGGCCCGCCGGGCCGGGCACCAGGACACGCTCCAGAAACACCCGTGGAGCCCCCACCCGCGCCCGGAGGGGTCGACAGATCCGTGCCCACCCCTCGTCCTCCTCGGCTCCGGCTGCTGGGATGGTTTCCCTCCTCCCTCCGGACGGGCACCGGCCGCCCCCTCGGGGATCCCGGCCCAGATCCCGCCGGGCTTCCTGCGCCCACGGCCCTTTGCGGGGGCATGGCCGGGGCAGTGCGGGACCCCCCCGCTCGGGCGGGACACAGCGAGGCTCCGTGGGAGCAGGGCGGAGGGCGCAAATCCCGCGCAGGGACGCGCAAACCGCGCGGGTGGGCTCGCAGCTGCTTCTCTGCGCGCATCGGTGGCCAAGGGGGGAGCGGGGGCAAGACCCGACGTTTTTGGGGGAGCACGGCCCCCCCTCTTGTTGTACAGCGCCCCTGACGCCGGGTGCCCGGCTCGGAAGGAGGACCAGAGGCGTATCCCGCTGCGCGTCCCGCCGGGACCTTGTAGGACGGGACAGAGGGGTCCCTGCCCAGTGGTCCAGGCTCGTCCTCTTCGCCCTTCCCGGGAACCCTCATCACTCTTCCCGGGGGATCCAGCCCCGCCGTGATCCATCACAGAGCAGCGCAGCCGCTCCCAGCCTCTCTGGCAGAAAGGGGGGGAACCCCCATGGAAGTGAAGGAGGCTTTTAGGGTGAGCAGCTGCGGGCTCTGCGCCTCAGCTCCGTTTTTTTCTTCCAAACCACGGGCTCGGTGAAGAGGAAGGATAAATATTGCCCGGGGCTCCAGCCCTGCGCGGCGGGGAAGCCAAGCAGGGACTCACAAGCCAGGAATTATTTTCAAAGCAAACAGCGCGGAGGTGCTTCTTGCGCTCGGGCAGCGGCAGCGCTGACCGTCGGAGGGTGGCGGGGAGCTGCCAGGGGGTGCCCACCGGGACCAAGACCCCCTTTCCAGGGCTCACCTGCGGCCGGGGGTGCTCTCAGGCCCGACGGCAGCGGAGCGGGACCGCACAGCACCACGCACGTCGTGCCCCGGCCGCAGAGCCCTACCCACCTCCCGATCCTGCATCTCCCCACCAGGGACAGGGGACGAGGTTGCCAACAGCCGGATGGTGGCAGGGAGGGATGGAGGGTGCTGAGGGCACCCCCCTGGAAATAACTCCCCAGCCGACACGAAGGTAGGAGCAGGGAGGCCCTGGAGCTGAGCCAGGCGCAGGTTGTTGAGCTCTCCTCGATTAAGCTTGACCTCGCAGCAAGCTTTTCACAGCAGAGCCAGCCTGGGGAGGCAGCCTGGGGCTCTTTCTCACCTAGCTCTGCTTTGTATTTCCACCGGCAAGAAGGAGTTAATTCGCCCCCCCCTAATCCCACTCACCCCCCAGGACAGATTTCACACTGTGTCCAGGTCAGCCAAAAAAGGGGAGGAAATGGAGAACAGCAGAATGATTAATTCTACCTGCTTTTCCCATGAGTGATCACCTGCTTTCGGGGTCATGAATAGCAGGTAGCTCTCTCCATCTCCAGCTCTGAGAGGCTCATTTGTTTGGTGACAGCTGAGTGACAAGACCTGAAATCCGAGCCCTCAACTTTGCCTGATGTGTGGATAAAACCCTGGATGTTCCCTCAAACATTTCAGGAAATGAAAGTTGTAACGCGATCCCTTGTGCGCCCACATCTCCCCCAGCAACACACAAAAGCTCAAAGGAACCTTCTCGGATTAAATTCAGCCTGGAGAGGATGGAAGGAAAATGGAGAGCAGGCTGAGAAAGCTGGGACTGGCAGGCTTTTCTTCAGCACTTATTGGAAATGTCTGTCCAAAGCAGGGATTTAGAAAGGTCACCTCTACCGTAAGCGCTTCTTCCTCCACCAGAGTCAGACGGGCAGCCCGCTGCTCCCCAGCCTGCCTCCACCTTGGGGGCAGCCTGGGGGGTGTGGGGTGAGCTGAGATTCCCCTCGCAGGAAGTTCAGTGTATGAAAACAAACGCCCAAGGAGAAAACCAGCCCCCTCCTCTCTCCTCAGTTTCAATTTCCTATGTCACGTTGAGCCAGCGCTGTCCCATGCACAAGCCACACGCCTGCTGTGCCCCTGCCCCACTGCCAGCCCCTGCCCACTCTCCTTCCCCACCAGCTCCCCGGGCCCCCAGAGGGGCAGATAGTGTCCCACTCTTGGCTCCCACAATCCCAGGCCACGTGCTAACAAATCCTCCAAGAGGCCCATGGTGAGGAGTGGGTGCTTGCTCAGCCCATGGATGTAAGTGCAGCGTTTCCAGGCCTGGCTCCTTAAAGCTCGCACAGCCCCAGCTGCAACCCCAGGAGCCCAGAGCTGAGATGTGGTCAGGAGATATTCATACCCTGTGTCTTTGAAACCCAGGCCTGAACAGCTGGACATTGGAGTTTCCTTTTGAGCCTGCAGGTTTGGGAATGTCAGCAGCTGGAATGAGGTTGGGTGTGCAGTACAGGCAGGATTGGGCCACGGCATCCCCACTCCCTCTCTCCCTGGTTTTATGGAGCTGTCTGTCACTAGGCAGCCAGCAGCTGCTTGCACTGTTATCCAGCCTGAAGATAAAGTACTATTTAACAATTGTTTAACTGTTCTTGAAGTGCTTCAGGCTCTGCAGACCCTGTAAAGGAAACAGCACATGCCCCAAGATAACACTTCACCTCTGAGCTTCTCCCTTACTCCTACTTTCCTCCAGAGAGCAGCTTATGGAAACTGCACAAGTGGAAAATCTCTCTGTCTGCCTGCCCAATGTGCTTTGCTGTCAGTAATTCTGCATCTGAGAAAGAGCTCGCTGTGGGGTGACACTGTTGGAGACTGGTCTCTGTACAAACTGCCTTCAGGGACAGGTGCTGTAGCCTGCCTGAGGCATGTGGATGTCATTAACAGCAGCAGAACACAGTGCTTGGACATCCTGGCTGCGGCAATTCATCTCCAAGGATGGATTTTGCTATTCCTGTTGGGGCTGAAGCTGTCAGGTTTTCTGAGGGCACCAGGTGCTGTGTGGGGAGAGCAGAGGTGGCAGAGGCCGGATCTACAGGAGCTTCAGTGCAGTACAAAGTAACCTGAGACACTGTCATCTTTCCCAACTGGATGTGGACACAGTTTTAAATATGGAAATGAAGGAAAATTTGCTTTAATCTTCAGGCAGAGAGAGCAAATGACCAGAGTCACCAGAGGTTATCAGCACTCACCTCAACAGCAGCCTGACGGAAAGGGCACCAGGCTGAACCCCCATCCTATGCCACCCCCTCTTTCCTTCCATCTGGACCTTTCATCCAGCACAGGAACAGTCCCTCTCCCCCTATGGTTTCTAGCATTCAGCTCCATTTACCCAGATTTTAAACAGAGGTTGAACCTTCTCCGAAGCATATAATCCCAATCCTAATAATGAGGTTAGAGAGGCAGATTTAGTTCAATTATGGTTTCCTGTTTTCACATGTCCAGTGCTTTTGGAAAATGCCTCTGTGGGCAAGGGGACTCCTTTCCATCTCCATCTTAGCTTCTCATCCACAGCTTAGTTCTGCAGGGATCAGGGATGCTTTGGGACGTGTTGTACCTGCTCAGAATGCAATGGCTTTCAGCTGTGACAGAAAAGTTATGGAAGACCCTCATGCCTGCATCTCAGGATGGAAAAAAGGGGGAAAGCTCTTCTTTTTATGACTTAAGGAGAGAAAAGCTCTTAAGCTAATAGCTGGAGTGTGGATCAGCCCTATTTTACAGGAGGGGAAACTGAGACCCAGGGAGATGACAGAGCTGCTGAAGGTCAGAGCAAGGGCAGATGACGAAGTGGGGAGGGCGGCTGGTGCTGCCCACGCTGCTTCCCTTTATAGTCCCCAAAATAAGTCACCACGGCTTATCATTATGTAATACAGTATTGCTAATAATGCAAGACAAAACCAATTGACTAAAAAACAATGCCAAATGAGGACTGTGGCTAGCACTCCCTGAAGAAATTGTCTCTTTTCTAGAATTGAAAAAAATGAAAAATTAAACCAAAGCCAAGCAAATTAGAAACAATTGAAAAATGAAATCACATCTGCAAATCATCAAGGCGCTTCTCCTGAGGCCTGAGGGGTGTCTGTCCCCACCCTCGACTGCTCCCACTGCCCTGTGCAGGGTGGTGGGTGTCACAGGGATGTGCAGCCCTGTCCATGCAGGCACAGGAGGGATTTTGCAGCTGGGGACAGGCATAGCCTCGGCGTGTGCTTCATTCAACAGAAGGGCAGTGTCATGCTAGAGCAAATCAGAGATGTATTTAGGGAATTAAGATCTTCATATGCCTAATCTCCCAGAGCTGGCAGGGAACCACAGAAAGTGCAAGAGGGAAGGAGCACTGCTGTTCCCTTCCTGGGAGCCCTCCAGGGCTGGGCAGAGGCACTGGCACGAAGGAACCACAGAACTTGCTCAAGCACCCAGCCAGGGGCTGCTTGGCTCTCCATGGCCAGTGACTGCCTTCTGCCCACCCGCTGCATCCCTTCTCTGCAGGAGCAGGACCAAAGTGAGCAGGAGCTGGGAGTGCTGTGCAGGCTCAGCAACGCTCAGCTGCAGGGGACAGTTCTGTCCCCTGTCGTGGTGGCTTCCAACCCTGCTGGCACACAGGACCATCAGTGGTTTATGCTGTGTGCCCTTTGCAGTGGAGATTCTCACATATTTCATAATCTCCTGGGTGTTTGGCATCTTTTTGGTGCACAGTGAGGGAAGCACATGTTGATTTTATACTGCTGGGACAGTTCAGGCCATGACACACATCACTGCCACACCATGGGAGGGGGAGATACTGAAACCTGAGAAAGGAGAAATCCCTCATCCCTGAAAGTGTTTGAGGCCAAGCTGGATGAGGCTTGGAGCAACCTGGTTTAGTGGAAGGTGTCCCTGCCCATGGTAGGGGATTGTAACTAGATGATCTTTAAGGTCCCTTCCAATTCAAACCATTCTGTGATTCTACAATTCTATGATTTTATCATTCTATGATTATATGATTGTATGAATATTTGTTGGCAAAGGCGCCCCTTGAGACAACATCTCCAAAGGTCCAGGAAGGTGCTTGACATGGAGATGGGATTATTTTTTTTGAGGGAAGAGTGCAGGCAAAGGATGCAGTGGGGATGCTGGAGCTGTGCTGTCCCCAGGGATGAAGTAGACAGACATACTCAGTGCAACAAGCTGGCCAAGAGACTGGTGCCACCTGGGGCTGTACCAGCCCCATCTATTACTTTTGTGTGAAGAAACCGCTTCTTAGCCCTCCAGATCCAAAGGATGACTTAGACTGGCTTTAAAAAGCCCTCAGGAGAGCAAAGGCAAAGCAGGGCATGGAGACAGGGTGCTGCAGGATCCCTCCATGCTCTGCTTCTGAGCTCCCCAGCAGGCAGGCCCTGGGGTTTAGGAGACCCTCAGCAAGGGGCTTTTGGGGCTCTGCTGCTGGCCAGTGTGACTCTTACCACCCAAAGAGAACTTGGTCCTGGGGTGGTGGGGGATAGTGGTGTGGCCAAAGCCTGTGACAGCAAATCTGAGGGTGGTCAGCAGCTGATGACCCCACTCACCTCAGCCTGGTCTGCACCCACTCATGGCCAAATTCAAGCTTGAAAGGGAGGTTTTAGCATGGAATAGAATTAACACCCTACACAGTGATGACTTTCTGGGAGATCTTTGGGATCTGGGAGGTTTGATCTGTGCTTTTGGCACACCAGATCCCTTCATGGCACACCAGTGGTCCCTTCTGGTTTATGGGTGTGTCAAATTTGGTAAACTACCCTTGAGAAGGAAAAGAGGTGATGTTACATGATCTGAAGGGACCAATACAAGACGTATTTCTTAAAATCCTCTAAATCAAAAGGAAAAGGCTGTGACTATGACCAAGACATAAGGTTTTCTCACAGCAAAGGGGAGTTCAATGTGCGCACAATGGCTCCCTTGCAGCTGCAGGGTTAACTTCAAACCTAAAATGTCTTCTAAAAGACAAACTCTGACTTGCGTGGTGACTTCTCATGCCACGTCCCAGTGACATCCCAGATCCCCAGCATGGATGTCTCATGGGTGAGTTCAGCCCCTGCCACCCTGTGCCCTTGGGCTGCACAGGAGGGGACTGTCCTGGCAGCAGAGCATTGTATGGTGTGGGATGGGCCCCCCATGTCAGTGCCAGCTGCACCATCTGCTGTCCTTGGATGCCCAAGTATCTGAATCTGCTCCCCTCCATGCTCCTCTGAATGATGTTTTGGGGGCTTTGCTTTGCTCGGGATGCTTCTCTGTCCTCATCCCTCTCCTCTGCCAGGGTTACGTAGCCACAGCTATTTGCTGATGGCCTCCACGGAAACCATATATCCTGCCTTTGCAATCGGAGACCAGGTGCCCACGCAGTCGCCAGATTAGAAAGAGGAGCTGGCAGCAGGGGAAGAGGCCAAAACGGGTGTGCCAAGGGAGCAGGGAATCACATCCATCCCAAACTGGGGCCCACCGCATCTTTGCACAGAGAAGAACCATAGTGAGATAGGGAGGGAAGAAAAATCCTGTTTGCAAGAAACCTCTCAGGGCAACATGCAAGTGGCCAGGGGCTGAGGCCAGATTTAAATTGAACCTCTTGCCCAGTGATCCATGAGGAAGGCTCGGCTTCTCAAACAATGAGCGGGGAAAGAAAGCTGAAATGATGGTCACCAGGAGAACCTGAAACCCTCGGTGGGGAAAACAAATAAATACAGGAGTGGAGCCTTCCCCATCCCAGCTGAGGCAATCTGTGCTTATGCAACCCTACCCGAGGGCTCCCTATCTCTGTGTACAATCTGGGCTGATAAGATTGTTCCCTGCTGAAAATCAAAACCACAGGGATTCCAGGCGGCTCAGCCGGAGTCAGATTGTCCACCTGAATACCGGGGCACTTTCATGTGGAAAAATAATCACACGGTTATTTTGTTTAAATGAGGAGAGGAGGAGAGAGAGGTTGTTGGCTGTTTTGGAGGTGGATGCAGCCCCGGCACTGGATCTGTGCAGCATGGCAGGGATGCCAGCAAAGGGCACCATCCCAAGGGCAAGATGTCCCCATGGGATGACAATTGTTGCCTGAAGCAATAGCAGAAAAAGCAATGGGCTCTTGTCCAAACCTCACTGTTTTTTAGTGAGAACTGCTTTTTTTTTAGGGTCCAAGGACTGGCAATTGGCAGCTCTGGTGCAATAAACCCTCAAACAAGGATCACATGAGTGGTGGTGGAAGCAGTCATTGCCAAGGAGATATGGGCAACTTCTAAGGTTTTTTGGGTGGAGCAGCATGTGATTGATGTCTCTGCTGAGTAAACATATCCTATACATATACATGTACATAGAGAGATAAATGCACCTGATAGAGCCACTGTGTAGAACAACTCACCTGATAAGCCATTCCCAGGAGCAAGATGTGCAGGATTAGATCTGTGTTTGCAGTTGCAAAGTAGATATTGAGGTTTTTCGTTTCTACTGTAGTTCAAAAAAACGTGTTTTGGGGTATGTGTGTCAGTGTCTGGCAGGTCACATCCCCTCTGCTCTGAATGTTCGATCAGTCCTCTCAAGAGAAAACTTGGTCTCAAATCTTGACAGAAAAAATATTGTTATTTGGGAAAAATAGGAGCAAGGGATTGCTTGATGGTGCTGGACATAGAACCTACTTTCACTCAGATGGAAATGGGATGCTTGGATCCTGCACCTTGAAGTAGAAGCAGGACAATAAATTTATGTTTATTTTGTGTGTTTAGCACCAAGCACTGACTGTTCCTGAGTTTTAAATGCTGCTGAGTGAATACGTACAGTGGAAATGTCCATGGGGGTGTCAGATGAGACAGGCTGGGGAGCTGGGCTCCCAAACCCCTGCAAAGTCCCTACACCAAGTACAAGGAAGATTCTAGTGAAGAGCAGCTTCAAGTGCTATGTGTACTCCTACAGCTCTTCCTCAGTTGTTGCAGCTTCACAACTGGCATTTTCCTGGCTGGTTTTCTGTCTCTCTCTGCTGCAGGGAAAACCATGTGAGTGAGAAGGGGATTAGCTCAGGTGGCGTCCAACAGCCCGGGTGGGCTGGTCTGGACATGTGGCATTATCACCTCAACAGATAGACTTGGCTAGAAATGAACAAGGGCCAGAGCTCTCTCTGCCCTGACATCCCTCTGCATCCCTCAGGATCCTCCAGTTATAGCAACCCTGCTTTAAAAGAGAAATCTGCTTAAAACTGTGCTTGCAGATGGAATATATCCCTTTAATCCTGCAGAGGTGCCGTGTTCCCAGAGCCACTGCCAGCCCAGGCAAGGCTGTATGTGCACACACACACACACACACAAACACACACACACAGAGTTTTTCGGGTGACCATGACGAGAAACAAAGTCCTTTAGTCTTGCCCATGGACAACACATCCTAGAGGGGCCATCCTCCTCCAGGGCTTGGTGTTCCTGGCAAAGCTTATGTGAAATGAAAATGCCTATAATTTTCTAAAATTCCTTAATCCTGCTTATTTTCTCTCTTTCCCTGAGAGATCGGAAGCCGCAGTGGTCTCCTCAAGCCCACCCACTAATTACAAGACATGAGCTCAACCCACTGCCGGCCAGAAACAACATCACAGGACCAAACACCAGGAACCAACACTGAGCACTCGCAGCAAACTGCCTGAAAGAGACACCAAGAGCTTGGCAATGATACACACCAGTCAAATCAAAGAAAGAAAGAAGGAAAATATCCCATTTCCCTTCCTCCTGTAGTAATCCTGCCTCTACTGGAGCCACTGACCAGCTACTCTGATGTCTGTGTCCCACTTGTCTATCTTACCCAAGGATGCTCTTTTAATCTCACTTTTCTCTGGTTTTATTTTTTTTTTTTCTAAATTTGACTCAATTATCTTTCAAATTTGCTTGGAAAGGTCAACCCCTCCAGCAGTGCTGGGGAGAATGGGAGTTTCTAGTGGGAGGGTGGCATTTGGCAGAAAAAATCTTCTCTCCAGAGAAATCAGATCAGACAGAGGAAGCCGGGCTAAAAATAAAGCCTGAGCTCACAGAGGGGTTATAGGATGGGAACAGAGGCTATGGTGCATCCCTGGTTTTATTCTTAGCAGGCACAACTGGAGAGATGGGTATAAATTTACTGGCATAAATCAGTACAGTTCATGGAAGGATGTTGTGTTTTCTTTGAATTCTGTGTTCGCATTTATTCTTTTAGAGCAACTTGGGTTTCTTCCCTAAATCCCCCATGTTTGCAGTGCCTTGTGATTGCATCTTGACCAGGCTACCTTGATTTTTGGTCTGCTTCCCTCCTCCTCCTTTCCCAGTTTGCAAGCAACAGGCATGTTCAGCCTCCTGCACCCAAAAAAAGCCAACAGCAAGTCCCATTGCTGCCAGAGCTCTTATCCATGCCCGAAACCCTCACTGTGCACAGGATTTCCCTGCCCTGGCACAGGCTAGGAATAATATCCCAAACTCTAGTGCTTGGTGGTGTGTGAAATCACGAAGGGTGGTGGGATCCCGGGTGGGGAATGTGCCCAGGAGTGCAGGGGGGCTGCTGTGCCTGAGCCCTGAGCTGGGAGCGTGGGAGTGGAAATGGGAGTGTGGGAGTGGAAATGGGAGAGTAGGGGTGCGAATATCAGTGGTAAGTGTGGAATTCGGAGTGGAAGTGGAAATATAGCAGTGTGAGTGTGTGAGCATAAGCGGGAGTGGGGCTATGAGTGTGAGTGGAGAGCGGGAGTGGAAAGGCTGGAGCGTGGGAGTGTGAGGGTGGGAATGGGAGCGGCAGTGTGTCCGCACACAGCAGTCGCAGCTCGTTTTTGGGGCTGCACTGCCACCTGCTGTCACCGCTGCTGGATCCCCGGGCACATCCCGGGCAGAGAGGGACACGCCAGAGACACGTCGTGCCTCTGCCTCCCTCCCCACTGCTCGAAAAAGTAAAGCAAGAAAAAGCCCGTGGGAGAAAGGCAGCGCTGGATCACAGGGATGGAGTGGGGTCCGCCCACGGGGGTCTTCGGACACGCTGTCACGGTACCCCAGGTGGACCAAAGCACCCTGCAGGAATCATCTCCAATGTCCTGTACAGGTAGACGTGGTCTTTTGCTTCCCTCTGTGCTTAGGTGTGTCCTTTAGGAGCTGTATTCAGCATTACCCCTAATTATCTCCACTCCAAAGCACCCTGCAGGAATCATCTCCAATGTCTTGTACAGGTAGACCTGGTCTTTTGCTTCCCTCTGCTTAGGTGTGTCCTTTAGGAGCTGTATCCAGCATTACCCCTAATTATCAGCACTCCTCACTGGCACTGCAAAGAGCCTGGGTTTTCTGACATGTCCACATGCTGATGTGGTCCAGAGCAGCTGACACCTCTCCAATTCAAACTCTTCTTAGCCTAAAAATCTAAGTGTCCCTTCCTGGGTCACCCTTCACCAAAAGAGGGGAGATTTAACTTGGATGTTCAGAGGAAATTCTTGAATCTGATGGTGGTGAGGCCTTGGTACAGGTTGCCCAGAGAAGCTGTGACTGGCCCACCCCTGGAAGTGTCCAACACCCAGTTGGATGGGGGTCTGAGCAACCTGATCTAGTGGAAGGTGTCCCTGGCCATGGCAGGGGGATTGGAACTGGATGATCTTTAAGGTCTTTTAGTCCAAACTCTTCTGTGATTCTATGATCATTATCATTAACCTCTCAGCAAGGGGGGCCCTTCAGAAAAGCCCAAAAGAGCTGCCATTACCTCAATTTATGTTGTAAAAAAGGAGAGAAACCTAAAGAAAAAAGTAAAAAAAAAAAGAACAAAAAAAACCCAAACACAAACAAAATAACCAACCAACAAAAACACCCCCACACCAGAGCAGAGAGATTCTAGCTCCTGAAAATTAAGCATTAGGGGGGAAAAAAATGCTCTGGAAAGCCAGATCCAGACCGGCTGGGCAGCTTTCAGAAACAACAAATAAGTTTGGAGGAAACCAGATACTCACTGTGAAAACTTGCAATTCTTTGTTGAAGAAGCGTTTCCATGGAAAGGCTCTGTTTACCCATCACTTGTCCTCCCAGCTCCTGAGCCAGGATGCTGTGCAGCTGGGCAGGCAATGCCCAGAGGAGAGGAGGGGAGGGAATGCAGCCACAGCAAACCTGGGAGACAGCACTGAGACCACGTTTGGCTTTTCAGCTTCTACCTGTGTGGGTTAGGGTATGAAAGGCATCTGACTTCTCATGGGCAACCCACTTTTGGGAAGGGGGACTGCAAGGGCTTGATCCTGAGTGAAGGGTGAAGACTGAAGCTGCAGTAGGGTATGACTGAGGTTCGGGATGCTCCGGGGCCAGAGGAGGAACCTGATGGGGTTTTTAAGATAAACCTGCTGGAAAAGCTCACCAACCTTGGTGTGGTATCTAGAAGTACATGGACAGAACCGTGGGACCTTTGGGAGGAAAAACTCCCACATTTGAAAGCTTAGACTCGCACTTGAATGATTCGGTTTTTGTAATTTTTTTTTTTAACATTTATTTATTTTTCCCCAGCAAAGACACAAAGCAGCAGTGCATTTCCCCCAGCCCTCTGCCAGCCCATCCCAGGATCCAGCCGGGACCCTGCCGGGTGCAGCTTTCGGAGCCAGGGAGGTGCCGGCTGCCTCCAAACCCTTGTTTTCTTACAGCGCCGCTGGGACCAGCGGGGATGCCGCAAAAGGGAGAGGCTGGATTCGAAACCCACCACTTGGACCCAGACAAAATGAAACGGGGAAAGTCAAAACAAGGGGAAACTTGGCCACGGCTGCCTCTTTCACAGCCTCTTTGCGCTGGGTCATAAGAAACCAGCCCACGGAGAGGGACTGGTTTACTGTCTGCTGTGCCGTGTCCTGGGGAGCCAGGGAAAGGAGGCAAGGAGAGACTGGATCCTGGAAAGCAGCCCATGCCCTCTGCCAGTGTGTGCTGCCAGAGGTGGGAAGCAGGGAAAGTCATGCATGGCCCCCCCACCTCCTCTGCCCCTGGGAGGAGCCTGGGGGCTGCTGCCCTGCACCCCCATTGCAGCACCCACTGCTGGTTTGGGTCTCGCTCCTGCACAGGAAAAGGGATTTGGGGTCTTCGCCATCCTTTAAACCTCTAGCTGTTAGGGTTGGTGCATCACATGCTGCTCTTGGCCTCATCCCTCTCTTCCTTGCCCCATCTCTATATGTTTCCCAGCACACTGGGAGCCCTTTCCAGCTGCTGCACAGCCCAGCACCCTCAATGGGCTTGGTGGGGACTGTCCCTTGCTCTGTGCATCTCCAGCTCTGGTTTCAGTGTGGGCCTGTCCACAGCAGCTGCACTATTGTGATTTATGAGGCTGTGCTCACAAACACCAGCCTGGTCCCTGCTGGGGACATGCCTTGATCCTTTCCCCCCCTCCATCTTCATGCTCAGGTGTGTTTTTGGGATTCATCTGTCATTCAGGCTCTGTCTGGTCCTTGTCCCTGTCCTCTTCTCCACCTCTCCTTTCCCCCTGAAGGCAGTAAGTGCCTCCTCAGCATGCCCGGCTCCAGTGTTTCATCTCAACAGGCCAAGCATTCACTCTGTGCCAAACTGGCAGGCAGCTCACTTTCCTGGCACGTGGCCTCCTTGGCTTTCCATCCAGACTGATTTCTTTAATTTTTATGGTTTTATTTTTCCCCATCTTTAAAATTTGCCGTTGGTTTTGATTAGGTGGCCGTGGACTTACAGTCCTTGAGTTTCCAAAAGCAGAAAAGGGGAGGTCTGGCGTGGTGGGTCTGGTGGCAGCAGACCCTCAACCCAGTGTGGGGTGACACAGCTCATCTTGCTTTTGAGAGAAGGGAACTGCTCTAAATCAGGGGCCAAAAGGTGGCCCAAGTGTTTTCCTTTACTCCAGTGTGCTCCCAGACTCCCTGCAGCTCCTGGGTCCCACCATGGAAACGCCACCTCGAGAAGCCAGTGCTGATGCCAGGGTGGGGGAAAAATTGCTAGTAAAAGGAGATGGAGGCAAGTTCACAGCCCTGAGCAACAGGAAAAATAGGGGGAACCTCGAAGAGAAAGGAAATGTTTGAATGTCCCATGTAGGACCTCTGTCCTGAAGGGATTTGGACGCTCCTTGGAAAGGAGGTGCTTATGCAGAGGAGCCCCATGGTCAGCTTGAAGAAAGTAGAGACCAGTCCCTGCCTGGATGTGGCTTCCTGGGGGGAAAGTTAAACCTACCTCCTAATGGCCCCATGTCCATCTCCAAACCACTGAGGGTTTGTGCACCCCATGCTCCCTGCCCATGAGGGCCAGCCAGGTACAGAGTCTGTTCTGTACAGCCTTTCCTCTGCAAGCTAATTCCTTCAGGAAAAAAACAAACAACCAAAAAGCCACCCAAAAAACCAATGAACCAACCAAACAAAAAAGCAAACAGCACCCCCCCAAAAAAACCCCCAAACCCCAACAACAACAAAAAAACCCCACAAATGAATTATTCCTTTTCCCTTACTGATTCCATATGACCTTGGGCTGAGGGGCTTCAGGGCTTCAGGGACCATGAACCAACAAATGGGTTTTTGGTGGTTTGATTTTCAGGGGTTTCATCCCTGGATATGAATGCTGGGGCAAGTGAGTGGCTCTGGATTGGCAGGATTTCTGAAGCCATACTGGGGCAGTTCCCAGGATAACCAGGGTTTGGTCCCTGCCAGGAAGGACATCACTGATTTGGGGTGTACAGGAGACACACCTTCTCTCCCCAGTCATGGTTTGAGCACATGTGGTCCCTGCCTCACAGAGACCCATGGGCCAGCACAGAAGTGGGTTGGAGGGATGAGCAACTTCTCTTGGGAGCTGAGAAGAGTTTTGGATGGGGCACGTGCTCCTGGGACAGAGTCTGCAGCCTGGTCCTCAGTAGTCAACACGTTTGCTCCCAGGGGATGTGTGGCAGGGGTGGGCAGCAGGCTGCTGTCATCACCCAAAGAGTTCCTGGGAGTCCCAGCTTACAGTTTCCATCCTTCCAGACATCTGAGAGAGAAGGCAGTGAGAGGAGAGGCCAGCTCTGCCCCAGGGCTGAGCTCACAACTGCAAAACTGAGCCCCACAAGTCCTACATATTCTGCCAGACCCCAAAATATCCCAGCCCCTCCACCCTGGTGCTGCTCTTTCATTTTATTTTTAGATCTGTTGCTCCCGTTAGCTCTTTTCTATTTGTTTTTGGTTCTTATTATTCCTGGCTTCCCTCAGTGTTTTGGTTTCCCTCCTCAGCCCTCATCCGGATGTTTATTCTCGCTGCTTGTTTTCATACTTTCCCAAGGTGCCTCCTGGTTGGAGCTGGGCAGAGTCTGTGTTGGGACTGAGCAGGCACTCTCACGTACCTGGGCTGGGACCAGACCATCACCTGGAGAAACCAACCTGGTGGAGGAGAGGAGAAGACTTGGGCACTGTGCTTGCTCCATTTAGGAATTTGGCTGGGATATGGATATGGCAGCTCCCTCAGCAGAAGAGCTGGCAGCCTAGTGAAGAACATGGGGAGAAAAGGATTTAGCCCATCTCTGAGGAACTCAGAGGGACAAACACGGTGATGCACCCAAGGTCACTCAGAGGATCTCCAGCAGCCCTTGGGGCTGATTTATCCATGTCTTCATGTGACCGGGTTGCCAGCGTGGTTGTGCCTTGGGATATCTTGAAAGCCAAGCTTGGTCAGTCAGTGCCTCTGCCTACTAAAACTTAAAAGGTTTTAATTTTGCCTCATTTTAGAATAAATAAACCCAAATCTGGCTCTGTTCCTTGCCTGCTCATCACTCTGCCATACGTCTTGTGCCTGGATGACTCTGTGCATCTTTTCCCCTCTAATCCAGAAATAATTCTCAAGCTTTTTTGGAGCTCCAGCTAAGACACATTCCCATGGATCAGGCAAGAAGAGCCTTTGCTTCATGGGTCTACAGGCTCAGAACACAACCATGATCCAAGTCTCTCATTTCCCTCATTTTGGAGGGATGGACTGGAGGGTGAGTTTGGGCAGAGAGGTGGGTGCTAACTGTGCATTCCTTGTGGGAATGAGGCTTTGCTCTCACCTACTGCCAGAAGGGTTAAAATACCCCTCCCCAGCCCTGGCTACTGCTCCATTTTCTGTCTAATTGTGAGATAAAATGAGGCAGTGTAGAAAAGGCACTGCAATATCTCACGACAGAGAACTGTGGTGGCTCTGGGTGTTTTATTGTACCTCCACACATCCCACAGCCCCACCACGGCTGCTGAATTGCAGCTAAACACAAGCACACACTGCAGTTACTTCCAGAAATGTCGTGGTTTCCCGTGTTAAATTATTTATTCCAGTGCAAGGGCAGAGACTTTTATTTATTTTATTCTTTTGGCAGCGATTCATGTTCCTCTTCCCATCCTACAGCCTTTTTGGTGGTGAGGTGCCCAGCCCTCTGGCCACATCGGGGGCAAGGATCTCCCAGCAGGGAGATGCTCACCCCTCGTGGTTGGAATGAGGACATTCTCTGATCTGTAGGTATTTATTTGAAGAACTTTTCAGTCATGAGACCCGTGCAATAGTCTGCAGCAGCCTTCCACATTTTTTGGTACTGTTACAGTGAAATTTGCGTCTGAGACTTTAAAGGGCTGGTCTGGATCTCTGCACGTGGGTACAGGGACTTTTTATTGCCCGACTTCAAAGAGGTTCAATAACAGGAATGAGCATTCAGGTAGGGAAAAGTTCTTTCTTTCCATGTGCAAAACTGTGCCAGAGGACACACAGGCATCCCTGCACACAGAGTTAAAGGGCTCTGGGGAGAGTTCAAACAGAGCAGACTGAGGGTTTTGCATGAAAAAGATTGTTATTTTTGGATGGAAAAGTCAGCTGACACAATAGCCTGAGCCATCAGGATCCTTTAGCTTTGCAGGGGGAGAAATCAAAATGAAAAGTTTGCTGAAAGGAACCAAAATATATCAATTTTTGGTCGGCTTGAGGTCAGAGTTCAGCTATCTTCAGGGCTTCATGAGATCGGGGGTCCAGGTTCTTGTGGACATTGGGTCTTTCAAGAGTTGGACCCACCACCAGGCCCCATTCCTTTGCACTCAGCAGCTGCTCTTGGACCATGCACAGGGATGGGAGTCCCATCCCAGGGCTGGCAAGGCCAGGGTGCTCCCCAGTGGGTCTGTCCCCAAGGGCTGGGGCTCACGAGGGTCACACTCCAGGCTGAATTTGATTCAGCAGAAGAAATGTAAATGTTTCACTTCACAGGCACTGTCACATCCTTACTGCATCAAAACTTGGCAATAAACCTGAGCTTTCCATGTGCATGGTTTTTTTCTAGATTTTTTATTCTACAGGTAGAGCTGATATTTTGTAACTTGCTTGCTGCTTGGGGTGAAAGGAAGTATTGGAAAATAATGGGGAAAATTTCATTCATGTTTTAATGTGGTGAAACTTGGGTCTTTTGCATTCAGAAATAGAGCTCAGCCTCCTCCAGAAAATAACACACAGTGCAGAACATCTCCAATAGACTCACTGACATCCTTCCCTGCCCTTCCTCAGGACAAAAAAAGGCTCATTTGTCTGATTGCCTGGTTTCTCTGACATTCCTTTTGGCTCCCTGTGATATGGGCACACCTGCATATGCTGATGTACATAGTTTGCCCTTATCCCTGGGTGGGAAAGCATCGATTGCCATCATTCATAACAGCTGAGGGCTGCAAAAATAGGGCCATTCCTGCACAGGAGCATCTCTCAGAAGCTGTCTTGTGTTTTGGAGCCTAACCTTTTCCTCCTCTGCTTTCCAACCCATCGCTGTGGGATTCAGCCCCTAAAAGGGCATTCCTGCATGACACCTCCGTGAACACAACTCTCTTTGCTCCAAGCAGGCTCAAACTCAACCTCAAACAAATTTGGCTTTTCTGTAGAAAGCTGATGGTGTGCTGAGTGGTCCATGAGCTGTTGTGTAAGCCTAGGTGAGGTCCATCCAGGTACCACTGTTCTCCTGGAGCTGGTACCTACCTGTGCCCCGGTGCCTCTGTGCACCCACAGACCCAGCAGCATCTCTGCTCCTGGGCACAGCAAGGACACCAGGTCCCCTCAGTCACTTTTTACTGCTTATGTTGCAATATTCCAAAGAAAGTTTTCCAGGAGAGGGTACTTGGCTCTTGTGGGGGGAGGCAGCAGCCTTCCCTCTCTCCACACCACTCCATTCTCCCCCACAGCCCCCTCCGTGGCTGTTTCCCATCCATAAGCAAGACCCACACGTGCCTGTAGATGCGCCATGGACTTTTCATGTCCTGCTTGCTCTGTCCTGCATGAGAGCGAGTGAGCCAGGGCAGGGCTGAGGGCAGAGCCAGCCATTCTCCTCCCAGGGTGTTTCACTAAATGGAAATAAACCAAAGAAAGCAATTGCCGGAGCCCTGTGCCAGCGGTGTTTGTGGAGGCTGGAGAAGCAACGGGGCAGGGACTGGCCCTTCCTGCAGGCACAGTGGGGCTCTGGTCTGGCGAGGAGCATGGAGACAGTGCCAGACTCCTTGGGAATGAAGTGTCTGAGAGGAGTGGTGGTGCTGGAAGGGCGCCTGGCAGCCCATCCCACTTGCGGTGGATGGTGTTACACCCAGGCTCAGCTCCACGCTTTCATTTTGACCCCTCTTAGTTGCAAAGGGAAAGAAAAATTACTCCTCATCGGCCCCTTCCATCTCATGGCTGATGCTTTCCCTGCCCCTTTCAACATCCCCCCATTTCTTCTTCCACCAGTAACTTTTTGCTGAGCCCCCCCGGATCGTTCACACCCTGTTGCTCCAGTTTTACCTGGATAACCCTTCCTGGAAAGGTGGGAATGGAACGATTCCTGCCAATTTCCTGCAACACTGCAGTAAATCAGGGCCAAAACTGTGGCTGGGCTTTGCTCTGGGTGCAAATCAGCGCTAACCCCCCTGCCCGAGCTCAGCGCAGCTCCCGCCCAGGGATGCGGAGACGGATGCCCGTGATCCCGGGAGACCCTTGCGGGGACAGCCCCGGCTTTCCCAGAAGGGGACGGGGATTATCCCTTCCCTGAGGGGCTGTTTCCAGAGGGAAGCAGCCCTTCGTGGGATGCCGGGCTGTTTCCCTGCCCTGTTCCATCCCCCGATGCTCTCTCCCTGAGTCAGCTCCCGCCGCCGGAGCCGGGAACCGCAGCCTCCTTTGCTGACTGCAGGGAAAGGATTTTAATTACTGCGGGGTTTTGGCAAGCCTGGGAGACAACAGTGGTCCCGCTGTGCTACCTCCGGGCTGGAGCATGTGCTCCGGGCATTTCCTTAGGCTGGGACGTGCCTGGAGGGTTTCTGGGACCCGTTCCCAGCGCAGGGCAAGGGTACAAATGTGCAGGGCAGGACCAGGGGCTGGAGGCTGCCTGGGGTGGGGAGACATCCCATGACAGCCCTGGAATGCTCCTTCTGCAGCTTTTTGTGCAGGAGAGCCCAAGGGCTGTGTATTGGAGAGGGAGCAGGAGGAAGGCACACACTGTCGGGGCTGGATGTGGCCAGGATGATGCCACAGGGCTGACCAGGAGCCAAGGGACAACACTGCGGAGGTGACACCCAGACCTGGGGGTTTTGCCCTCAGAGCAGGTTGACAGAGAGACTTCCTGTCATTTCAAGAAACTCTTGTAATTTTCAGTAGATACACACTGTCTTGGAAAGCCTTTTTCCCCCCATGCTGGAATGATGCTCAGGTTACAGGGACAGGAGTGGCAGAGACAGTCAACACAGAGCTGGCCACAGTCACACCTGATGGCACCTAAACCATGGGGTGACAGCTTTGCCTGCAGCACGTTTGCAAACACCCAGCAGCAGCCAAGACAGAAACTTTATCCCACATTCTCTCCTTCCTTCTGGCCCTGTTCCCTAAGCCAAGGCTTAGGGCAGCAGGTCTGTGTGCTGGGTCAGACTGGTGTGAACTGGTGCAGCCTCACAGACAGGTCTGAGGAGCTTCACGTGAAAGAGAACTGTACAGGACACACAGAGAGGGATCAGTCACACTGTGATTCCACTGCAAGGAATATTTACACCCCTGGGGCAGAGCCACCACCTCCTGGCACCTATGGGGGGAAAGGCTGCTCTGATTTTGCCACTATATAAATGAGACAGGAGGGAGAAAATGCAATTCCCTGTATCTCTGACAAATTCTTCTTTGACAGATGAGCTCTGACCTACTTTGCAATGGAGCCAGATGTTTAAATTTATGGATGCTTATGCATTTCTGTCAGATCTGGGAAGCAATGTTATATTCCTGCCCATCTATGTGGTCTCTCAGGCAGAGGAGCTGGATTTCAGATGAAAATATGATTTGTGGTACAATCCTAAAGGTTTTTAAAGGAAAGAAAAACATGAGAACATGCCATGCCTTTTCAAAGGCAATTCAAATGATACAAAACAAAGAATGTTTGAGTGATAACATTTATAGAAAGCTGAAAACTGCTGCTAAGAAAGAATTCCTAACCTGACTTTTCAGAGAGTCACATTTACTTGTCATTTTTGGCTTGGGATTGGTTATGACTTCCTCCCTGGGATTTCACACTTGTTGATATCCAACAGCAGTTTCGTGGTACAGGACAGAATTTAGCAAATATTTCCTCTTTCTCTCAATAAATTCCTTTTTCAGCCATGTAAGTGGCATCCCCAGGACTCCCCTTCCAGAGCAGTTATGGTGCTGTGTCTTTTCCAGTTCTGCATCTGAATTATTTTTCTTTTGACCTCCTATGCAGGTTTTCCTCCTCCAAAATACCCCTGGTGGTAATACAAGTTTGCAAGAAGACCTTGAAAGAGCCAATGCCTTGAAATACAACGTGAATGTAAATCAGCCAGGCCCCACTGACTGTATTTGATATGGGCACCTGATTTGTGGTTGTTTAATTTGCAGGTTTTACTGTTATTGAAGCTATTGTGGTTTCTAAACTGTAAGACAGAGCATGTCAGTGTAAAAGGAAGACAAAATTAAATCCAGGAAAGCACACAAAAATACTTCATTTTCCTATTTATGTTCAGATTTTAATATACTTGTTCATTGCCCATACTTTCCAAATTAAAAAGAGATAAAGGTGCTTGTATTTTATATCAGAGGATACTGTTAGGGGCTGAAGTACTGAGCAGTGTGTCTTCAGGATACATAGTCTTGAAGCAGGATAGAAAGATTTAAGGCACAGATTGTGTACAAGTTTGTAGCCTGATGCTGTGTTATGGGTGGGAAGAGCTCTGTCTTTCAGAGGTGGCACTCAGACACCAACTTATCTGTGAGATTAGCCAAAACCTCTTTCTGCTGAAGACAGTGAAATATGTGCCTGGTGAACCAAGAGTAGAGGAAAATTCTTGACTTTGCTGTTGTCCAGGTTCAACAGAAAGGAAGATATTCCACACCTGTTCTCCAAGAATCCATTACCCTACAGTTTACAGCCTGCTGGCAAGGATGCTTTCCTGGGAGGGATGCATCTGAAGTTCTTAGGGTTGCAATGGCCAGAGTTATGCATAGCTCCTCTTTGTTTTGGGTAGTCTTTTATGAACAAAAACCACCTGTAATTGCATTTAATGAGAACCTTGATCCTGTCCAGATATTGAAGTGCCAAGAGCACACCTGGAGACATGTATTCACCTGGTTACCCTTCTCCATGGGAGAGGACTTGGCTGAGGCAGATGTGGACAGCAGTGCAAGCATGGAGGATTTCCTGTTCCCAGCAAGGTGGACAGGAATTTGGACCTCGCTGGGAGGCTGATGATCTTGAATGGGTTTGCACTGCAATTTTGGGTTTACATGCCTTACTAAAGCTTGTCCAAGGCTCACTCCATCCTTTTGAGAACAGCTGCTTTTCTTGCTGCACCATTTGCCACAAAGAGGATTGAGGGGTACCAGGAGCACAAGCCAGAGCACACACTTCCATACCCAACAGCTGATATGCTTTTCCCTGAGTGTATCATTTGATCTAACACAAGGCTCATGATCCTCCTGTGATAACACAAATGATGCCAATTGCCAGAGGACCAGCTGCACTCCCCTCGTGTGGCTGCTCACCTGGAAGGATCCTCGGCCCCCCAGAGCAGCTTTTCTGGGCATACGTGAACCTTAAGAATATCACCTGCACCCAACCTCATCCTAAGATATTTCCCAGCCACCAGCACTCAAACCTGCCCACGATAACCCCGTCCCTGAGGTGACACTGGCACTGGTGGTGGCAGGATAGCGAGGTTTCCACAAGGTGGCATCAAAAGACTTGGACTTCCTCTCCCAGAGCTCAGATCCCGCAGGATTTAGGGCTTTCGTGGAATGGCTTGGCATCAGCTGCAGCCAAAGGCACCTCTGGGAAGAGGGTGTGATTTTTGTCAAGGATTTGTCCTGCAAGGATTAGACAATCCTGGCACCCACCGCTGCTTACCTGGGAGCTGCAGGGATGTTTGACCACCAAATCTCATCAGAGAAGGGCAGACACTGACAGCAAACACTTGTGGGCATCACCATGGAGATAAATGTGTTCCCCTCCATGCAAGCAACTGAAGCAAAGGGATCACCACGGATGGAGGGAGGGAGTGGGCATCAGGGAATGGCAGCAGATACCAAAAGCACTAGGAATAACCCCCTAGCTTGACCCAGGACTGGTATATCCAGATGAGGCAGGTTTGTTTTTTTACAGGGCAGCAAAGCCAGAGAGAAACCCCAGGGAACGGGGAACACCAAACACAACTTATGTGCCCCCGGAGGTCCTTCTTCTTATATATGTAAAACCCTATGGTTTTATTCACCAGGCTGGAAGACGAGGTTTGCCAGCCCTTATGCCACAGATATCATCCCTGGGGTATTCCTGGAGCAGGTGCCACCCCTGCAGGAGCAGTGCCCCATCACAGGAGCAATACCCTGCTATCGTATGGACATGGCTCCATGTGCTTTGGCTGGACCATTTGTCCAAATTCCTTCTAAGATCTGTGGATGTGACACCCGGTCCTGCAGCGCTCTGAGGCTGCCCCGGGAGAGCCCTGACCTGGCCGTGCTTGGCACTGAGCTGGGAACTCTATCAGAAGGGGATGCGATCGGACCCTGAGTGAAGCAAATTTGAGAGAGCACAAAACACGGCTTTGTGGCTTGCTGTCTCTGGACTGTTTTGGCAAGAGTCAAACCCCAGTGGGACTGTTAAACGATCGCAGCCCTCGGAGAAATTACAAGTCAAACAAAAAGAAGACAAATAGGTGACCTCGTCCTTTTGGAAGAAACAGAAAAGGGGAATCGGGGGGAGTGTGTGTCCCACAGCCAGCGGTCACACGTGGGGCAAAGCAAATAGCAGAGCCCAGCGGAATTACTGCAGGCTCTGAGGAGATGCAGTGCCCGAGGCTGTAATTTGGTTAGTGTTAAATTTCGGGTTATCCAGTCCTGGAAAACGACCGTGTTCTTCCATGAGGACCGGGAAGGAGTTGCCCTGTGGATGAGCGCAGGGAGCCTTGGTTTGATTTGTATTTTATACTAAATAATAATAATAATAATGTAATGTAATAATGAGTGACTAGTGAGAAAAGGGCAGAGGTGCGGCTGTGGGAGCCGAGCCCGGCGGTGCCCGCAGCTCCCGACTCTCACACGGTGGAGCTCTTGCTCCGCGACATCGCCGGGACCGGCCCCCGACACGCAGGGATTCGCTTTGCTTTCCAAGACCCGGGGTTTGGAGAGGCGGCTGAGCGGGACACCGCACCCAGCACGGGTACACCCAGCCCCTCACCCAAATGTAAAGGGTTTTTTTGCTCCCGAGTGGGGCCAGGAGCCAGCGGCTGTGCCAAGGGGAGTAGCTTTAATCAGGCTGAAGTGGGAACTGGAGGTCAGGTCCTTACCCAGAACTTTACTTCAGGTGTACATGGAGCTGTTGGAGTGAATCCAGAGGAAGCCATGAGGATGCTCAGAGGGCTGGAGAACCTCTCCTGTAAAGGCAGGCTGCTTGTTCAGCCTGTAGAAGACAGAGCTCTGGGGAGACTTCAGAGGACCTTCTAGTACTTAAAAGGGCTACAAGAGAGCTGGAAAGGAACTTTGACAAGGGCCTGGAAGGACAGGGCAATGAGAAATGGCTTTAAACTGGCAGAGGGCAGGTTTAGTTTGGATATTAGGAAGAAATGTTTTACTGTGAGGGTAGTGAGGGCCTGGCACAGGTTGCCCAGAGAGGCTGTGGCTGCCCCATCCCTGGAAGTGTTCAAGGCAAAGGAGGATGGGGCTTTGAGCAACCTGGGATAGTGGAAGGAGTCCCTGCCTGCAGCAGTGGGGTTGGAGTGAGATGGTCATTAAGGTGCCTTCCAACTCAAACCATTCTACCATTCTATGCTCGTGGTATACCTGTTGAAGGGGAAATAAAATTTGAAAAACCCAAACAGTTCCCACTCCTCCTCTGACATCTGCCCTGTCCATGGTCCCCCCTGCCTGAGCACAGGGACCTGCTGCTCCTGCTACCTGTCCCTGCTGCCACCTCGCCTGGCCCAGCCCTGGTGTGGTTCAGGATGGGTAAGGAGGGTGTGCCCATGGCTGATCCATGCAGGGATGATTGGTGCCAGCTAGGTGAGTCCTGCCTGGACACTGAGACAGCTCCAGAGCCTGACACTGCACGTGGGGACACAGACACGGCTCTGCTCATCCGTGTCTCCTTCTTGTGGCCACACCACCACCACCACCACACATATCTGCAGTCCGCCTTCACACATTCACACTTTCCTGGAGCTGGAGTGTCCTGGCTCCCCTTTCTCCCTGCCACCCCCAGCATGTCAGAGGTCTCACTCCTTTCCAGACCCAGAGATTGGTGGATGCAGTGAGTAGGTGGGGATCAGTGGTGCCTTTAAATAGCCCAGCCCAAAGCCTCTCTAAGCAGCTGGCTCTGCCAAGCAGCGATAAAACTGCCTGGCTGTAAGCTTTTCTATCCAAACATTTAATGTTAGCATTATCAGATAAACTCTTATCTTCCTTTCAAAGTAAAGGAGGAAGACAATACCTGTTCCATGAGGAAGATGCTGCTGGTATCCATCTGTACCACAGCTTTCATGTGAGAGGGTCTATGCAGACCTGGAACCACATTCCCAGCTCCTGCTCACCCTGAGCCAACACTGAGCAGTGGTACATGCTGAACTCTCCCAGACACTGATAGAGAGGCTGCCCTGGGAAGCCAATGGGGCATAAGATTGTGCTTAAGTGCTTTCCTGGCTTGAGGCTTGTATTTACTAATAATCGTAGTTAATCTGTGTCTCATACAAGTCAGCTTGTACACACATCTTCTTTAAGCTTTTTAAGATATGCTTTTGTTTACTGCAACCACCTCTGAGCCATCATATTATCACAAATGGCCTATGAATAATCAGCTATATACTATTAATGTTGTATGGCAATGTTCAGTGACAAAGGAGCGACGGAAGTCTATTGGTCTTCAAAGGAAAACCTCAAATAACCCCAAGCAAATCCAAGTGTTTTCAGCCTGCCACCAAGGTTATGAATATTGCAGGTATTACACGCCTTTGTATGGTATTTGTTAAATATTTAAGATCAGGGAAGAGATTTTAGCCTAAATGGCTCCTTGAAGTTGAAGCAGTAGAGATCTGCAAAATTATTGCTGGAACCCACAGACAAACACAGGTTTGCTTTTGGATCCAGCCTCCTAGTATTTTGTATCTGGTTAGGCAGCCCTTTCCCATAGACTGAATACAGGTTACAGCTCATCCTGCCTGGAGTTGTGAAGACACAGAGGAAGGAAGAACTGGTGAGAGGACAGTAAAGAGTCCTGTTGTGCCAAGAAATCCCAAGTATTCTTGGGCATCATCTTAAATGAATTTTACATTGTACAGAAGCTGGTGATAGGCTGGGTTTTTTTTGAAATGTCCTCAGAATTCTCTGAGCTGGTATAGAGGAAACTTCATTTTCATAGACTCACAGAACTGTTAAGGTTGGAAAAGACCCCTGAGATCACCATCCAACCAATAACCCAGCATCATGTTCCCAGGTGCCACATCCACACACCTTTTAAACACTTCCAGAGATGGAGACTGCACCACTGCCCTGGGCAGCCTGTTCCAATGCCTGATCACCATTTCTGTCAAGAAATTTTTCTCAATATCCAACCTAAACCTACCCTGGTGCAACTTGAGGCCATTTTCTCTAGTCCCATCACTTGTTACCTGGGAAAAGAGACCGACTCCCACCTAGCTACAACCTCTTTCACGGAGTTGTAGAGAGCAGTAAAGTCCCCCCTGAGCCTCCTTTTCTCCAGGCTGAACAACCTCTTCACTTGTCCCCTGGACCAAACCCATTGCCCTCCTCTCCCATGCTTCTTGGTGTCTCTCTGGTCAATGCTGTCCCTTGATCTTTCCTTCAAAAGCCAGGCAGGAACCACTCAACTCCAGCAGCACCCTGGAGAAGAGCTGCAGGGTGGTGCTAAGCCAAGACCAAGCCTGTGTTTAACAGGTTTTTGTAGAATCACAGAGTGGTTTGGATTGGAAGCAACCTTTAAAGTCTAATCCCTCTGCAGTGAGCAGGAGTACCTTCAATTAGATCAGGTTGCTCAGGGCAACCTGTATCAGTGCCTCACCACCCTCATAAATAAAAGTTTCTTCCTTATATTCAGACTGAATATACCCTCCTCTAGTTTAAAACCATTACCCCTTGTCCTATTGCCTTTTGAAAAGTCTATCCCCGTTAATACTTGATGTATTATATTCAACAGGAGTTGAATCCTCATCCTTTGATGAGTTTTACAGAAAGATCTCGCTCACAGGATCCACTGAGGCCGTGCCTGGCTGGTGGGGCACCTTCACAGCTTCACGTTGGGGTTTCAGGTGTGAGGGTTTCTGCCAACACCCAGGGGATTTTCACACGTGCTCAGGAGCAGGCAGGAAAAATAAACTCTCTCTGGCAACTCCGTATGGTTTTGTCTTTCCCATCAGCCATCTCCTGGGAAATGGGCTTTATCCCCTGCCACCTGCAGGCTGCTGGGAGGGCAAAGGTGACTTTGAGTCACCCCAAATCCTAATGCTGGGGCAAAACCCAGCTCAGGCCAACCCCTGCTGGTGCTGCAGCCTCTCTAAGCAGGGGAGAAGCCCCCCAAGGACAGCAACAGCCCCAGCCCACTGCACTGCTGCCAGCCAGGCACTGAGTGTTTTCTTCCTGCAGTCACCTTTGGGCCCTGGCAGTAATCTCGAAGCATCTGCTCCAAATCATCCAGGATTACAGGAATTAAAAAAAAACCCAATTAGAGACCCAGGGTCCTGCAAGCACAAATCCGTTTAACCCTAATCCAGGCTGCTGCCCCTTCCCAAAAGGCAAAGGGACAGTCTCTGGTGGCTGGTTTTTGTGTGCTCTGGCACCGTGTCCTCTCCTCAGCCTGAATTTACCCGGTTTTGCCCCAGAAGTATCACCAGGGGACCTGCTCATGCCAATGGAGAAATGGTACACTTGTCTTTGAGCTCTGACATCAGCTGCACAGACGTGGGGGTCAGTGCCAGCCTCTCCTCCTGTGCACTCAGAGGGATTCCCAGGGGGACCATGGGTCAAAAGTGGGGTGCAAACACATCTGAATGTGTTCCAGTGGCCCTGGGGGTCTGCACATCAGGCACTGATCCCTCCACATTTGCTCGCCATCCTGTCTGTTCCTCTGTGCCACCAAGAACCACCTTCAGGGCTCTGTTGTGCTCTGCACTCAATGTGGACCGGGCCATCTGCAGTCCCATGGTCACTTGCCCACCACTTTGCTGACAGTGTGGAAATGCTCTCCTGGCATAAGACACAGAAATTGGAGTCTTTCTGTAGGGTAACGGTAGAGACTGAAAATCCATTAGGAGAATATCTCCTTTCCTTTGAAATCCTCCCTGTTTCTTTCAGGGCTCTTCTCCAGCTGGCTAAATCTTACACCTGCAGCCTTAAACCCATAAAATGAAAATGCATTATCCATGGAGTATCCCACTGTGCCCATAAACCCTGTGGATAGCACATTTTAACCAGCACTGGATCCCTCCCATGGGTGGTGGCCTTTGAATTTGCATGTATATTTAGCATCCAGAAGACATCTGTATTGAAAACAATCAATGCTTTCATGGGTGATAATTGAATGGCAAAAATCTTGAATTATTATTCAGGAATTCATGGGGTTTATATGATTCTAAGAGGTGGGTGATTGTTATAGCAGGAGATAGACCATGCTTTGTTTCCTTGTTTTCCTTCTTACATGGGATGCAAGAAAAGGTGATCACAGCAGAGCTTCCAGACAGGTGATGCTGTGACATGCATGTGACCATGTTTAGGTGTGCTGAGACATGAGATGCTGTGGGTGGTAAAAGTTTTCACCATTCAATGGGAGCTTTGTGGGAGAGAAAGCCTATTCTGGCTTGGAAAGTCCTTCACTGGGAGGGAGCCTTACAGGACCACAGCGTTCTGCTCTTCCCTGGCATCTCCTTCTGATGTCAGATCATGCTCACCTCTGGGCTGAGTATGATGAGAACAGGTGGGAGGTGTGAAGAAGGTGTGTGGCATTAGCAGGAGGGTCCATGTGGCAGCAGCATGTTGGTGCCAGGTCTTTCAGTGAGCCCAGGTGGGGATTAGATAAACTGTGGAGAGATATGGGGAGAGAGACTGTCCATGGGTGTAGGGAGAGGGCTGGGACAGACGAGGAGCAGAAAAAAAGGGAACAGTGAATGCTGACACTGTGATAAAGCAAAGAGCACACAGACAAGAGAGTATGATACAAGCAAAAAGACACTGCAGGGCAGTAGATCCACTGTGAGAACACTCAAGTTCTTCCTTCAAGTGCTTCAGACTTGCCCCAAATCCCACTGGCTTTGGAGTGTGGCACCTCGAATGTCCCAGTGCCATGGGGATCCCAGTGTCCTGGGGTGGTGGCAGGGTGTGAGCTGGGGCTATAGCAGGGCCACAGCTCTTCCATGAGTGTGGGTACTCTTTGGATGTCTGTGTAGTTTGTCCTTGTGGGACTTCAGAGCCGTGATTTACCCATGATGTCAGCATAGCCCCCAGTTCACAGGTTTCTGCATTTGTTGACTATTAGTAAAAGCTTTGTTGATCTGGTGTATCCCTGACTTAGAGGTCTACCAACTTCCTTAAAACCTTCAGCTTTCATCCTGTCTTGTTAGGAGATGCCAGCTGGGTATGATTGGTCCTGACTTGTATGAACAGCACCCAATCAAGGGCTCTCCTTGTGAGCATGCATTTGCAGGATAAAAAGTACAGGTAGCTCATTTTTCTGAACTGCTTTGAATCAGGAATGAGAGATGGGAATAAGACCACACAACACATAGAGCTGTGTACTTGTTCCATCTCTCAGAGTTGTTGGCAGTTGAAAATATTCTCAGACCTCTTCATGATGGTAATTTTCATTTAACTTACATGGCACTTGGACTGAGAAATATGAATCAATATCTTTTCTTTTTGGCACAGCTAAAGTCCAAAGGAGGCTACAAGAGACATGGAGATGGACTTTGACAAGGGCTTGGAGTGATAGGACAAGGAGGAATGGCTACAAACTGACAGAGGGCAGGCTTAGATTGGATATTAGATGTGAGGGAGAAATTCTTCCCTGTGAGGGTGGGCAGGCCCTGGCACAGGTTGCCCAGAGAAGCTGCGGCTGCCCCATCCCTTAAAGTGCTCAAGGCCAGGTTGGACAGGGCTTGGAGCAACCTGGTCTAGTAGAAGGTGTCCCTGCCCTTGGCAGGGGGTGGAATGAGATGATCTTCCAACCCAAGCTGTTCTATGATTCTGTGTTTCTATCCATATTGATACTCATCATGAGAAAGTTTCCTTCTAGCTCCAATGGGACACCTGTAGCCCATTTCTCCAAGCTCCAAGACAGTGAAGTACTCTGTATTTTCTGAATGCCTGTTAGCACAGCCTCCTCTGGATTTATGATGGATGATTGCAAGGGTGGAAAGAGATTTCTTTTATGTTCTGTTGTGTGGCTTGATATAAAATTTTAAATGTGTAGGTAATTAAAACCCTGAGAATTGTAGTTCCATGCTGCTGCATCAGGACCTGATCTAATGGCCACTGAAGTCAATGGGAACCTGTCTGTTGATCCTAAGATGTGTTTGGTTCTGGCTTGAATTGACAGCGAGATGCAATGTAGAGCTCAGCAATTAAGACTGAAGGAAAGAGCGTTTGTTTGTTTATTTATGCAACAAATAATTAATACCATTCTATTAAAGAAACAAAAGAAGCAATTAATTAATTACACCTACTTTGCAATGTAATGAAGGAGTCAGTCTGCTCCATTGCTCTTTGTGTCTCCTTACACTTTGCTAATGCTGCCAGGCATTTCATGTCTTCTCTGAGCCTTGCTCTCATTGCCTAAATAAATATTCTATAAGTGCAAACACAATCAGCAGTGCCAGTGTGAGCAGCTGGGCCAAGGCACTGGACCGAGGCTCTGTGGTCTAACTTGTGTGTACTTGGAAGGTGAAACTTAGAAACCTGGTATTGGCTGAGTCAGTCTTGTAACACAAACAAATCTGAGCAGACAAAATGTATACCCACATCCACATGGATGCAATGACATGCAGAGGTGACGTGAACAGCAAGTTGTAATGCCTGGAAGGCTGTGAGAGCCTCTGCAAGGTGTATCAAAGCACAGGAAATTGTTCACAGTAATAAAGATCACAAATGAAAATGGTGCTGCAGCACCATTAAGAGTGGCATCTCTTCTGTCACCCTGTCCCACACAATATGGATGTGACCCCTCAGCCCCTCAGTGCTTCATGGCAAAAACATCCCACTGACTTCAGCAGGACTGTAGAGAGGCTGGGGATCACTGTTTGTGAAGGTAACAGTGTGCAGGACCAGGGCAGCACACGGTGACAACTCAGTGCTGCTTCTGCAGTGCAGGAGAGCAGAAAAAAAAGGGCATTTTTGATGAAATAGTCGAAGCAGTGGAGATTTACTGAACCACTGTTACGCTGTCCATGCAGCTTGCTCAGTTTGCTGTTGCTAGCAATTCAGATATTGTCCAAGCTGTCCTGCTCATCAGTGCATGAACTCTGAAAACACTTAGCCACTACCAGCTCTGTGCATTACTTCAGCTGGAAGAACCGTGGTAGGTAAAGCAACGATGATGGATCTAAACAATAATAAAGTCTCCCTGTTGAAAATTTAAAGTACTCTACAACTATTTTTAGTGCCCTCTCCAGCTGAGATAATGCAGAGGGCTAACAAGATGTGAACATCCATCTTAGGCGAATTGATTCTTACAGTTTTCAAAACAAGGTGAACTGTAGAAGGTTAATGTTCATGCTCCAATATGAGAGATATCAACTGTATGACAATATGTATACTGTACATGTAAAGAAATAACCTATTCAATGTCTAATGTGGATGCAATGTTGTTGTTTTTTCCCCTGAGCACGTTTATTTTCATAATGGACATTTAGTTTCAAAAGAACACTAAGAGCTCCCTCTGTCACATTCTCCTCTCTCTCCTCCTTCTGTGTGTGTAGATGTGTGTGATGTGTGTGGGCATGAGAGAGGGAGAAGAATTTGTCTTTGATTCAGGAAAGCAAATATACAAGCACTCAAGCGTGCCCCAAACCTAAGTTTTTGGCTCAGCATTTTAAAATTCAGGATTTTAAAATGAGGCTACCACATTTTGTGGCCTCCTAAATAAAAGAGCTGAGCACCAGTAGCTTTCTCTTTGCAAGGAGATGCAGAGCACTGGGTGCCTTTGCAAAATGCAACACATATTTGGGGACTGCTACAGCAAATTCTGTTCTTCTCAGAGCTCTTTTATCTCAGAAGGGCTCCACATCCAGAAATGCAGTCTGATCCCCCTCCCCTCCAAACCCTCAGATGGCAATTAGCAACATCAATAAGTAATAGAACAAATACTTGTCTCTAAAAAAACAAGCTGCAGGCAGAATAGCTCGTTCACTTTATCCTGGGTCTGAGTTACAAACCTTAATGTTTTTTATATTTCATCTGTTTAAAGCCCCAGTCCTACACTTAGTTTTGAGACGAAACACTTGAAAGCCAATGGGTGGTGAAGGATGGGTGAAAGGCAAGACCTGATGCTGCAGGAGCCCAGGGGGAAGAACCATATCCATCAAGCCCAGTGTACACCAAGGATGCCACAACGAGGAAGATTTTTAGCAGAGTTCCTGTGGCTTATCTCTTTAGCAAAGAGCTTTTGGGAATAGAGAAATGAGTCTGTTGGCCTCTCAGCTACTGGAGACAGTTCTTTGCCATAAGGAACAAAGCCAAAAGAAAATGGCAGAAACCAACTAAAATACTGTAATAGAAATATTTATTAGCATTGAATAGCAATGAATTGAAATATTACTGGGGAAAATAGCTTAAAAAAGTTGGAAAAGGATGAGCAGATCCACCAGGAATCCGTGAACCTCATGTTCTTAAGTACCAATGTGGCTCTAGGTTTGCTTCAAGCGCAATTCCCTGCAGAAGACATCCCACCACCAGAGCCCTGAAGTCCTCCTGACCCATGAGTGACCTGCCACATGAGTCTGCCGGGAAACACTCCAGCAGTTTAAGCTTAGCAACCAAATTGGTTATCAGCACTCCTTCAGCACTTGGGGCTGTCAAGGGATAAAAAGGATCACTGGCTGAGTGGGAACAATACTCACAGAAATCAACTTTGGCCTCAGGAGTCTCCTCTCCCTCTGCGGTCAATAGGCAGAGACAAGCTCTCACAGACGGTGAACTTGATTAGAGAGCTGATCTTGGTTAAAACTGCCTAGATCCCCTTGCTGCTAAGGATGGAGGGGAAGGAGGGTGGAACCATCCCCAGGGGCAACAGATCCAGATTGACAGGGCTGGATTACTGCACTATCGTAACCAGAGTGGGATTAGGTGCCCTGAGTCACCTACCTGAGAGCTGCTCTCTCTCCCACTGACCGTGCTGGCAGCCTGTGGAGATCAACCCCCTCCATGTCAGTTTTGGGGACATCTGTCCCCATGGAGGCTCCAGGCACTGGCTGCAGACCTGCACAGGAGCAGACATGTGGCAAAGTGATTTGAAGTCAAGGTAATTTTGAAGAACAACCCACAAAGGCTTCAAATTGACTTCAGAAACAACCCGGCCTGAAGAGCAGTTTCCAATATAAATGTCCTGATACAGGTGTTTACAAAAAGGCTTTTTTCCCAGCTTATAGACACAGCAATTTGCTCCCTGAGGAATGGCTGTGTGTCCTTGTGCTTCTTTGAAGTGCCTGAAAAACACTGGGCCTATGTGTCCCTGTGTGTGGCTGGCTGACTGTAAATTAAATGGTGAATTAACCAGAAGTTTCAGAAGAAGAGTTGTCATTCTGCCCTCGGCTGCCTTGGTATTACAACTGCGTGTTACAAAACTATTTCAAGAATCACTTCTGAAGAAGCACGTGCATTCCAGCAGGTGAAACTGGGAGGAACAGGATGTGTTTGTCCTGAAAGGAACCACTAATGGTCATCAAAAGAAGATTCAACCCAGCAAAAGACTTTCAGATGAAAAAACCCATGTCCTGCTCTCCTGTTGTAGAGCTCTCTGTTGAAATCAACTGGTCTTGAAAAAGAGAAGGTAGTGCTAGGATAAAACTTCCTACTTGTCCTAGAGATGCCCCAAATAGTGTGTCATTATGGGTTACTATGGAGTTATTGAATAAAAGCTGAGAAGCTTGTTCTGCTGATCAATACCTGTGTCTGTGGGTGCAGATCTCAGCAGTGGCTGTTTATCTCAGAAGCTCCAACCCAAAACATGCATCCAGCTTGTGTGGAGTTTTCTAAGGGATTGAACTTCTAGGACTAGTGCAGATGAGACGTGTGTGCTCAGGATGAATGGATGTTTCTGTTCTGCTTCTACTCCTAGATTACTATAACCTGTCTTCTCACGTCTTTGCTTTAAATTAGATCACTAAAAAAAAAAAAAAAAGAGGGGTGGTATCAAGAGGAACAGCTTTAAATGGAAATAAAGAGATGTGTCTAAATCCTTTAGTCTGTTTGGGATGTCTCAAGTGATTTAGTCTGGCAGTATCTGTACATTAAAGCATATGAGGGCACTGAGGTTCATCACTTATCCTATTAAAACGTTAGAAGAGTCCCTGGCTCAGGATTGCCTCAGACCAGGCAGAGCTGTCTCATGTGATCCCTGGGGAACAGCTCTATAGCTAGCATGGCATCCAGAGTCTTTCCCATGGGCACAGCCACTTTATTTGGAGGGTGACTGGGCTGAAAAGTGTGGAGCAGGGCCCACCACCAGTGGGCAGCAGTGCCAGGCCATGTCATTTAATAGCCCAGACATGGCAGAGCATCTTCCTGCTCCACGTTTGGTCTCTGCGTGACAATAAAGAGCTCAAACCCTGCCAGATATTTTCCACTCAGGAGTGGGAGCTGGATGAAGGCATGCTGGGGGAGCAAGAGACCACCCCATGCATCTTGTCTCCATGGGGATACCCTCCCGACAAGGCTGTTCTGGTTCTCTGAAGATGAGCTGCAAATGCAGACTTTGAGGATAGCAAGCTCCCAGTCTTGTCTGACACTATTTATTTTGCTTGGGATAGGCACGCTGGAGTCCTGGAGGTCCCACCAGGCCCCTCCTTGGGTATTGCTGGAGAGGAGATGCTTTTCCCCCAGCAGTAAGTGGGGAGGGCAGAGATCCCATCCCACCCATGGTGTGTGTGAAGGTCACCCACAGAAGTGGGTTTAGCTCAGCACAACGGGGCAATCCCAAGATACAAGACAAGTCCCTTGGTTTTTACCCCATGCAGTGAGAGAAGAGCTGGGACAGGAGAGCATTGAGTGACTGGAACCATTTTTAGGACTTCTGGGACAGAAATAGTGGAAACAGCAGTGAGGGCTGATGTTACGGGTCTGACTCCAATGGGAGGGAGTAACACCTGCTCTGCTAAGCATAAGGAGACAACAAATTGTGGAGAATTATGGGACAACAGTGCCTCTCACCCGTCTTTGGGAAGAGGCAGGGGGACAAATATGTGAACAGACTTTGCTTTTATAAGGTTTGAAGCTGGAAATTTCCCTGCAAACTGAAATTCTTGCAGTGAGATGTTTGTGCCAGAGAGGCACATGCCACAGATCAGAAGGTAGTGGGGTTAAAATGAGCTTTTTAGGGAAATCCTGCATTTTGGGATGGGGCTTAGATTGGTTGTAGCAAGTGATGGAGGAAAGGGAGCCTTTTCTTGGCCTTTTATTGGGGGTCTTGCAGCCTATCCTGAAACAGAAGGGAGAGGAAATCCAAAGGTTTTATTTTTCACCCTGATGCCAAGAATAAATGCTGATACAGTGCAAAGTGCTGTAACCCTCAGAGGATCTAAGATGAAATGTGTCTTCCCTGGATTCCCAGCTAGGTCTCACCTTCTGGCCCCCCCTCGGGAGGGGCACACCAAGGTCAGCCCAGGGTTCAGGATCCTTTCTGGGTGCTGGGGCTGCAGACTAGCCTTGGGGAAGTGACAAGGAAGAGGGCAGGACAAAGTTTGGCAGCGTCTACACTCCACAGTGCCCTTTCCCTTTGGCCTCCCACACTTCCATCCTCCCCTCCAGCACACACATTTGGATCTTTTCCTGGAAAAGAAATGACACAAACATGGAAAATCCAGTGCCTGAGATATGGGTGCAGACATCACTGGAGAGTATTATGCTCTCTCTCATGGTATTACCCCTGCACTGGCCAGGGGTAACTGGATCTGTGATAGTCTGATCCTCCCAAGCCTTTAATTGGATGCAAGAAAGGTCCAAAATGCATCTCATTCTCCTGCTTCCCACAGCCACGACATACACGCTAGTCTTGTCACATAAGGACACTTCCCCATGGACCCAGCCCCCTTTCTAACCTCTGACAGCACCCAGCTCCAGGCCAGTGAGCCAGAGCTCCTTTGTACAGGAGCCCTCCCAGGTGAGCGGGGTGCTCGTGGTGTTGCAGCAATTTGACATCTTTCCAGACACTTTGACTGTTCTGTGAAGAAAACACCATAGTTAGATGAGGGGCAAAAGGCAGTGGCAGAACAAATAGAGAACGGTCCCTTCCGTGGGATTGGGATGGGGATGGGATGAACACTCTGCAAGGCTTGTGCAAACTGGAGCGCCAAGAGGGGCATGCGGGGAGCACCTGCATGTGCCAGGCAGCAGCTGGAGCAGTGCTCCTGGCCTGGAGAGGCCAGGGTGGCTTTTCCAAGGCTCCTGCATCCCCCAGCCCTCCCTCCATCCCGGGCTCCACCGCAAACAGCAGCAGCCCTCCTCTGCAGTGTGGGGCTGGGACAATGTGCCCTGGATAAGTGGGCCTTCTGTCCCCAGCTGCACCGGGGCCAGGCTCTCCCCAACCTGCAAGCCTTTTGCTCTCCTTTTTTGTTATTGTTGTTGTGTGTTTTGTTTTGTTTTGTTTTTTTTCGCTCTTACAAAATCAATTTACGGACAGCTCACTCATTTTTCCCCCTTTCAAACTTATTAGGTATTCAGCCCCGGCGAGCACTCCTAAGCATCCTTTGTCCCAGGGAGGGCTGGAGACCCCTTCATTAGCAGTGATTACTCTGAGCAGTTTGACAGCCTCCCAGCCCGCTTACAAGACTTTCCCATTCAGCCCTGCCCGGGGCTGCCCCGCTTCTCAAAAGAAACGGAAATATTCAAACATTTCTCCCCCCCTTCCCAGCTGAAGAGAGGAAAAGCTGTTTCTCTTCTCCGCCTTCCCCATTCACCTCACTTTTGATACAATATTTTCCTTCTTTGTTAAATAGGAGGGAGAGGGGTCAAGGCAGACTTTTTAGTGACCCTTTTCGGAGCGTTTTGTTTAATGTAAATACAAGCTCCTCCGCTCTTGCCCGTTTATAATCATTATTATTTTTAAAACAACCAAAGGCTCAGGAGGGCGACGGCTTGGGCTGATCTTTAGGGGGAAAAAACGCTGAAAATACCAGGGGTAGGGCATTCACTTTCCATAAGGGAAGAGAAAGTACAGAAGGAAAAAAATAAAAAAAGGGGGAAAGGGAGAGGGAAGGAAGTGTTTTTTTTCTTCTTTGGGTGTTTTCGGTCCAGCTAAAAGCGCCGGTGCAGCTCCCTGACTCCCGGCCCTGCGGAGCTCCAGCCGGGAATAAGCGGCGCTGGGAGACGCTCCGTTCTCCCGATCTCCCCCAGCAAACAAGGCTGGGGAGTGGGGCTGCTCCTTCCAGGTGGGCTCCGTGCTCCGCTTCCCGCCCCGGCCATTCTTTCGGAAGGGGTTGGTTTTGTGGTCTCGCCACGAGCATCCCCGGAAAGGTCCCTCGACAGCTCGCTCGGGAGATCTCTCGTCCTTCGTGACACTTAAACCCTTTGTCGAAAGAGACAATATTATCCCCCATGCCTATTGTCCAAATCCCAGCTTTTTTTTTAGTTGGAGAGAAATTCCACATTACCAGACCCTGAGCGTATGCGCTTATATAATTCTCCACTCTCTTTATATCTTTTCGAAAGCTTTAATTCCCACAATAAGCGCTACTACTCTGCCCGCAGAAGCCAATGGACAAATTGCAATCCGCTTCACCGATTCCCGGGGAAGAAAAGAAAAAAGGAACACGATGTGTTTCAGCAGATTCTGTTTTGACAGCGAATACCGCGTTTGCTCCCAAAACAGCCTCATGGGTGGGGAGCGCTGCTGGCCAGCGAACCCCAAACCCAAGGTAAAATTCCCACCTTGTTTAAGGTTTAAACAGCAAAGTCAGGCTCCTCTTGCACGGCTTACATCTTAAACCCCTTAGATGGGGTTTAAGAGGCAAATAACCTCAGGGTTTGGGGTGCAAGGTGTGCTCCGAACCCTCCCGCTGGTGGGTACCCTAAAGGCAGGTGAAAAACCCCGCACTGGCCCCGATCCCCGCCCTGGAATCCGCTCCTCCCGCACTTCTAAAATTCAACTTATTTACCTCTTCCGACACCTCGAATTACACCCCACTAAGAAAATAGATGCCTGTAAACTGGCTTGAAAAAACCCCAGCTAATAAATTCCTGCTATCTGTCCCATCCCTGAAACAGTCTGCAAGGAAAATCAAGGCACATGCACTTGGGGATGGAACGCAGATTTAGGCGTCGGCTGTGAAAACGCCTTGAATCTGGGCTTTAAATTCAAACTTAGGCGGAAAGGGAAAAGCCACTGCCGAGACGGGAATATACCTCCCGATCAAAGGCAGCAGGACTGAATTAAACTATCACGGAGCTGAAATAAATATCCCTGTGCCTCCCGGGCCGCTGCCCTTGCAGGGAGCCGGGGCATCTCCCGCTCCCAGCCCTGCTCGGCTTTCCCCGGTGCCAGGCTTCGGCTGCTAAATAAAACGAGCCGAGCAATCAGCTTACCGGGGAGGCATCTCTCTGAGGACAGGGAAGTAAACGCGATGAGACCGAGAAGACAAAAAAAGCACAGCTCAGGCGATTTAAAGATCAATGTCAAATTGTATAATATAAAATCCTTCTGCTGGGGGAAAAGGCTTAGCACGCTCCTTGAACCTGGCGTTTGGTTTCCTCCAGCAAAACCGCCTCAAAACAAAGCGAGGGAGGCGGATGGTGGGGACAACCCCTGGCACATGGCAGGGACCGCGATTTGGGGCTATTTCACCCTCGATCCGGCCCTTCCTTGGCATGGGAAGCTGTTAGTCTCCCATCTTCTCCTTGCCTTTGCCAGGTGAGGAAGAAAGCTTCGTTTCCCCGACCGTATATCTCCATTTTAATTTTTTCCCCTTTTTTTCCTCGTCCGAACATTCGCCGCCGGTAAGCCGCAAGGCTTCAGCCCTTGAGAGAGGAGAAGCTGCGGCGACGCTGCCTCCTTCCCTTCCCTGGGCACCCGCATCCCCCACCAGCGCCTTCCCCTCTCCCCACGGCTCATCCCGGCTCCCCCCGGCTCCCTGCCTGGCAAAGACATCGCCCCCGGTCCTGGGGACCCGCTAGTTCGGTTCCTGCCGAGCTGATGCTGTAACACCCGTGGCCTCGGAGATCTGCTCTGCGTAAACTGGCGGGCTTGAGACCGACACCGTCATTTCAAAGCAGATGCGAGGGTCGTTCATCAAATATTTTATTATGGTTTTAGGCTGCTTCATACAGTTTCGTCCTGCACATGCTCTACAAGTCACCTGTGCACATAGAGAACAAGCCAAAAATAATAATAATTAATAATAATAATAGAAAAAAATCTACCATAGCAATCCCTTAAATAAGTAAATAAACATTATATATATATATATAAAAAACCCTTTAAAGTAAAGCAAAACCCAACCAAAAGAACAGCGTCTTCTCAACATGAAACATCCCCGCGGGATAAGGGCAGGCGCTCAGACATTTTGCAACTTGGCATTCGGGTTTTTTTGTTGAATTTTTTTTTTAACGTTTTATGGTGGGCTTCCTTTAATTATTCTTTTTTTTTTTTTTTTTTTTTTTTTTTTTTT
>JAWWEE010000158.1:58135051-58214270 GCA_035221455.1 Xenops minutus
CGGAGGTGTCGGAGGTGTCTCTGAGGTGTCTCTGAGGTGTCCCTGAGGGGTCTGTCCCTGAGGTGTCCCTGAGGTGTCCCTGAGGTGTCTCTGAGGTGTCCCTGAGGTGTCTGTCCCTGAGATGTCCCTGAGGTGTCCCTGAGGTGTCCCTGAGGTGTCCCTGAGGTGTCTCTGAGGTGTCCCTGAGGTGTCCCTGAGGGAGCCGAGTGGCCTCAGCGCTTCCCTTCCCCGGCGGGCCGGGCTTGCCCTGGCTCCCACCGCCACCGAGGGGACAAGGTGACACCTTTGGCGGGGCTGAGGCGCCCAGGGGACGTGGGGAAGTCCCCCCTCAGTGTTCCCAGTGGGCTGGCACTGTGTGTATGTGTGTGTGTGTGTGTATGTGTGTGTATGTGTGTGTGTGTGTGTGTGTATTTGTGTGTGCTTCGCCCCCTTCCCCTGACGCCCCTGGGCGAGGCTCTGGACGGCTCCTCGCCCTTCCCTTGTGTCGAGGGGAAGGTGCCGCCCCGTCCCGGTCACTTGGGGGCGCTGATGGCCCCCCAAAAGGGCCGGGGGGTGCCCTGCCCTCCCCTCCCCGCCCTGAGGGGACTCGCCCCCCGCCGCCGGCGCCGCCATTTTGTGGCGCTGCCGCGCTGCCCCACACGGGGGGGTGTGCCCCCCAAAACACGCACTTATCCCTTTTTTTTCCTTTATTTTGGACAAAAAACAGTTTTCATGTTTAATTCCCGGGACTCCAGGGAATAATCTGCGCCAGTAGCGTTTTGGTATGTGCCCGACTAAGAGAAAAGGCGGCGAGCCCCGTGGGTGTTTGGTTGAGGTCTCCTCAGGGGGTTCGGGTCTCCTCAGGGGGTTCCGAAAATAAAAGAGGGGCGGAGCGACATACACAGCACGATAAGAGGCACACTTTAATTCTATTTCTTCCAACAGAGGTGAAAAGTTAGTCTAGCAATGTGAAACTCCACTAAATTTCAAAAAGAATCGAATAACCACTCACTTTACATCCGTAATGACCAGCACAGGAGAAACAGGGTCTGCTCTCAAAAGAGCCTTGCTGGAATTAAAGTTATTTATATAACGACGACAGGAATTAATACCGTTTCACAGCCTGCAGTTGGTAGAATTGAGCCTTGGATTTTAAGGCAGATATTTACCTCACAGATTACGGGTATTTTTCACCTGTGAATGAAGAACCCAGAGGTCGATGTTGCCAAAAGTGGAATTAATGTTAGTGCTGTAATGGCTTTGCTTGTGGGTTTGTCACCCAATACAGTCTTGTAATATACGGAACTTTATTGCCGCAATTGAATTCCCCTTAAGTACATTAGTGCGGTGCAAAAAATGCCAGATGCATAATAATATTTCCCACCTGGTTCTGAATAGCCCTATTTGAAATAATAGGTGCGGTTTGAAGCTGCTTTACCCAGCCCCGTGTGCTACATCTTTATCTTTTACAAAAGCCGTATACGAGAATTTCCTCTGAATTTGTTGTCCTGAGTTGGATAATGGTTTGATGTTACTTTCCTGCAATAGGTCCAAGAGTCAATCTTAACCACAGTCATATCCTGGAGGACATGGGGTGTCCAAAATTTGTTTCAGGCTGGTGTTAACTGCTGGTTTTAAAATCTTCAAACACCCTTTATATCGCCAGTGCCATTGAATCTCTCATCCCTTCGTACTAGTGACACCTGTGTCCTCTTAATTCACAGCACAGAATAACACTTGTAATTTGCTGTTATGTTAGCTCATTTTAACAATAACACATTGGCAATAGAATAACAAGTATTTTATATATGGGTGCTTTCAGAAGCACTATTTTCTGTAACTTTACCCTCTCCATAAATTGTATTATAAAATTACAGTAAAAAAGCTTGAGGCTCACTTTAGTTCTGTTTCTCTCTTCTACAAAAATATTCAAAAGATAAAATTAATTGTAATTGTGTGATTATATATTCACTATCTTAATAATACACAACTATACAGTTTGCTCTATTGATGAACTTTGTGTTGTATTTCATGAACAAATGAATAGAATTTCTTTGCCCCAATATCTTGCTGTTTTTATGGGAAGTGTCAGAAAAAGAACCAACAAACATTGTTAAACTCTTTCTAGAGAACAGATTTTTAATGCTCCAAACTAATTTTTTTTAATCCAAAGGAATTCCTTCAGATTTTGTTTCACATCGTGTACAAGCAAAATCATTCTGCACTGACCTGTGGCTTGAGGCAGTATTTCTTAGCAATTTTCTTAGTATTTTCAGAAGATTTTTTATTTGCTGTCTCAAGTGTTTCCAGGCACTAGGAACTGGGATTTCAATATTTTAAATACATTTGGTAAAACTATTATCTCTTTCTCGGAGTTTTTATCACAGCCTGTGCTAATCCAGTCACTTGGATTAGGTGTTCTGATCCTCCCTTAACTATTAGACAAATTCATTTCTGTCAAACATCCAGCATTTTAAACGCTCCCACCGCCCCCTCCCGCTTCCATAGTCTCAGTGCTGCAGGATGTAGCCTTAATGCCACTTTAGTTAAATTCTGCAGTTGTTTTCTATTCCACTTTATCCTGGATTAGGATCTCATCCTCATCACCAATTTGTCGTGGCTTTACTTCTTTCACTGTGCTGTGGGGAAGACACTGTGGGACAGTTAAGTATCACATAACATCGCTTAATGTTAATGTACCTGAGCTAACGAGCTATATCCAGTGCCTTCTGATAAACGGTATTTGAGTCCTTTTTAGAAAACTCACCTCTCTCCATCTGTTTAAAAACCCATGACTGAAGTCCTGCGCCCAGCAGCACTATACAAACAGAAGAGTGAATTTGTAAACAATCTGCCTTCCGTTGTATGAGAGTTCTGTCTTTAATCACACTGAGCGTATTTACACCTTCTGATTCAAATGTACTTTGCGATTATACGGGAGGAGTGTGCAGGATGGTTAAGGAGCTTTTCCATCACCAGCACTGCAGTCCATAGGCTTAACGACCAGCTGGAGTACCGGCTACACATTTTGTACACAAACATCCTTTCTTACATTCTTCATGCCTTCTAAGAACATTAAGCCTCTCAAAGGTAGAGCTGCTCCAGGAGCAGAGCAGTGCTTTATCTAAATTATAAATCTCCTTTTTTCCTAACTGTGGTTTACACTTCCAATGAGTCCCTTACCACTATCAGTGAGAAATTTGGTTAGTTGATTTTAGATAGCAATTCAAGTGCAGTTAAAAGTATTTTTTCTCTCTTTTATATTAAAATGTGTGGCATTCTGTTGCAATTTTGACTTGTTTATTGTATAAGTAAAGCTTTTGACTGTGAAAATCCCTGAATTGAATTTTTCTTTTGTAGGTTACACAATGAGTGACAAACTTTTGATCAATTTGGACAAACTTCTGATCGAGATTGGTAGGTTGTCATATTAATTTTTTTTTTTTAATTAGTAATGACTAATGCAGTGCATATAATGATGTTTTAATCTTTAAACATCTTCAAATATTAGCTTATTAATTTCAAATAAATGTGTAATATTAAGGTTTTGATCTTTGCCTACATAATGGTTTGTTAACTGTGAGGTTAAGGAGAGGGGTAGTAACAGCTATTTAATACTAAAGTTATGATTTAGATATTTTGTTAAAATAAATGTTAATCAGTGTTTGTGCAATTAATCCTACACAGCATATATTTGTTTTGCAGCTCACCTCATATATATATATATATATATATATATAAAACAAAGCGTTAATTTTCTTCTTAAGCTTTCCAGGTAGAACAAACTTCTTACGTTAAGGAACACGTGAATCAACAGATAAATTGTGAGTAGTGATAAATTATCTTTTTATTAGATGCTGAACACTGATTTATTTTGTTCCTTGCGACATATTCTATGTCTCGGGGGCGGAAGCAAGCTGAACAATGAGAGCTGTCCCGTGTCCTGCTCTCACCCTGCCTCATCTTTTGTCATCAATACTTGCTCATTCTCCCCAGCAGACTTTGCTTTTGCTCACGACTTTTAGCTGACGCTGTTCAGCTGCCTCATGGACAGCCAGTTTCATGCTGCGCCATTTCCTGCTCCGATTCTGCAGCTCCTCACAGTCACTGGCAGCCCTTTGATTCAGCTGTGCTTGCTCAATACATCTGCCACTTGCCTCCCTTTCTTTCTGCAAGTTTTTTGTTCTTTCCAGATTTGGACCTCTGCCTCACTGCTTCTCTCTTTCTGTTTGCTTAAAATAATGAAAGTTCTCTTAGTTGCTACTACCTACTCAAGCCTGGTTCTTCTCTTTCTTTTTTTTTTTTTTTTTCTTTTGCAATTAAGCAGCTGGTTATTTTATTTGACATTCAAAACAGTAAACCCAAAGAGAAAGTCTTGCTCCACATCAAATTCCCCCCAGCCCCCACTCCCAGGACTTACTGACAGCATAATATTACGGATTTAGGTCTGGACCGATTTTTTTTTAACCATGTTACTATGTAGTAACTCACAGGAATGTCTAAAGAAGTTTCTGCACCATAGCCAATATGAGGACATCTGTGCTCACCACTGGTACTTCATAGGTAGATATTGAAGCTCATAACATCCAAGAAAAAGAACAAGAGAGAATTATGGACTAATGGGTGTTCTTTTTGATTATAACATTTCTAATAATCTTCATTGATATGTCCGAGTAAGTGCTTATTCTTTAAGAAGATTATCAGTATTAAATTGAAACATCTTAAACATAAAAACATCTGTAACACTAAATCTGGCACACCTAGAATTCTGGTTTAACTCTTCAGTCACATAATTGAACCTTAGAGTTGAGGGTTTTGTTGACATTTATACAGGCTTAGGGTAAATGATCATGCTGTTATGGAAAATCCAAAGGCTGTGTAGTAACATGGCATAGCTGCTTGTGTTCAGTTCAGAGATGCCTAAATATCTGTAAACTCAGAGCCAACACTCAGACTTTCAATAGTTTGGGTGAAATCTTACTGAAAGATAATAACACTGATGTAATTTTGTCTCTGTGTGAGTATTACTTGGCAGAAGAACAGCGGCTGCATTCAGCCTTGGACTTTTGGTGTGAGATTCATCAGGCTATTTGGCTACAGTCCCTTCATTATCAGTGGAGGGAAATAGGCACTTTTATGGTGTGATTTATCTTATTTTGAATAAAGAGTTTAAAGTACGTTAGGTAAAATAAGCTTTAAAAATGTCATCTTGCCTCTGCTGAGTGTAGCTGTAGCCATGGGTGTCTAGTTTGGAAGTAGGTGCCTGCACTGTAAAGTCGAGTGAGGTGGATGTAACCCACCAGGTCCTTGTGAAAGCAAAGGGTCATTTGAACAAATCTCACTTATCACAGAAGTGTTCATCTGTAGAAAATACTAAATGAAATGTTAAGTGCATATTTTGTTAGTACAGTCATGTTAGATCTTGGTAAATCTCAAAAAGTGATCTACAGGATACTGCTACATACACCTGTTTATTTACAGGAATGAAGCCTATGGAATTTGTCCAGTATTTATGTTTCATGCTAAGTAAAGGGAGCTTTTTGACTTTAGATACTGAAAATATTGAGGTACTGAGGATACTCATGATAATGCAAGATATTTAGTTACACTGAGAATCTTTCCATTGACTTATGTTTCTCTCTGAGAAGTGGTTTGCTTTCTGCTATAAATGCGGATGTTGTTGAAAGTGAATATATAGCAAGTAGTGCAAAACCAGACCCAAACTTCAGGATGACCTGAAATTCCAGAGTGCTAATTCCAATAACTCAAGACACATCTTGCATAACTAAGATGCTCTTCCCAGCTGAGTAGATGAGAAGGGCAGGATGTCTGTGATTGAATTCCATGTATGGCCACCGACTCTGGCATTTAGTGCTTCCAGACAGCAGTGATAGCAAGGGATGATTTGGCGCTGACAAATCTGAAACCTTGTATGAAAAAAAAGAAGTAAAAAACACAGAGAAAAGCAAAGTGCACCAAGCTGTGCTCATTGCATTGCAAGGTGAGCATGTACCATAGCTCTCACAGCTTCTACTTGTGAAAGAGAGCTGATCATGTTCAGCAACATGGATTCACTACTAACCACTCACTCAGAAAGTGTTATCAGCTGTCTGCTGCCTGAAAAGGCAGAATTAAGAGTTGGGCTTAGGAAACTCCACAAATATCATAGTCCTTGACAATTTGTCATTATAATGCATTTTTTATTAATTAACCTGTGTCCTATATTAATTTGTCATACATTACACATTCCCACCTTCAGTAAAATTCCATATTTTAATTTCTCTGTTTCTGCTTTCCACTAATTGCTTTTATGCCTTTAGTGATGTTTTTATTTTTCCTTTCTTATAGCCAGCTTTCACATTGAAAACATTTGGGTTTCTGGACTTCTATAAAAGAAAACAAATCTTTGAAAGAGTGTCCTGGTTCTAGCCAAGGACAGGGTTAATTTTTGCAGTAGTCAAGAGGGGCATGTCCAGGAGGTTATTCTATAGCATTCTGTAGGGAGAGAGAAGTGGTTTTTAATGTTTCAGTGGGAACACTAAATTGGGGAATACTCTTCCTAAACCACTACAAAGTGACATTTCTCTTTAACAACTTTTGTATTTCAGTCAGTCTCCCCAGCTGGAAGAAATACTGAGGGCACAGTGGCTTTAACCTGGTTTCCCTTTATGGTACTTCCAGTGTCTGCAGACACTGGGGACTGTAAAAACTCATCTGTTCAAAGTGCTTTGTTTTCTGCCACTATTAGTTACTTCAGTTTTACACAGACTGGGATTCAGAAACAGCATAAATAATTACTTTTCGGTCCAAAGTCAATTGCATTATATTAGATGATAACTAAGGTACTCACCATGCAGCTGAAACTCCTTAAGTTTTGACTCAATTTGTTGTTTCTTTGCTTAATTGAAGGCTGTCCACTCACCTGGAACTATGGAGATTAAGTATCTTGGAAGAAATTTTTAATAGTTCTGAGTGTAGACTTTTTCATTTCATGGATTTGTTAAATGTTTACTTTTATATTTATTTTTAATTTTAGCATATACTGCAGAAATCACAGAAAAAAAGAATAAAATCGCTAAATTGGAGGAAAATATAAGTAACAGCAATGAAGCAATTGCTGATTTGAAAAAGCAAAATGAGAGCAGTAAGAAGAACTGTAATGCGTAAGTACAGTGTAGGCTGGACTCTCAGCTATGGCTGGCACTAAGAAAGTCAGTGAGGAAGCCATGGAAAAATAAGTGTATGTGTGTTCTGACAGGCGTGATGTTAAAGAAAACTTTAGTGCTCTCTTTCTTTTTTCATACCACAAATCTTTAGTAAAAAATATTGCAGTATTATCCATCCCCTGAGAAAGTCAGTTATAGAAAATCAGACTACATTTAATTTTGGATTTGTTTTTTATTAGAATCAACAGTTTTCAGGGATCACAGGTACTGTCTTTGCAGCCTGCTGAAGTATTCATGTAGTAAGGTAATAGAAACATAATTTTTCTATATTTGAATGCATCTGAGTTGTGTCAAATTTGACCAATATTAAGAATACTCAAAAAAAAAAGAGGCGTATTGAAATTGAACATCTTTCTATTCTCTGTTCACAACATGTTTCATGTCATTTTTTGTTCTATGCATATTCTCACAAAAGGGTTAGGGTTATGTCTCTACATAACATGTGTGTGTGTGTGCTTCTCCTAGCAGATTTTAGTGCAATTTTTGCTCTAGTTTACAAAATTGTTCTCCCAGGCACACTCTTTTGATGAATGCAATTGGCTGCAGTTCAGTTTACATAAATTTTTGTGTCAGATTATTAGTGCAAATTTCAGATGTAGGTCACTTTTGGATCTTAGTAATCAGAAGCTTTTCAAGAAACAATTTGGCTACAAGGAATTTTTTCTTCCTGATGATGTTTACCTTTCAAAAATGGAAATCTCAGGTGTTTTCCAAGGGTAGCTAAAAAGGCAAATCTGTATTTGACAATAGTGAGAGTTTAGCCCAGGTGATAAAAGCCATCACAGTGTTCATCTCTCCACAACCTTGCTAGTTCCTCAGCAGCTGAAGTGATGAATTCTTGGCAATTTCTGTTTTGTTTTCTTGCAATTCTATATCTAAAGGTAAGTACTTCAATAAAAATGTCTATAACATTAATTTGAATCTTTTTTTGGATGTGAAAGGACAGTGTGGGTATTTCTAAAATAAAGAGGGAAGTAAAGATGGCATCAGGGTCCTTTCTGGGTTTATTTTTAACTCTCATAAAGCAGAAGAAAGAATGGAATCATTAGGGAATGAAATGGGTGTAGTGGCTGGGTGTTTGAATGGATTGCCATACCATACTGATTTGCAGCTTTATCATAAAAAGGGTTAGGAAAAAATTTGGCCTTGGCAAGAAAATTCCATTTTTCCATTAGATTAAATTCTTGCCTCCAATGCAGTATAAAACGAACACTCATGTAAGTTTATGAAACTATTCACACTACTTCCTTTGATATCTTTTTTGCAAATCACAAACTGTGAAGTGATGCAAATGAAGTGAAAAAAAAGGGCAATAAAAAATTAAGGGTAGAACTAAGGATCTGATCTAAATTTTAATTGTTCAATTCAATGGGGTTTGGCTCAAGTCCTGCAAAGAATAATTAATGGAATTAGTGTAAAGAGACTGAAAATGAGAAGTGACTCATTAATGAATACACGTATTCATAGTAGGACAATGCTTGCAGAAGAGTAGAGATTTTGTGTCTTAAATTATTGAAAATGTCATTTAACGGCATACTGAAAACTGCAATAAACAAGCCCTAGCTGTAAGATCAGACAATTAGAGCACTTACATAGTAGAATCGTCCTAAACCTCTAAAATTTATTCTAGTTGACACTCCATCTATACTGGACATGATTCTAATGCTGGTTTTGCAAATTCAAATATTGTTTTGGAGTCACAATCACCCTCACAGCTGACTAATTGCCAGTGATGCTCAATAGAGCCCTCAAAGAAACAGTGTTTTGTCTGGGCTACCAGACATCATGAGTGTATTGAAGCAGATTCGAAGACTTTGAACAGAATACAGAATTCTTATATTCAACAAGTCTACAGAAAATATGATATATGAAGCAGATGTATTGGAATAATACCGTGCTTTCTAAAGAAATCCATATTGGTCTATGTAACAAAGAACTGAAGGCACAGAATGAGCCAAAAGAAACATACATCTTAGACAAGTGAGCGTATTTTGCTAATATTTAATTTCTTGAATGATTCAAACTTAATATTGACCCCAGAGTAGTAAGAAGTAGTGAAATACTGCTGATGGAACCTAACCTAATTTTATTGTTTCTCTTACAATTTTTAAATTTGGGTGCAAGGATGGTGAGATTTCATGGAAATAGAAAAAAAATAAAAAAAAGAAGCCAGGTGAACTCAGAATTTTGTTAGTTTATAAAATAAATTGTTGTCTTGTCCCACTAGGATAATTTTATTGCTTTCAGATTAGTGTGGACAACGATTTTTTTATATTCTGGCTGATGAAAGGAAGGACAAATAAATGTGATGTCGTTCCTGAAACAGTGATGCATTTAGCAAGCTGGTAACTGAACTACTTGAATCCTCCACACCATGTTGTGTTCACAAACCAATGTCCTTGTAATACACTTTTTTTTGCATGTCCACAAAACACATGTGAACATGAAATGTAACACACAACATGGTTTTTTGTACTCTGATTAATAAAACCTCTGTGACTTTACATCTCTTGTTTTTTTTTTCCTCCAAAGAAAGGAATGGAGTTTTCTAAGTAGAAGATCAGTGTTGGTGTGCCAGTATATTTCTATATAAGTGTGTTGGTTTCTACTTTTTAAAATATCTGTCCCTTTAGAAATTCAGATTTCTGCTGAATTTGCAGTAGATATGGTGAAGTAAAATTTTTGTAATTACATTTTTAATCACCAGTGGTATCAAACAATTTGTGCCAGCAGTGCTAAATTTCCTGAAGGAGGGTGCAATTTCTCAATGAGCTGTTTTGGTGACAAACTTTACTGCTGTTATAAATGTTGTTATAAATATTATAAGTGTTTTGTGCTGTCTCACCACCTGGAGTTCAAGATCATTGGACTTCAGTTCAGCAAATTAGTTGCCAGATCTTTGCTCTTTATCACTTCCTTGATGGAAATTACAGTAAGTCAGCTGTTACTGAAGCCCCTGTTTTATTCCACCTTTGGAGTGAACTGTTCAAATGGATGTTCATCCTATACGTGATGCTATATTCATGCTACAAACCCTCCAGCTTTGAACCGTAGGGCACGTTCATGTCCAAAAATGCCCTTTACATACCCTACTCATGGCTATGCAGCGCAAAGTGAGCTGTATGTCCTCAGCTGCTCTCTGAATTATTTGCTTTGTTCAATTGCAGCCTTGTTCTGTGTTGCCATTTCTCCCCTCCTCTTTGTGGATCTAACTGTATCTCTGCTATTCCATATTCACTTATTCTCTTCAGTCCTAAAGGGATTTTCCCTTCAATTTCTTCAACACTGAGCTTTGATACTATCTATGTGTGTGTTCCTAAAACTGGGGTTCCTGTGTGCATCTCCTAGGACAGATAGCTCCTCTCAAATCTCATTGTAGGTGTTAGTGGTGCTTAGGGCAGCTTGTATTCTGGACTAAGGCTGAATTTATAGACCACTTTAAGTCCTGACTAGAGAGAGGGTATGCTAAGTTTTCCTATAGCAGATTCCACTGGAGGGAGCATGCATTTTCTTCACTGGCAGTAGGATCTCTGTCCTACTCCAGCCCAGCCTGTTCAGGTGATTTGGCTGCTGGTGGAATCTCAGCTCCCATCCCAGCATTTCAGGAGTCACCTGCTGACAACCTGCCATTCCCTCTGAAGAGCAGAGAGTCAGTAGCACACACATCTAGTTAGCTTAGTAAACAAGTAATTTTTCTCTTCTTTCCCTCACTTCAAAACACTTTGGTGTCTGTTAAGTCTTGTTAAGGTATCCCTCACTGTTTGGAGGCTCCACATGTCAGATGTTTCTGGATTTATTTCTTACCATTTTTAACTGAGCAATACCCTGGCCATTTGGTCTGAAAATGTCTTTTTTTGATAGCTCTTACCTCAGCAGAGAGAGTAGGAGACATCCAGACTGGATGGCTCATGCTTGTTACACCGTTTATTTTTTTTTTTCAGACAGTGCTTTCTTTTCAGAAACCTTTTTATATACCTCTCCTAAATTTCACATCTGAATTTCACTTGAATCAGCAAGTCTACCTGCATGTTTTTCTAGTATTCACACATCCAAGAAAGAGATATCTCCAATACCTGGATGCTGAGAAAGTACTGCTATTTTGATGGTTTTATGAACTCCATGAAGCTGCTGTGCTTTCAGTACCATCTACAGCATCCTGGTCTGGAAAAATCACTTTGGCATTTTGTGAGCAGCACTTGCTTAGCAAATGGAGGAAATTCTGTCTTTGTGGCTGCTGCTTGCATTTAGGTATGAGATGGGTAATACTGATGAGAAGGAAGTTCTGGGCATCTCCAACAAGAAGAATGTGCATATCTAAAGGATTTACTGATGGTGCTGTGTTGGGTGCCTAATACGTGGAGTTAGATGCCTCATTGCTTAGCATTAGGTTTCAAAAACTTGTGAAGTTCATTCCATTCATTCCTTAAACACTGCTTTGTAGTCTTTCTTAATCATATATATATATGTATATTTTCTTGAATTTGAAATCTTAACAAAATAAATGTATGCATGAAAAAGATTTCTGTACTAAACCAATTTATGTTTGACTCTCAAAACATTAATATTATTTGTTCTAGTAAGCTGGCTGTAGTAACTTGATGTCTTCTTTTCTGAATGGCTTTTTATTAAGAAAGACCACTAACGTTTTAGGGTTTTGTTGTTTTGTTTTTATTTTTGTTTGTTTGTTTGTTTGTTTTACTTTCTCCACAGCTGGAAGCCCACCTATGAAATTCTAAGCAAGCATGAAGAATACGTGAAAAGTGAACTCGAAGCTTTAGAGGAAGCAACAGAAAATGAGAGGTATCTATGATCACATGAGATGAGGTTTCTAGCAGTAGTACTTATTAACCTGACTAAACTCATCAGTCTGCATCAAAACTTGTTGTAAACTTTTCAGGAAAAAAATATATAAGTGACTGAATAAGTAAAAGAATTTTTTGCTGCATTATTATGAGGTCATATGTTATTTTGTACTTATTAATGGAACAGGATAAAATACAGATTCTTCAAATTCAATTGCTTCCCAAATGCCTATTACAATTTTTCAGAACATTGTTCAGTTGCCTACTGTTTCAAGAAAAGCTCAAGGAGTAAAGATAATTAATTTTTTCAAATAACAATTAGAAGCATTCAGATAAGCTTATGCTTTTCTTTATTTGGGAATATGAATTGTATACAATTATCAGAACATCCAAAATCAAGTTCTTGTATACTACTGTATATTCTTCAAAATAAACACAAAGCTTGCAAGATCAACCTTGGATTCTGAAAAATAAGGTGAGTAGCTCAGAAAAGCCTGGTCTAAAACCATTTTAAGACTAATTGTGGGTGAGCTTTTAGGCAGCATTATTTGCAAGTTCAGTTCAGTAAGTGGCATCTCAGGTGTTTCATCTTCATCAATTACGTTCTGCATTTAAAATAAATGATTAATTTTGCAATGTAGTTGCCTACATTCGATGAAATCAAGAAGAGTCCCTGAAGATTTTCACTGAAATGTTCCAAATGGGCTGTGCCAAAATAACCCTCCAAAGTTCTGTTTCACAGAGTAAAACTGATGCTCATTTTAGAGAGTCTGCTCACCTTCACTGCTGTGCATGTGAGGGGGAAGAGTTTGCTTTGCCCTACAGTGCAAAAGTCATGGCAGATCCCTCTAGATATCTAAATAACAGTTCGGAGTAATAAATTTTGGTAATTTAAAGTGTTGGCTTTCAGTCCTTTGTAAGTGTTCTTTTTGCCAGTTGTCCAAGACAGCAGAAATAACATGCCTGATAGGCTTTAATTAACTCTGTTAGTAGCTTATCTGTCTTCTTCCTGTTCAGAGCTCTAAATTTGGTGAAAAATAAGGCTAAATTGGCTGTCTATGAGTATATGATTAAGCCATTTTGGGTTTCACTAATTTGAGCTGACAAGCCAAAGAAGCATTACTTTTAAATTGCTTCTTTAGATAAATAGTTTCAATTCCAACAGGAAAGTGTTTGATCTGTTTTCCTGAGCTTAATTATAAGGCAACATGACTATAAATCATGAAATATATTTAATTCATATATATTTTTCAAAACTGCCCCTCAAATACAATCCCTCTGCACTGAAGCATTTGATGATATGCTCAAGTCAGCAAGATGTGCATTCAGCAAATTCTAAATATTTTAATTAGGAAGAAAAATAAGTGTGTTTAGAACATTATGAGCTGAATGTGCTTTTTAGCCTGGCATTTGGGGGCACTGAGGACATGCTGCTTTAGATGCAAAGATGTTTTTAAAAGATGGGCACATCAGTTTGTGTTTAATTAGGCACTTACAGAGGTTTTAAAAGCGTTACACATTTTTTCATTGTTGTTGGTTTCAAGAACATATAAGAATGTTTACATGAACTGGAAGCTTATCCTGAAAATAAGTGATATGAAGAAGGAAAGAGGAATAAATTGCTATCCACATAATGTCAGGGGGGTTGTGAACACTGCCCTTTTCCCATTGTAATGAGATTAAAACTTTTTCTAAAGACTTTAATAGGAACAGTGCTGGATTCTAAATACTCTGTGTTATATACATGAACAGGAGAATGTAAATTACATAAGAAAAATATTAAAACCAGTGACAATTTCTTAAGACTATTATACTATATATGGCCCTAAATATTAATCTGTGCAAGATAGATTTTGGGAGAAGAGTATGGAGTTTTAGGATTACATTCAGAAGCTTGACATGTACGTGCTGCAGCAAATTATTTTACTTCTGTATGTTGTTTAAATTTACTTTTAATGCATTCTAAATTGTATATAAGCAAATTTTTTTTTTTTGCTCAGTTATTGTAGTAACATTAAATAACACTGAGTATTTTTCATTTTTCATACCTCAGAAATTTTGTACAGTATACAGAAATATTAAGTAAATCAAAAAACTTAGATTCCTGAGACCACCTGTGTAGAAAAACAGATAGATTGGTGTACTTTTCTATGCGAAGCTTGGGAAGTGTCAGATCCCAGATTTCACGGTGCTGACCTAAAACTTCTTTCCCCTAAAGTGTATTGAGCTTCAGTCAGTTTAACAGGAACTAGTGCCTGGAGTGTAGTTTTATTTGAAAATTAAAATCTTACTGATTTTTTGCCCTGTGACTTTTGTTTTCCTTCTGTAAGAGCAGAAGTTTCCAGTATTGAATTTGTATACAAGTTTTTCTCTCTTCCATTGTCTGTGATTGCCAGCAGGCAGCCAGGATTTTCAAATGCAGCCTTTCAGTCCTGCTGCAATTAAGTGATTAATAGCAGCTTGAGATAAAATGTGTTTCTTAGGGAGGAATACTGTATGCTTTGCAATGCCATAATGCAGGCATAATTCAGGGGGCAGGGAAAGGGGTGGGTCTCTGGCTTTAGTTGCTGTTATGCACCACAATTCTTTTCCATAAAGGAATTTCCTGCTAATCTATAGGTGTACTAATAATTTAATATTTTTAAATTTGCCCCTCTCTATTTTTCACAGGATGACATTTCATTCACCTTCTATGATGTTATACTGACATATTGTAATGCCAAGGAACTCTGTGTAACATTTCTTTCCCAGTTAAATGACCATTTAATGGTATATGCTGGATGTCTGTAGTTGTGATACCTCTTTATTAACTTCATATTCCTTTCCCAAACCCCATTTTTTACAGATCAGTATTTATGGCCGTATATAGTGTAGTGGTCTTCAGAAATTGTCACTACTTTTAATATTTTTCTGAAGTAATTTAGATCCAGTCTGTAGCTGCGACACTTTTTTCTTAACATCTGCCATCTGCAGAAACACTCACCATCACACTCATTATGTATTTTGCATATGCCTAAAATTTTCTGCTTTATATGATGAGTTGCATCCTATTACTTTGTTAGTTTTGTTAGTTTTTACAGTAGAAGTTTTTTCAAAAGCCAACTGAAAGTTTTGAAATGTCCTGAATATCAGTTGATGTTACCTACTTCAGTAATTCATAGCTGTGTGCTCACATGATGTCAGTGAAATTATACTAGTGTAGCATTAATTTACAGGGCAGCCCTGCAAGAAGCTGAGCATTCTGGCTCTTTGCCATTTAAACATTTAAGTCTTTGCTTAACCTTAAGTATGAATAGTCTTATTGTTTTAGTCTGGCTCCTGTGTGTGTTTAAGGCTTCCCTTAGTCAGACAGAGATTACTCAGCATCTCCTTGGAGGCAGCTCTTAGTCCAGTGGTGCATCAGGCTGCTCTAAATAGGGGATGTTTAGCCAAATTCTCTTTTACTGTAAGTTTGATGCAGTTCCACTGAAACTGATGGAACTGTGCCAATAGACACCAGCAGAGATTTTGGCCTTCAGTGAGTTTCATGAGAATTACTCAGGAAAAAGCATGTTTGTTGTTTGCCAGGCTGTCTTTGAATGTGGTATGGTCTACATTCCCTTCAGAACAGTGAGGTTTGATTGGCTTTTACATCATAACCGTATTCTTTGTTACATGCAGCAGAGTATTCCTTGAAAATAGCCAGAAAACAAAAAAATAAAGCCAAATAGTGACATATTCAATATAATCTTTCTTTAACTTTCCCTAGGACAGCAGCAAATTAATTTAACTGATGCCACAGATCAATAGTTTTTTTCCTTAGAAACAATGACGATGTGAAAAAATTAAATTACATGTATTTTTATAGGAAAATGTATGAGGATTGCATAACCCAGTATAATGAGGTTTTGCAGGAATATCGCAAAAAATATGCAGAATCTGCTCTTGCCCAGAAGTATTACAAAAACAAGGAAGAAGTTGAAGAAATCCAAAACAGAGTTTTGAAACACTGGGAAAAATACAAATGGAAAGAAGATGCTTGCTTGGATATTCTGGGTACTGCTACTATCAATGCTTTTACAGTAAAGCCTATTGTCAGTGCATTGCACATTACAGGTGCTATACAGAAATCCTCTCATTTTGCACAGTTTCCTTTAAACTAATAAAATATATTCATTGTGTTACACCATTTTTAGGAAAAAATATGTAGCAAATAAGAATTTAGAGTATATATACTAATATTCCTTCCTTCAACCCCTAAATGTAATGGGGAGAGGTTTGTCATTGGGCTTCTGTATCTTTTTAGTGCATGTTAATGTCATTACTGTTACACTGCAGTTTCTGTTGTCTATCCTAAGTGAAGATAAATGCTCCTGAGCTATTAGTCTATCTTTATTTCTTATGAAAATTAGATTTGTTGATTAATGGTCTGAAATTAAATTTTATTTTTGCAGAGGCTGTTCCTTTTAAATCTGTAAGTGATTGGGCTGTACACATGTATCCTTGATTTGTAGTGTTTATGCAGTTGGCAGGGAAGAAAGTTTATATTTACCATTCACAAGAAAGTTTATATTTACCATTCACAGCTTTCTATTAGAAAAGACAGTAATTATTTATATATTTATGTTTAGAGTGGCAGCATTAGCATTTCTCTGTGAGAAATAACACTCTTCAGTTTGAATTTATGGGAGCATTTGAAAGAAAGAAAATAAAATTTCATTGAGTAACATATCCATTTATTTAGGAGAAGCTTAACTTAGATTTGAAGATGGAAATGTAGATTTGTCAGAGCTTTCTGCACCTCTGGCATTTGTACTTATGGCATAGAGGGGTCAGGGATCCAATGGTATCCCTTACATGAAAAAAAAATATTCTTGAAATATATATTCCATAACATGAAAGTGCATCTTCGAAGCAAAAAACACAGGAAATGTTACATCTTGCTGCAGTTGCTGCACAAGAATCTATTAAACTACAAAAAGAAACAGAGGAATTAGAAATGAAAATTGATTGCTTAAAAAAGGTAACTATATTTTAATGTTATTTTATAGAAATACATGTTATGTAGTTATACATACTGCCGTTATATTTCCTGAAACATAAAAAAGTAGTGTATTTTCAAGCACACAGGCCAAGAGGATGATTCCAGTCTTAAAATTATGCTTTATAGCATCACATATGTTTTCTTAGAGAAGAGGGGTCCCTGAATGTAAAGGCTCTCAAAGCTTGTTCTCTATTGACCTCAGTTTATGCCATAGTTCCTGTCAGAGCACTGTGTCATGATGACTTTGGTGTTAGCTCAAGAGAATACACTTGAAAACAGAGCAGGGCCACTCCTTCATGAGCCTGAGGGCTTGTATGTACAGCTTTCACTGGTTTTTAAGGGTTTGTGTTTAGCTAAATATGCTTTACAATAAGAATAATAGAAATTCCTGCTTTTCTTCTTCTACTCTCCCCCTCTCTACCTCCCAAAAATGTGTGGGTATATCAGAGGTAAAACTGGCTGATTTTAGACAAGAGATCAATACAGTTCCACTGGCTAGAAGAAGCACTGATTTCAAAGGGATTATATTCAAAAACTAAAAGGGATTTTATCAACACAGAATTTGGACCCACTTCTCTGTGAAAGTTCTCTTCTAAACCTGAATAGACCAGTAGTAATTTTTTGTAGCATTGCACCTGGATGCTTTTACCTCTCTGGACCAGATGATCAAGGACTCCATTTACTGCCTTGTGCTGACAGAAGCAGGTTGTGCACAAGGTGGTCTTTTCTGTTATATTTTGTGATCCTATTAAACACTCATAGACTAAATTTCTTAATGCGGTATGTGCCATGTAAACATACAGTAAGAAGGGATGTGCTGAGTTTGTTTATAGCTATGAAGGAGACCATGTAAAGAGCTCCAGGTTCTGAACAGATATGAAGAACCCATGTTCCAAAACTTATGTGTTTATTTCAGTTGTGACAGTTGGTCCAACAAAAATGATTGCCTCTCTTGTTCTGCTTATTTCTTCAGAGTGCCTTGGCTACAAAAATTCTACTACTGTGCAGTGATTCATCAGGTTTAGAGATCTTTTTCAGCACATAGCTACAGCATTTCAAGTTTTGTTCATTTTTATGCTATTTGTTCTTTTATCTTTTAAGAGACTTGAAGAGGCTAGAGAAGATCACAATAATTCTGAAATTATTGAAAATCAGAAAACTCTTGAGAAGCCAGAGGAGTTTAAAGAAAGGTACAATTCAAAATTATTTTTGCCTTGCTTTTATTCGGAGTAGTATCTCAGCATTACACAAAGCGTGCTGCAAAACACAAATTGCTGCTAAAAATGGAGTGGTAAGCTTTCCTAATCCTGGTCATGGGATTTAATTATATAATTTTAAAAGTTTTCTACTTCTGGGTGTTAAAATGGTAGCAAATGTTGATGTGTGGAAGCTCAGTGTATCCAGAAAATATTATTGAAAGGTATTTTGTAGAAACCTTTTATCCTCAGCTGCAGCTGAGAGATCTGTGTGAGCAGTGTTACAAGTTTTGAATGCAACTACAGTGACTGTACAGTCAGAGATAAAATACTTTACTAAATGCATTTTTGGGGAAAAGAGTCAGGGTTCCACATGTCAGTTGTCTTCACCTCTGAACTACTTAAGAAATTTAACTCTTAATTTAGTTCTTAAAAACAAGAATGAGTGAAAGTTTCATAGACAGGATTAATGGCTTAGTAAATTAGTCAGTGATCATTTACAGCTGGGACTCACTTTAATTTGAGCTCAATTACAATGACTGAAAATCACCATCAGGACTATCTTGCATTTTTCTGGAGTACTTGTGAATGTTGAAACATCTCCCATTGACCTGACACTGTCAGACCAAAATCCATTTTAAAGCAAAAATATGTCCAAAAGACTTTGTGCATGTGATTTTATATCATGGTGCACTTGAAAAAGAATCTGTTTGGGGCTTTAAACAGGGGTTTAGTGTCATCTCTATGATGCTTTCCACAGGGATTTTTTAGGTCTTTAATATCTTCTTACTTAGGCATCATTCAGATGATTATTTTGTTTTGATTTAACGCCTTACACTTATTCTGCCTCCTTATGTAAGCTTTTTGGAATTGGCAAGAACAGAAACATGGGGAAGCAAGAAATCCCTTTAATTTTAAGACAAGGTAAAAAAAAAAAGATGGGAAGCACTCTCTTTGAATTTTCAAAGAAACCCACTGTGTGTTCAGCCTGCAGGACAAAAAATGCTAATTAAAAAACAATGCCAATTAAGAGGCAGAGATCTGTGCTCTGGGTATGGAGCTGTAAGAATCCCTCAGTCAGGATCCTTGTGGAAGGGAATCCATAGGGTGCACTGCCAGACCTGCCATTCCTGCATTTATCTCCTGTCATGGAGCCTTCAGGTGCTTGTACCTTCACCTGAAGCTGTGCCTGGATTGCACACAAGGAGATCTTTTTGGTGCTCTTACTGGAGCAATAATTGCATGGCCTGCATCATAGATATAAGGTGTTGTAAACATTTTACACTACCCTAACTCACAGTGCCTTTTAACCTCCATGTACGCATTTAGGTGATATAGCAAGTGCTGTCAGACCAGAACCTGATTATTAATTCATAAGTTTTTCCAAGACTAAATTTTAGAGGTTTTTTTTCTTTTATGTCAAAGATACTCCCAACATAAAGACTTGTAAAAATAGTATAAACCTGTTTTTTAGAATCCCTGTTTGACGTTAGTGTATTAAAGAAGTCTTCACTAGAAAGCACAGAAGTAAGCTGTTTAAGCAACTACTGACAGTAAAAAAATGAGGGTATTATGGATCTGTGATCATAAACACTGTGGAAAAGCAAAACTAGACAGAAAATATATGAAGAAAATGAGATGTATGAAATAAAACCTTTGCAGACTCAGGACAATGTATAAAAATACAACAGCAGAATGTGGGTACCAAAGGTAGGAGTTTCTTGTTTCTAGTCACTGCAAAATTACTACTGAGCAACGAAATCTTTGTGAAGAGGAGATATTTTCTTCTTCTGCCACAAAATAAGAAGTAAAACAGGGAATTTTACTGTGAATCTCCATGAACTGATCCAGACCAGCATGAAACCAGAGGCATCAAGGGAAAGAACTAAAGAGAGCAATGAAAGCACTGAGCAGAACAGTGTTCAAATTAATACCCATGAAATGCTTTAGAAGGCTACAAGACAAGAAACCACCTTGCAAGTCAATTAATAGGTGCTGATTTATATGTTCTCTTTTAGGCAGGAGAATGAAAGTGTTAGATGTTCTGAAAGGTCTGGAACATTTTAGTTTGAATCACTTGATGCCAGTTAGTAGTTGATCAGACTGAGTGCAAAACAGGTTCCTCTGCTCGTACCAGCTGTTCTCTCTGATTTGTGGCCTTTCACAGTTCCCCAGTTACACTGATAGTTAAGATTTCCAAATCAAGGTTCTCATCAGCCACCAAATAGGACTCAAGTCTTTTTGAAGCCCTGGTCTTGATTTCTCAATTAGAGATTGTATTTATTACATAGAAAGGCTGATATCTTGAACTGTGCTATGGCACATATCATGTCCGTTCTCTCTGCTTTTATAAAGTGTTTGAGAGAATTTTCATTATTCTGTAATTCTGCATTTATTCTTTTTCCAATTTGGCCATATATTAATTCCACCTCACACCAAGTGATAGTTTTTTGCTTAAATTTCACACAAAAGATATTATTGTGGATTACTGCTGCTCTTTCACTACCTTTATATTACAAATGATTTATTGATCAAAGAAAAACCCTGGGAATATAATTCTTGGAAAAGTACTTACAAAGTTGTTTCAGGACATCTAACATAAACATATATGTAGAGCCAACCCTGTGCTCATCAAACCTCACAGGCAGTTATTAGTTAGTAGTTATTAGAAGTCCTGCTTCCCAAAGGAATCTGCTGACGAGAATACTGAGTCCTGTAAATACCACAGAAGCAGATGTGACTCTTCATATGTCTAATCAAATGCACGTGATTCCCATAGTGAAAATGAAGTCATATTAATCTTCGGGCTTCATTATGCTACAATGAAGAAACTATTACTGAGGAAATGCCACTTTATTTTCACTTAAGAATATCTATTTTTTTTCTTTACACTTTAAAAAAGGTCCCCTGTTTTGCAGTATGGATCAAGATAAAGATTTTTTTATCTACTCAGTTGTCTACTAACAATGAAGCAGAGAAAGAAGACAAATGTTCTTTGTTGTTACTGCAATTTGGACTGTTTTGAGCTTCAGTTTGCAGTTTGATTTTTCTTCCAGGGGTTATTAATTATGTCAGAGAAGATGCCCATGGTTTATTTTTCAATAGTGTTTTTGGGGAGGGAAGGGAACAGGTGTATTTTATATGCATAAAGTTTAACTGCAGGCTCTTTTGGAAGGTTTTGTTACTTAAAGAATGCATATTTAAGAGTTTCTGAGTCTGGTTTGTAACTCAGCCTTTGATACATGCTCCTGAATAGATATGCATTGTAAAAGAATGTTTCATATAATGGAGAGCAAATCTTTAGAAATATAGAGTTGTCTGATAGATTTTACAGAAGTACATGGAAGCTAACTGCAGGAACTTTTAAAAACACAACATGGCATCTTAAGTTCTGTAAAAACAAACATTCATGGTTTTATGTGAGCACAGTTGTGTATGGATATGAGTTTATTGTGTTGTTACATTCATGTATCTTAACCAGTGCTTCTAGTTGGTATTTTTTCATTAGTGTTGCTAGTTTTACTCCACACTATCTTATAAGGCACATCCTACATTTTATCTTATTTTTATTTATCGAAAATTTCAAGAAGAACCAACAGGCTGACTCAGTTCTTCATTTGCTCTGAGCCGCATTGTTCAGTCAGATACAAACCAGATGTTGCAGCTAGAAGCACAGAGGCACAAAGCAGGAATGCCAGAGAGAAAATAAAATAGAGCTCATTATTTTAAAAAATGGTAAATGTTCCTGTGCCAAATAGCCACTTTAGCCTTCATTGTTCTACTAACCTCTGTCTTTCTACACTGTAAAGGGCTATTTACCCTACACAGATAATTACCCCACAAGTGAAAACACTTGCTGCAGTTTTCTCTTTTGTGTGTGTGTGTAGTGTGAGTATTCCAGACAATCTCAGAGAGAAAGTGTTTTGAAATGTGACAACGTGATTTCAGAACTACAATAATGATGTACTTTATTCAAAGTGTAAAACTCCAAACTACTAGTACTTTTCTTTGATACTGACAAAATTTAAGTCATCAGTGTCCTTATGATTGGCTTATTATTACTTTATGGTTTCTTTTTTTTTCAGTGATATTCTCTCTGATATTAGTCAAAGAAAACCTCAGCTTTTATCAGCTACTGGTGCTGAGAGTGGTAGAACCTCGCTGACAACATCCACCTCCCTTGAAAGCCCCACTTACTTGAAGGAGTTATATTTTATGGTTTCTTTTATTTTGCAATGTTTAACCTAATTTTTTTTTTAATTTAATTTTTTTTAGGATGTTTGAAGAGCATGAACACCCACCTTTGCCAAAAGAGAAACATCCCCTGTGTAAACCATTACATGTCCCATGCATTCCTCGGAGCTTGGTCCAGTCTGTACAGAGTATTAGATTCTCAAAGCACCAACCAGAAACAGGTGCAGTGTGTTTAATGATTTCTCAGTGAGGATTTTGGATTACTTTTGTGTAAATAAATGGATAATCCACAATAACAAACCTAGTGAACTGCTCCTACTGTGATAGTTGAAGCCAGGCTTTCAATGGAAGCTGGGTGTTTACCTGTCTTTATGTTTTGGAAATCTTCTGTGTCTGGTTCCTCTCTTATCTATGCAATGAGTGAAGTAACATGACAGGTACACCTGATGCATGATGTCAGAAAAATCCAAAACACACTTTTAGCACTGTTTGCATTAGTACAGTAAATATTAACTGGCTATTATTTGATTGATACTTTCATAATTTGTGATAATATTCTTGTCACTCTATACTAACAAGAAAATTTATGATCTTTGTTCCCAAGCTCAGTTTAACAATGCCATGCTTTGGATACTTAATCCTATTGACAATATTACATAATATTTATTAATTTAGGGAGAGAAGAAAAAGAAAAACCAGTGGAACTTCCAGTGGCCACTAGCAGTTCCTCCAGTCTTGCAGAAAATTTGTCAGAGGTATGTAGCTCTCCTACTGCTAGAAATATGAGACTATGTAATTTGGTTTATGTGGTAGCTCAAATTTAAAACACTTCAAATATACCTTTGCTATAATATCTTACATAAAACCTACTATCACTGTAAACAGGGCACTAATTGTGGTAATCTGCTATTACTTGATAATGACAACAAAAATCGTGCTTTGGTGCATTTTCATTCTGAAAATATGTATATTCTTGCAAAGCATTCTAACACCAAACTTGAGGTGCTCTGTCTTTCCAACTGATTTTGTATGATAGGTTTTAAAATTTAGAATAAGCTTTGTAGATTCACTTGGTTTTATGTATCACATTTTTGGAACTCTAAAGGGGGACCATAACCTTCTATTGCTGCTGAATTGACAGCCATTTACTCCATAATGAAGGATTTCATGAAGGACTAAGTGTGCAGGATGCTATACAGGTCTGCCTACAGTTACCAGCTCAGTTCTGAGGTTTAACCAGAATCAAAAATCTGGTCTGAGAGGAATAAAACCATGAACAACATTGCTTTGTACACTGCAGGAGTGCATAAATTCATTTTCTGTCTCACCCATAAGCACATAGTTCCTATGGCACTTTATGAAATGGTGAAGTGTATAGCAGCTTTGTATCTGCAATATTCAAACACAACAAACCAATCCAGAAACAAGTTGGAGGAACAACTTGCACAGTTCTGAAACCCACTAATAATCTCATTGAGAGCAAGAGTATTGGTAGAAGCAATAGACTGTTAAGGTATTAAAGGAGTACTCAGATAAGGTAAGGCCATAGGAGACAAAAGAAATAATTTGTGTGTTTGCTGTGCAGAAGCTTGGAGAAGTTCCTATATTAAAACCGTCTTTCTAAGGGACACCTCACTGGATCTATTTAAACCCAAATTTTATTGAATGACAAAAATCAAGTAAAAATGTAACAGAACCAGTTGTGATTTTCTTAAGAATTTCAAGGGAACTGAAGGATGAAATGAGTGTTAGAGTGGAGCCTCTGGGAGAAGGCAAAGACTTCATAACATAAGACACATGGAGAGCAGTGACCAGCCTGAGTGGAACGAGAGCAGAAGACATTTTAAGCAATTCTGATTTGTGACTGGCTGAAAGAGTTAGATTTGACAAGGATGATGGAAGGGGCTGTTGCCAGGGTAATCTAGAGATGAGGCTGGGAATCTGGGACCTAGAATTGCACTGAGACAATAGTAGAAAGCACTAAGTCAAGGTTAAGAGAACTTTAAGAAAGGGTGATGGCAACAAGGAAAAGAAGATGGAGTCTGAGGAAAAATAAAGATTGGAAGAAAGGTTGCTATGCTTCAGATAAAGGTGTGCTGTAAACTACAGGAGTGGCAGGCAGATTCTGCAGAACCAGCCATTTTGTCCCCTACCCTGAACTGAATTGAGTTTGATACATTTCGCAAACTAAAAATAAACCAGAACTAGAAGCTTCCTGTGAAAAAACGTGTGACTATGATGAGGCATAGATTCCTGGTGTCCACTCTACCCTTAAGGCACAGATACATTCTAGATATCAGAATTAGGGGTTTTGATCTGATGAAAATGTGTGAGGTGGGAGTATTTCCATGTTTTCTGCAGTTTTTCAATCCACACATGAGACCTGTGCTGACTGAGACTGATGTCCATGCTCACCTTGGCCTTCAGAGGCAGAGGCAGGCCTGGCCCAGCTCTTTCTGTGTTGACAAGCAGGAGCAACCTGGCTGCAGCAGTGGAAAACCTGAGTAAAGTTTGTAAATTACATAACATTATTTTTTGTCACAGAGAAGTTAATTATTCACATCTAGTTACCAGTGCTGTGACTAAGACATTACAAAAAAAATTATGGAAGTGGTTTTGGGTATCATGCTGTCAAAATGCAGATAAAGAAAAGATAGGCAAAAAGATAGTTTTATATTCCCTGACCCTTAATTCCTGGTTAAAAGAAGGGATTTCCACAGTCTAAGAAGAAATTAAAGTGATATTGTTGACATGACAATTTCATTTGCTGCCTCATTTGATTTTTTTTCTGTCTTCTAGATGGTTATTGATACTGCAGTGACTAATAACTCACAAATTGCCCAAGTTCCATCAATAGCGAGGATACAAACCCCAGTGAAATTCAGGTAACTTTAATAAAGTAGTTTCCATTCTTAAAGCTGAGGTTTATGGAAATAATTCATATTTAGACAAACCATATTTTTTTTCTTTTAGAATGACAAATCCTTCAAAGCAGTTGACTTCCAGTCAGCAGTTTGAGAGTGAAAATGCAGTAATGGGTAAGATACCACTGTAATTATTTTTTTAGGGCTGGTTCATATAATTATATATAAGGAAATTCTATGAGTCAAATTTTCATTCTGGTATTAAGAGGGGCACCATTTGTACTCCTTTTCCACCTCGATTATTTAGTTCAAACTAAGTAGTTCAAACGAAGAGTAGCAGACAGGCAGATCCCTTCTGCATTGACCATTGCCAGTGAGAGGAAGTTTCCAATGTCTCTTGTAAATTCATACTCTAGTCTCAAATTACTTGGGTAAAATAAAATCCAATCTTAAAATCTGTCCAAGGGGCGTGAGAAAATGCAAAGAAAAGGGGTATAATAAACCCAGTAATTTAGTAATCTTGAAGCAGCAGATTAAGATTATTAAATATGAAAATTAACTCGAGAAAAACATACAGAATGCTTACAGAAACAAAACAGAGTAGTTAGAAACACATCTATAGTTTTTGAGACCACAAGTCACTGAGCTTCACTTTAAATATTTTTTTTTTACTAATTATACTGTCCATTTAGACGCATGAAAGGTTATAGTCTGTATTTTTTTATGAATAAGATACTAATTCTGTGTCCTGAAACACAGGACCTTAACCCACAGTGCCTGAGATGTTGCACAATCTGAAGCTTACAGCAGAAAGACTGATAACAGTCCTTCTCATTTCTCATCCTCCTTTTGCCCAGTTCTTTAAGCTACACTTCATCACTGTCACACGGATGTGCTTTTTATATTGTTCCCACCTGGTTTCTATTGACTGGTAGTAGCACTCTCAGAGGGCAATAGGGGCTTAGACAAACACAGCACTCTCAGGGAACAATGGGTAGGTTTGAAGAACACACCAAACCACACCGAGCAGCCTGAGTAATGCTTTAACAATAGTAAGTGGCAGAACAAGAGGTAATTATTATGGATATAGCCACAAAGTGGTTTTTTATGAAAACCACAGTCAGAATACTTCATCTCCCACAGCAATGCCAAGTTAGTAATCCTTTCTCAGGGATTCTTTCCCACAATATAATTTTTATGTATCTGTTTAAAAAGCTGTTATGATTCAGGCAGAGCTCTCTTTTTGTACAGCAAACCAAGAGGCCAAATGTGGTGATAAAGAAGCAGATGAGCCAAAGGAATCTTCATATATACCTCAAGTAAGCAAAGCACTTCTTATGTCATAAGTAATTAGTTTATTTAGAATAGTCAAAGTATTTTGACATATTCGAATCGGTTGACAAGAAGGGAGTCTCAGAAACTGGCAAAGTGACTCCCTATAAGGCACACAAGAGGTGAGGAGCCAATCAATGCCTTCTGATTGGTAATGTAGTGATCGTTGCTCTTGACCATGTCAGTGTTCTGAGCGGTTTTATGTGGCCTTAACAATAGGCTATTTAGGTTACATCATATTTTTTGTATCAATTGGTGCATAACGTTTTCATCAGTGAGAGTAGATGACACACTTTGGAAAAAAAATCTGCATTTGTAACTGATTTCTCACACAGAACTATAATAAACAGGCTCAGTGCTGGCCCCATTGGCACTGCTTTTACGAGCTGTGCCTGAATGTGAAATCAAGCTCACCATGCCATAACATTCAGGCCAGTTGTGTAGCACATGCAGGTAGTATCAAGATGTGGTTTAACACCCACCAGCCACTGAGCACCACACAGCCACTTGCTCTTTCTGCCACACAGGGGGATGGAGAACAGAGTCAGAAGGGTAAAAGTGCAAAATGTTAGGGGTTGAGATAAAGACAGTTTAATAGAAAAAGCATAAGCTGTGCATGCCAGTGAAACAGTATAAGGAACTCATTCATTCTGTCCTACCCACAGGCAGTTGTTCAGCCATTCAGGAATAGAGGGTTCCATTACTCCTGACAGTTGTTTGGGAAGGCAGATGCCATGACTCCAAACATATCCCTCTTCCTCTTTCTTCCCCACACTTTTTATTGCTGACCATGGCATTGCACAGGGTGCAATACCTCTTCAGTCAGTTGAAGGTCAGCTGTCCCAGAGCATCCCCTCACAATTTCTTGTGCACCTTCAGCCCACTCACGAGTGGGAAAGAGGCAGAAAAGACCTTGATGTTGTGTGAGCTCTGCTCAGCAGTAAATAAATCATCCATGAATTATCAACACTGCTTCTGGCACAAATCCAAACGATATCCCCATGCCAGGTACTGTGAAGAATATGAGCTCTACCCCAACCCAGACCAGCACACAGCCACAATCAGCAGACAAAACCCTCATCTTCTGGTTGTCTCACTGTAGACTGATGCCTGAAAGCAACAGGTGGAGGAGAAAGCCCCTAAAACAATACTGCACAGAATCCAAGTGCACATTCTCATTTAATGTTTTCGGAGGAAGATGAAATGTCTCAGTCAACTGAAATATATTCTGATGGTGATATTCCTTTATCTCACTAGGGAAAGTCAAGAAGATTCCAGTGTGACTTAAACATTATGCTAAGATATACTTTAGATATTTCTTTTATTAAAAATGTCAGTTCACAAGTTTCTTTATTTTTTTGATGAATATTTTAACTAAGAAGAAGTCCATTTTAAATTCGGTAAATTCAGGTTACAGTTTTAAGGATGGTGCATATGTCACTGTAAGAATTTTATTAAAATCCTTTTATTTTTCTTGAGACTAGAATTACCTAACTAGGCCTAAAGCATATAATGAACATATTTATAGGTAAATGGACTAGTGATATTTTGGGAAATTTTATACGTTATAAACACTACTGTATATTTCTTTTTAATAGGATGTACCCACAGGTTTTAATCCAAATGGAGATAATCCTGACACAGTAGAAGAAACTGCAGAACCTTTTCTAAGAGCACCTAAAACACCTGACTTAAGGGGGAAAAAGACCCAGTTCTCTGAAACACCTCCATTTGACTTGTATGATTTCAGCTTTTATTTTGATTTTGAGCAAAAAGTTGCGTTGATGTTCATTGTATAAGCATTTCTGCTGGTTTTGGAAGATACTATAGAAAGAGTTTTCTAGAAAACTCTTTAGGAAATATTAAGGTTTTTTTTTTCTGAATTATGCTAGGCATTTACTAGATTTTCTTCTTATCATATCCTTTCCACTTGAAGCTGTTTTAAAAGAGCAGGAATCTGCTTGGAAATATGAGACACCTCGACTTTTCCTGCAGTAATACTTGTACCTCTGATTTCTATCTTTAAACTTTTTTTTTTTTCTTTTTGTTAAAAGATAGGGAATTGGTAAGAACACCACTTTTGCTTTAAAGAATTGTGTTATCTGTTCTGTGATTCAGAAAGCTATTATTGATGGAAGTTATGGGGATCTAAAAAAGTGAAAAAACTGAAAAAGAGCAAAAAAAAAAAGAACAAAAAAAGCACCATAATTACTTTAAAAACTATTTATATAGTTTATTCCTTTCTGTATTTACAGCATTCAAAATTTAGGTTGTGAAGAAGGAACATCAAAATCTCCTGCTTTCTTTTCTCTCATGAATTTCTCCCAGAAGTCACCTGCCTTTAATTTCTTTGGTTCTTCTGTGTTTGGGGCACAAAACTCATCTGATGAGGTAAACATAGTTACTTGTGAACATTAAGTTTCCACAAAGCAAAATATGTGCAGAAAACAGCACTGACAGTGAATGAGATTTTTCAGACTGGTTGTCTTTGTAGCAAACAAATATCTTGCTTAATTTTACATTTCATGTCCTTTGAAAATGTTTGACTTCTTTCTGGCAATTCCCACCTGTGATGACTTCTGACCGAGGATGAATCTTTCTCATATGGATCTCGTGCAAATGTAGAGGTGACTTCATTCACCAAAAGGCTTCTGGTTCAGTGTTGCAGTACTACGTGTGGGTTCTCTAGCAGAATTCACAACTCACATGGCTATTCTGTGAGGTTTTCTCTAGATCAAATGAAGAACTGTGAGAAAGGAAGAAAGGATAATCTATAAAGGGTATTAAACAGAAAATATGGAATAGCTATACTTTAATGGAGGAGCTAGGTTGGTAACTGACTGGAACAGGGAATAGGTTCCATTATGCAAACAAGGGAGTTGAGCCCAGGGATCTCCTGTTGCAGTGGATATTCTCAGTCTCATGGTTACTAGAAGCTGAAGGAGGGGTGAGGGAAAGCACCATTTTACTTTGTGTTTGGCAAGATACATGTTGTTGGTATCTTGTAGCATGAGCTGAGTGTAGGAGAGAACACACTGGTGAGTGATTTGGGAATTGGTGAGGAATAAGGTGGGTATTAAGTCGTGTAGTGCTGTCAGAACACACATTATTTTGTGCCTGCTCAGCGTCAGAAACTAAGAATTACCAGGTTGCAGCAGATGTGGGATTCTCTGAAGTTACATGGGAGTTTTGAAGGACCTCAATATCTATTTTCAATCCAGCCTAAGAAGTCTCCTCAAGAGTGACAAGTGATAATCCTGCTACTCTTTCTGGCAATATCAGGTCCTACTCGGTAGGAACTAATTGTGTTGTCAATTAGAGGCTTTCTAAAATGTCACAGATTTAAGTAATTCTGAATCTTTTCAGTTTAAAAACCAGCAGTAAGCCAGACCAGCTTTTGGACAGTTAGCAGGGAGGGTGTTTGCAGTTGTGTACAAATACCATGAAATCTATCTGATCCAAGGGTTTCCCTCGCAACTTTAGGGACTGATATATATCTTTAAATACAGATTTTGTGAAGGTTGTTAACACTGAGACAGTGTCTTTCTCACCAAAAACAAAAGAACATATTACATATCTGCATGAGAGCTTATCTGTTGCCTTTCTTGTTTGTTAAATAAAATACTTGTTTATGTTTTCAGACAGAAGAAAATTTTTCTGTGGGAAACCTCAACACTCTGTCCCCACACAAAGGTATTGGTAAGTCTGAAACTCAGAAGTACTTGTGTTACCAGCTCTTTTCTACTTGTATTTATATGACTGACGAGGTCATGATCCTGCTTAATAGAGCACCTTTGGTTGTCTGAAAGGACATTCAGTTGTGATAATGTAGCTCAGTAGTTTATTGTGCTCATTTGTGTTTGGACAACCTTAAATCTTTCCTCGCATGTTTGGCTTCAAATGTCTGAGATACCATGCTAAAAAAGAGGTATGAGAAAGAAAGAAATAGGAGTAGTGGTAGGTGTATTTGGAGCAAACTGAGAGGGCCTGCAAGGGAGAAGAAAAATTCAAGTCTCAAAGCATTTTCACAGATAAAAACCCCAGTTATTTTAATGTAAAAAGCTGTAGTACTTGATAAATACTACTTTAACTTACAGCTACCAGCTTAGAGTTGGAAAGAGTTCCTCTGCTTGGTATTTTTCCCTCCCTCAACTAAAATTAAAATAAAATTTCCATTTGATTAAAGAAATGCCAATAGTAAACTGACTTTAATCAGTGTGAACTGTTGAAGGTATGCAATGTAAAAATGGCACAAGAAGGGGAATCAGACTTAATAAATAGTATCTTTCACTCAATATGAGTGAGCCATAGACACTTGCATGATCTGTGTGAAATCCTGGATTTTCTGAAGTTTTTGCTATATCAGTAGGATCAAAACTTTTGATCAAGTGCTTTCCTGAAGGGAACTGTAATCTACCCTTTTTCTTTTGAGGTGCTGCAAGTGCAAATCTACCTTTTTTAAAAGTAGATGAATATAGAATATAACATTTTATGCATATGTAGCTGTTGTAAAGTGTGTGAATTCTGTGCTACTAGATAAAAATGCAAGTGTTTTTCTGTCAGTAGCTTAGTTTCTCCAAGTAATTCAGTGATTGATCACATTGTTCTCTAAAGAAACGCATTTGTAGATCTTGTCTACAAAGACCTTTGTTGTTCTGCAGCAAAATATATCATGCAGAAGTGTTTTGTTGTTCTAAATCATGCAGGTGCTTCACATTTCCTTCGATGTAGATTCTAATAATGACTCCCTGGAAATACCACTTCTAGTGCAGAAATAAACACACAACTGCAGGTTGATGCTTAGCAGGATGTTGAGCGTAATATATTAATAAAGAAACATATGCTAAATGCAGTATTCTCTCAGAAAGATTTAATCTAGTAATAAATATAATGTATATTCCATATAGGGAGCTTGTTTGGGAAACCAGAAAGTGAGGACGCATTTGCCTTTTCCTTTGCCTCGGAATCAACTTCTCATGCATTTGGAGATGGAAAAGATGACTTCAGTTTTCCATTTGCATTTGGACAGGATCAGAGATCATCAGAGTCTCCTTCTATGAAAGGTTTTCATTCTTCCTTACAAAATACAAAGCCATTTACACTCTTTTGAATACCTTTGACTTCCTTTTAAATTATTTTCCTACTTAGCCTTGACAAATGTTTTCAGTTTCTGAAGTTAAAATACAAAGCATTTCATCTTCTCCTTTCATTTCTTGTAAGAATACATTATTGCAGTTGCTTCAAGAGCATGTGTGTGTTCATCAACCACACATGCTTTGAGATGCTGCTTTTATTTTTCTTATTTGTCTTTCAAATGTGTTTTTTTCATAAAATGTAATGATATGCTCTTGCTAAATTGGTACTTAGAAGCAGCAGAAATATCATTTTACAGTAGTGTGTTGTGTTAATTCAATATCTGTGTGAGAACATCTAGACTAGTACTCTCAGCCTCTGATATAAACTAAATTACTTGTGTTAGTAAGATTAACTGTTTATTGTAGCAGTAAAAGCTGAATTGGAGTTAAAGACACTGTTTTAAGTATTCTGTGTATAACAGCTGTTTTATAAAATTTTTGAAATAAACATTTTTGTAAATTTCATGTAAAGTTTTGTAGGTATTTCTTAATATATGAAGTGAAACAATGTTGCAATTATAATACTTAACATTTCAACTTCTCTCTGTTTGAAATGCTGAAAGCAAGTTTCTTCCTCTTTATCTAGTGTCTTTCAAAAAAAACCCCCAAAACCAGAGACAGTTCCCAAAGCCTAACTGTGGTCAATACAAGTATATTCCTCAGTTCTCCACAAATGCCTTTCCTTATGGAAAGAATGGTTGTTGAGACAATATCAGGGTTACTCAGTAAGGAATTCTGAGTGTTCTGAGCCATCACAACTTTCACATTTATGGCCTTTGAAGAAAATATCAGATCACATTGAAGTTATTTTTTTTCTGTTACATATGGAGCATAGGTTATCAGTTTTGCATGTTCTTTATGAATTTATAAGGAAATTTGGTTTCTCAGTCATTTACTATGAAGCAAACACCTGCCTGACAGCAGGCAAGCAGAATATAGGACCACATCATTCATCAGATTTCACAGAAAACATGACAAATGCAGAAACTAGTTAGAAGGGCACATAGGCTGAGTGGAACAAGTGGACAAAACCCATCCTATCCACAGAGTCTGCACAGTCTGCCAAAAAAAGGTCAACAAAGGCCAAAGGGGAGTAGAGTCCCTTTCCTTCTGCTGACCTGCAAAGCTCCACATGTCCAGAAGCTTGGTTATGTATGACACTACTTCCTTTCTGCCAAACTGCTAAATGCATCAGGAGTCGTTTTGTGCAGCCCAGCTTTTCTTAAGTACAAATGCCTGGAGATTTGTGAAAGTTGAATATTTTAGCTGTAGATGAGCCAGGAAGTTTTAGTGAAGTCCTGCTGAGGTGCAGCTAATAAGAAGCGAGACACAGCTCTCCTAATCTACTGTATACCTGGAAATCTGAAAAGCATCAGGTAGAGACAAGTTTGAGACTGTGTTATTTGGGGCTGAATCTTTCTTTCCTGTCTCCTGATGGATTCTGTCACCCATGTCTCTGACTTTACAGTGTGGAAGTCAAGGCTACATATTGAAGTGGCAGAAACCATAGTTCTATGTCTTGCTGGATGTTTACTGACACAAATCGGATAGACTGATTAATAGCATAAAAGAGAAAGCTGCTGAAAAAAAAGCTGCTGAAAGAGACAACTACTCAGCATTGGGAATACTTTATTGAGGTCTAAGAGCACAAACTGCTTATAAACACACACTGAGATATTTTTCATTAGTATCTGTCAAGTTCTGCCTAAAAAATGACCCCTTGTTATGGTGATAAAATCAATAGCAGTCATGTTGCTGGATTGCTGACATAGAACGTATCTCACTGACCAGTGTCATTTTGGTTTGTCCTTTACACACACATAGCTGACTGCATCCACCTCTGGTGTGAAAGTTGTGTAGACATTGATTCTCTTGTCAGTGTAATGAGGGCTGCTTGAGAGCAAAGTTCCAGTTATCCCAGGTATTACACACATGACTACAATTGAGCTGTAGCCCAGGCACCTCCAGCAGTGCCCGGCAGTGGCAGCTGGGAGCTGTAATCTCTTAAAAGCAGTTTAGCTGTCAGCAAAATGGCAACAGGGCTGCACTGTGCCCTTGTGCTGTGAATCCTTGGAGTGGGGGTTGACTTTTTATTCTGTCCTTGTGTTGCACCTCATGAAACAGAGTTCATGTTCACAATGAGCCCAAAGGTACTGACAGCACAAAACATCTCCTAAAAAAGCAAAGCAGGGGTTTGGCTCTGAATCTTATATGAGTACCCTACTCAGAAGGCAAGTGTTTATTCAGGGCCCTGATATATTTACCATTCCACTTAAGTTTTTAATGAATTTTTTGACTCAAAACTACTTCACTTGAAAAGTTCCTTGTAACAGGTAGTGTACCACCCTGCATTACGTCAGTGCTGGCTAAATAAATATCTCTAACCAATATTTTATGTCACCCAAATTTAAGAAAATTTAATGATATTTGAATAAAAAAGGTTTTGATTTTGTTGTGTAAAATGTTTGAAGAGTGGCTAATGACATTTGCACTCCTACCTGTTGCTGTGATGAGGAAGACACTGATGCCTCAGCTGTCTTTCTCCCACAGAAATAGTACCTATATGGAGATGTCATTTTTCTCATCAGAAATAACACAGAGAGCATGTCTCCACATTTGCCTTGGTGTACAAAGTGGTCTTCCAGTAAAGGAATTCATTATAATTTGTAAAGTAACATAACATTTTGAGTGGAGCACCATCTACTATTTTACTGTTAATTTTACTGATACATAAATGTAAAGCATGTTTATAAACAGCTGGGCATATTTGGATAACAAATAAGCAACAGCTGGATAAGTGTGAAACTAAAAAAAATCATTTAGAAATTATGAGGTAAATACTGATGTAAAGACTTCCAGTAGTTGTGGGATATAAGATTTATTTCTGTGTAATGTTTTTTTTATGGCTTCATGCATCAGTTTTCATAGGAAATTAGACATTCAGCAAACTGTTCCCACTCAAAAATCATGTTTAGGGTTAAGACCAATTTAGGAATTTTCTGTACCTTCAGTCCAAGTCTATCAATATAAAGTGCAAATGCCCAGCCATAACACTCTGCAGGACAGATTTTGTTGTGCTGTTCTATGTAATACTTGAGGTGATAAAACCACAAGTTATTTATATTTTATGTCAGAAAAACTGTTCAGTATTTAAGTATGAATCAGGCACCTGAGAGTATTAAAATTGGCTTTTTACCATACTAAATTGTCAATGATACATTCTGTGAATACTTTGAGAGAAAAAAAAGCATATAGCATGACACTGTGGACTCATCTAATTGCTCAATGTTTTTATTTGTAAGATAGCAAGAGCAACCAAAATTGTGGGGTGGAAAAACTGCATGCAGTACATGCAAGTGGTACAAAACTGGAGCTACAACCCACAGTGTTGATTAGAGAACACTGAATGTAAGTAGTGGCTCTTATTTCTAAGTACCTGTCCAGACTAATAGTAGTATGCAAAAAATGCCATCTGAATCTCTAAACATCAAATAATTAATTAAAACCTAGTTTGAGTTGCAACTGTTTGCAGTTTGAGTTGCAGACTTTCCACACAATTCAAGTAAATTACAGCACTAAACTCCACTGAAATTCTGCTCATCGTTGTCTCCTCAGCCTGGGCCTTATGCAAAGAAAAAAAGAAATCTATTTAATTTTTCATAATTAAAACATTATGTTGGAATTACTGGCGCATCTCTGGCTGTATGTGGGTAAATGCAGACTTTGTGATCAGGGACAGGAGAATCACTGCATCCCAAGAAAACAATCTTACAGTGTGGCATTAATACGTTTAAGCATTTCAAGGAAATAAGCTTTAAGTGCTACATATTGTAACAGATTGGAATGTGTAGACTTACAGTATTAGATGGTTGTAATCCCCCTGGTGCAAGGCTGATTGCAAGGGTAGCAAGAGTTGGCTAATCCTTTTCGACCAATGGCATAAAACAAGGATTAGTTTTTCATTTACTGCAACTGAGTGGGTCATTAGGATCCAAAGACACTAATGAGCCTGAACAGGCAATTGGATTCTGGTTTCAAAGTTACGGGCTAGTTTGAAAAGAGGTGGATTGTGTCTTTTAATGATTTAAAACATGTTTCGGTGACCTTTTGCCTGAAAAAGATGAATGAAGGATATAACCATGGAACACAAACCTGGAATGTTGACTTTTTTTCTCCTGAAACTTGAGTTGTTGCCAGATTCATTGCCTTAGAGGCTGAATGGCTCATTTAGAAATATCTCTGTTGCCTTGCTTTTATGTTCTGCTCTTGATGTCTCCAGAGTTGACACAAGTCACATGCAATCACGTCTGTGTTCCTGGTGGACAGGCACTGTCCTAATATTCTCTGACTCACACCCAGGTTGTTTGCAGCTCAGCAGTTCTGCTTCCAGACACATCACTTTGTGTTCTGATGCCAACATCTTGCTGAGAAACTGCCTCTTGGCACATTGTTTCTTGAATCCTGTACCTTGCTTGATTTGATGTGAAGATGATGCTCTTTTTAGCACTTGCAACACGTTACCACTGGAAAGGTAAATTTTTCCCCCTCACCTTGCTACAACTCAGGTTTTCTTCTTTTCAGGAATCACTTGAATTCAGCAGTAATAGGTAGCTTGTATTTCATTTCATTCAAATCAAGCAACGTTGCCAAAAGGGTATGAAGGAAATAGCAAAAGATGGACATTCTCATGTTAATAGAATGTTTAGACATATGCAAAAGGCAAATACTTTGACTGTTATGACTCCCCAGGAGTAATAGTGTCAGATGTTTTAATAGCGTGAACTTAATTTTCTGTATCATACCACAGTCCACAAAGCAGCCACAAAATTATTTCACACAACACAGTACTTACTCAATAATCCTTTGATACTCAGGTTGGGGAAAATCAGGAAAAGAAGTACCAAGTGAAAAAAAGTTCTTGCTGGTGGGGAACAAGCTACTCTGACTGGTGGGAAGCTTGGAAGCTGACAGTGCTTGCTGGAACTCAGTTTGGAGCTTGCAGTTCTTGTCTGCTCCCTTCTGCCAGAGCAGGGCTGCCTTGAGCTAAGCTCTTGTTGCTCTTTTCTTTCTCTTGAGGCACACGTGTGACAAGTTTTAACTGTTCCCACAGAATACATGATGCTGTGATCATTGATATTGCTCATGGCCACAACTGCAAAGGGCTTTTGTCCAGAAGCTGTGGGTACCAGGAGTGGTTAAAAATGTTTCTTAGCAATTACAAAATTGCCAAGCCTCTGAAGCGCCCCAGGTGTTACCCCAGCAGCACTGGTGTGCACCACAACTTTAAATCATGCCACGGGGATTTACAAATGTCACTGGACACAGTACTTCAAGGTGATTTTTTTTTCCTTTGGGAATCTTTCCCTGAATACTTTTCCAGTCATGCATTTCGCTGCTACACACGTTGAAGGAGTTCTCATAGGCAGTTGCTTATCCTTTTATCTCCCTCACAACTGGAAGAGTCTCTTTGAAAATGTGCCAGTTGTTACCAACAGGACCTTAGTGGTGAGATGTTTAGCCAAGACCCTGACCACCTCTGTTCATTGCACACCCGTTGCTGCTGTTTTGTTGCTGCTGTTTTGCTGGAAGGAGAGTGATGTAGAATCATGGCTCCTTAGATTTTGCTCTTATTTTTCATCTTCACCTAATACTTGTGACTCAACATCAGAGACCAAAGAGCAGTAGAGTTCTGACCAAAAAAAAGATGTAAATTATAAATTACGTGGAAACTAACACTGAACTTCAGAGGTGCTTTTAAACCCAGGCTGGCCATCCAGCCAGAGCACTTAAAAGAAACTGGTTCTTTGAAGTAGGTCATGACTTCATGTAAACTTCCACTTCACCTTGGATTGTATTCTTCCCAGCTATCCAAAAAATAGACTTTTTTTTTTTTTCTTTGCTAGCACGGGACAAGCATTCTGATAACCAAACCAGGGCAATAACTGTTGGGTAAATTTGTCTGCTTTAGGCAAACTTCATAGACCTGAGAGCTGTGAGAATGGTCCTCTCACAGGGGCCCTGGGGCACTGGTGTTGCTGCGCAGGTTTGTAATTCTTGTTGGCCAAATGGGAATTAATGAATATATATTAAAAAATATATATTTAACTATATTAACAAATTAATACAGTGTAGCAGTAACTAAAATTGATAATCTGCTGAGTATGTGGAGCCACATATGGTAAGGATGTAGTGTTGTTATCACTTGTAGACAAAGTTGTATAAAAATTACCAGTTGTACTGACAGTTTTTTTAGGAATTGTTAAAGCAAATAATTTGATGGTCAGAAGAGATCAGTTCTGCAGATTGTTGTTTTAAACAGCCCCAAGATATTCTTGTTTCTTATCAATAGGACACTCGGATCACTCATTGCACTGGAACTGTAGATCTGCTTCAGGTGAGTGTTGCCACATTATCAGTCATCAAGCATCTCACAATCCTTGGGAATGCAATAAGGAGCAGAATTTGGGGTCATGTTGTTGAGGGATGTTGAATTATTGTAGTCTTCCCACAGGTCTACAAGCAGGAATATTAGCTCAGATATTCTGAGGCTCTTGCTACTGCCTGAAACACCTACAGGTGTCTAAAGCACATTTATCTTCATGACTGTCAACAGTAATATTTCCAACATCTGTGCATTCACATAAAAAAGTTAAAGTTGTTAATGGTAGTCAAGAGTTTTTTTGCGGTAGCATCAAGGGACCATAAGGGGTTATTTTCTGAAGAAACAGAAATATTGCATCAGAATGATGGAATACGGATCATATCCCATTGTACACAAAGTGTCTGTGAGTTTGGCCTAAAGTCAGTGTCACTACCCTAACCAGGATTTCCTGGACATGGAAGATCCTCACATGCTGTCTGCTCATGTCTCTGTGCTGATTTTGGAGTAGGAGGAAGGCACAGATGATCCAAAGCCTAAGGATTCCTGTTTAGCCAAAATTTCCTTAGCATTTGTGCATCTCTGTGATCCCCAGCAGAAGCAGAATGCTAAGACATAAGACTTTTTGGTCTCTAAATACCATGTTCCCAGTGCAAGGCTGGCAGCAGCATATGCCACCCTACACATTTATCACAGCTTACCCACTATTGCAGTGTCAATATTTTAACAGAGAACACTTTGCATCACAAAAAAGGAAAAAAAGAAAAAAAAAAAGAAGAGTGCCCCAGTGGATAGTGTATGTATTTCAGTTTTCCTTGTTGAGTTTTATCTGAGCTGACACTACCGGAATAAAGTAGATTGTCAAAAGCTGAGCAGAGTGCTTTTATCATTTGCAAGTATTGGCATAAAGTAAAATAATGATTCGAATTTCTGTTTTCTGTCTTTTGTGGCTTACTCTGTCAGTTATGGTGATGCTTTTGACAAGGGAGTGCTGCTGGGTTAGTGATTTCCTCCAGAGCTTCAGAAATAGTTAAGGTATCTGCTATAATCATCATATCAAGACTGACAGTTGATGGTCAATGCTTGCATATTTTCTTTATAAAGTTTGGAGCAGAAAATGTATCTCTCCACTTTTATAAAATTAATTCCATGGGATTGTTTGTCATCTTCTTGTAGTCAGACTTGGTAAAATTTTCAGTACTAGTTAAGTTTTGGAGAACAGCTTCAGATAAAGTTGTGTTTGGGTTTGGTGAGGGTTTTTTGTTTTGGTTTTTTTTAGGTTTGGTTGGGGTTTTTTTGTTTGTTTGGTTAGTTTTTGTGGGTTTTTTGCAGAGAATGTAAAAATTCCATGCTGAGTGTGTTTAAGGCTTGTAATGTTATGGAAATATTTAGATCTCCGCAAGTTCCTGAGTGGAAGTTTTTATTAGAACAGGTGTGTGTAACAGTGCGGTGACTCTATTACTAGTGTGGTGTTTTAACCTAAAGATGTACACAGGTAACATTTAGCTATACATTAAATTTCCTTAGCTGAAACTCTAGTCCTTATATAGACTGTTCTGTTATTTAGGGTTTTAATATGAACACAGTTTAATTACTGTACCAGCATATTACAAGGGCATGTGGTGATGTGACAAGGAGAGATGGCCTTAAGCTGAAGGAGGGTAGATTTATATTAGATATTAGGAAGAAATTCTTCACTCTAAGGGTGTTGAGACACTGGCACAGGTTACCCAAAGCAGTTGCGGACTCCACACCCTTGGAGATGCTCAAGGCCAGGTGGGATAGAGCTTGAAGCAACCTGGTGTAGTGGAAGGTGTCCCTGCCCATGGCAGGGGTTTGTAGTAAGTTGACTTTCAAGGTCCTTTCCAACCCAAACCATTCTGTAAATATTCCTAGTTGGGAAAACCTCACTGCTGTTACAACTTCAAACATTGTTTTGGGAGCAATCCTTCCCATTCCCCATCAGTGAAAGCAAGGATGTGTCTGAATTCCTTTGTAGTTACAACTGGGTGGCCTACGCAGCAATTGCTATTTATATTACAGTGCCCACAGGGTAGAGCTTTGTTTAGGGCCTCATTTGTGTTATGCACAATAAGAGAGTCCAGGCCTTAAACATTTTATAGTTTAAAGACTGGGCAGATAATCATGGGCTGGATAATAAAATACTGAGTGTTTCCCAAAAGTGTTATGCAACTTGACTGAAAACAAAACATGATCAGCACCTCTCAGTACCAGTCAGTCTGAGCCATTAAGACTGTAGGACTCATTAAAAAGGAAGTATCAACTAAAATAATAAAGAAAAAACAATTCCCACTACTTTTGTAGCATTTACAGAAGGGAAAAAGCCTTAAAATAAATACCAGGCCTTTGGAAAATGTGCTAGTTGGAAACAAAATGGAATTCCTCTTGTTGGCCAGGTTTCGTTATGATGTCTCAGGAAGGCATCCTGCACCAGATTCAAACCAGGCCATTTCCACTAGATCAATGTTCCTGACAAGCTGTGTTCTGAGCAGAGTTGTCATCAGGAACTTATGCCGGGAGAAATTTATAAAATCTGAAAAACAGCAGCTTTCAAAGTGTTGAATATCCTTTCAAGTGCTTGTCAGTCTAGAAGGATGACGAAAGAACAAATCTGATGAGGGGAGGGGAGGCAAATGGCAAGGAAAAAAGTCACAGGGGGGAAAAACAAGCTGACAATTCGTGCCTGAAATATAACACATTTACTCCTGCTTACCCTGAGATGATAGTAAGACTCTAGGTAGGATTAATCAATGCCTACAAGTTTCAGAGGTGGATTCAAGCAGAATAAGGTGGATCTGTGGCACAGGTGAACATCCCCAGCCTTTGGAATGTTTCCTTATATCACAGGAGCATCAGTACCCCCTGTGCAGGGCAGTCTCAGTCAGCCTAAAGGACTCCAGACAGCAGCGAGATGCCAGGTCAGTGGCCTGGGAAACCAGCCTTATTTTTCCTGTGCTAAATACTGACTCTGTTGGGGCTGTTTTCATTGTCATTACTCCAGTCAGCACTGCAGCTCCTGGCAGCTGCTGGGGGAGGCAAAAAGCAGGCCAACCATATGGTGCTGTGCATCCTACCAAAGTTGCCCTCCGTTTGGGAAGATCCTTACAGATGTCAGCGGAGGGTCACTTAAGGCCTGATTTTATTTCAGCAAAGTCAATGGGGATTTTGGCGTTTATTAGTAGGAGCAGAAGCAAAACCTTAATCCCTGGTAATTCTGTTTGTATTACATTATACGCAGAGTGTCACAGATGTGAGCAGTGCACTGTGAAAAACACAGGGTCATATGCTGCTGTCACCTGCTCTCCCAACACAATGGGACTGAGGCCAGAGTGGATCTGCAGACAGGCAGGATTGGGCCACTGTTTTAGGCCACCCATTTCATTTTTTCCGTGCCCTGTGAGAGAAAATAAGTTTTGGGGAAGTAGATATGTGTCACTGAACTTAGTCATGCCACCTCCAGTCTCTCTGTAGGTGAGCTCTCAAGATGCTGAGAGTATCACTTGGCCAGATGCAATGCTACTTACTGCATGTGTTGTAAGATCTGGAGCAGAATGATGGACACAAAGTGAAAGGGAGGGCACTGAGACAGAGGTTCAAGCAGGGGAGGACAAGCGGGAAAACAGCAAAACAGCAAGAAAGCAGGATATGAGGAAAAGAACACGATCACGAAGCGTGAAGAAGGAACACTGGGTGGGAAAATAGATGCCCAAATGGGTCCTGTTAATTCCAGCTGAGTCACTGTTCTTTGACCCAAATGCTTTATCTCCTCAATGTCTCCTCCCTGCTGTGTGCTGGCTCCAGTGAGCGCTGGGCTCTACTCTGAGGATGTGGTCAACTCCTGCCAGGCAGGGACCGCTGCTTTCTTACTGCTTTTATAGCTCATTGTGAGGACCTCAATGGCTGATTACATCAACTCAGATGGGCAGTGATCTGAGGAGACGCTGAGGTAAAGCCATAGCTATAAAACCATTGCTGAGACGGACTGCAGCAAAGAAATTTGGAAATCCTGATGCAGAAATGCCCAAGTGTCTGTGTGCTCCCACTTACGTAACTCCCCCTTTGTGCAAAGTGCCAGCCCTGGCACTGGGTGCTGCCACACTGGCCTGGCCTGACCACGGCATAAAGTATCTTTTCATGTGGTGCTTGCTTACAACGCGCCCCCTTGTTCTGCAGAGCTGACCTGGGCACGCCAAGGCGGCCGCTCCTCGTTTGTGAAGTGGGCTGCACTTAATCCAGGCACTGCTCCAGCCCCGCAGGCTCTGTGAGAGCTGATGGCTGCAGTCCAGCTGCTAGAACTGGACTTGTGTCTGGGCAGCTTCTTGGATATGCTCAGGAATGCAAGGACACTCAGAGCATCGCAAATGGAGGATGTCAGTGTCACTGGGGTGGGATCCTGGTGATGGATGTGGCCAAACCCCTGAACTCAGAGCTCACTTCCTTCTCCATATCCTTTAGACAGCCAGAGGTACCAGCTGAACTCAGCAAATGACTTTGTTGAAAGAGTTGTCCACAAGTGACAGTATCTCTATCATATGATAAATTTGTTTCATATGAAGAGTTTGTTTAATAAGAAGTCAGTTATTAACTGAGTCTGGTTGCATTCCTGATACCCCAGAGCCAAGGACAGCAGAGCTTTTTGTTGCCTTTTTTGTTGCTTTTCAGCTTTGTTCCTCTTGCTGGTACCTACAGCATGGTACAAGCACACCTCACACTCTCCTGTGCTGGCTGTTTGTGCCTTCAGGATCAGCGAGACCTTTGTGTGCAGGAAGGTGTGCTATCAGTGCAGAGTCTAAATAAACTGATGAATGTAAAGCCACTATCATAGAATCAGAATGATTTAGGTTGGAAAGGATCTTAAACATGATCCAGTTTCAACCCCCCTGCCATGGGCAGGGACACCTTCCACTAGCCCAGGTTGCTTCAAGCCCCATCCAACCTGGCCTTGGACACTTCCAGGGATGGGGCATCAACATCCTGGCATGTTAGTGCCATTAAAGAAATTTCTATTCAGAAAAGTTATAAATACCATGTCACCATTTCTGGGGCTAGTCTCATTGTATTTAAATCAATGGCAAAGCTTTAAATTTATTTGGTTTATGTAGGTTCTGGAGGTCTGGGCCTCTCTCTGGACAGGCACTAGTCTTCAGGTATCTCTGTTTTCCATGGATGAAAAATCAGCATGCTAATAATAGCTTTGTCACCATCATTGTAATTTTTATGCGCTACAAGGTCTGCAAAAAAAGACAATCATAGAATCATTAAATTGGAAAAGGCCTTTTAAGATCAAGTCCAACCATCAACCCAGAACCACTAAACCATGTCCTCAAGTGCCACATCCACAAGTTTTCTGAGCACTTCCAGGGGTGGTTCTTCTGCCACTTCCCTGGGAAGCCTGTTCCAATGCTCTTTTTAGACTGAACAAGTGGAGAATAAGTTGGTTCATTTGACTTAACGTGAGTTGTGATAGTGAATCTTTTGGTTCTTTAGGCTGCAAACTGAACAGGGCACAGTTAATCTCTTCCTGGAAGCCAGCTGAGTGTCTCTTACATGGAGGCTTTAGCCTCTGAGCATGCAGTCATGATTCTGCTAAAGCTGAATTATGATCTTCGTAACTCACAAACACTATTCATCCCAGGATTCACACTGAAAACAGACCCATATGCCACTGAAATGTCACATTCATAGGACGTTTATTGGAAATAAATATAGTGAAGCTGCGCTGAGCTTTTAGCTCCAAGAATTTCAGGAGAAAACCAAGTGAAAGCAATTCTAAGCTTTGGCTGAGAAAATACATGTTTGGGGTTTTAATTCACCAGGACATTCTTCCCAAGGGAAAGAACATGGTCCTTCTAAAGGTGTTGGCAGGAAAAGCCAACACTGTTCACTTGGATGTTTAATCAAAGGTTTGTGTTCATGCTGGAGCTCTAACCTTTCCAAGCACAACCGCTGCCTTTGCCATGCACTTGGAACTGCTGTGGGCATGGTCCTGGTCACATCAGCCCTTTGTTACAGCACCAGACTGACAGAAAGGGTCCCCTCTCCCCCTAACAAACAAACTTTGAACTAGAGAATATATGAGAGGCAATAATGTGCTCTTAGACACCTCTGTGTCTTTATTTCCTGCCTTGTTTGATCAGAGAAGGTATCTTGCTAATGCTGGGGGTGTCTTTGACTCCCTCATCTTCCCATACTGTGGTGGAGGGGCTGATCACTCAGCATTCAAACCTCAGCTGAGGAAGCAAAAAAACCCCCAGTTCCCAGCACATACACTTCAAGATTTATTGACTATTTCCTCCTATGTCTTGACAATCATACCTTCTGCCAGAACATCTCTGAGACTGATCTTTTCTTGGCCCCATTAACGCTGTTTCCAAGACCAGCTCACCTCATCCATGTGCAAAACAAAACAGATTTTGCTCTACTTTCATTGTGTTTTGTGTGTGTGTGCCTGTGACATCATTTAAATAAGCTTATCCTGCTCAGAAAGAAAAAAAAACATTCCTACCACAGTTTAGGTAAACCAAGCAATTATTCTGTTACTAAGTGTAATTAATGCCTAATGATTTGCTTTGATTAATAGGACAATCAGCATCTGTTCCTAGAAATAGGGATTAGTAACCCAAGCCATCTCTAGTATTAGAAGGTAGGGGGTCCTTTTGTACTAAAACCTATTTTTCCATGTTCATCTCAAAGCAGAAAAGCCTTGTGCTGTATACTAAAAGCAGAATAAAGGGAAGGTTGTATATTTTTGAGAGAATATAAGGAAAGCTTCATACTGTCCTTATGAATTTGTGTTTTTGAGTGAAAACTGTGCATCTGCATCTTTTGAGAAAGAAATTACTCTGATCTAATTCTCTGATAATTTTTACAGGCAAAATTATAGCCAAAACATTTAAGATTTTGCATCTTCTAGGCAGTAGAGGCACCTTCTGGAACAACAAGTTGAACTCAATAAGAATCTATGTTTGATACTTCTGTGTGGCTGATTACTGCTAAATATTCCCAATTTAGGAAATAATAGAGTGGTATATTTTAGACATGATAGCGATTTTTCCAAATCCCCTGATTAGTTTTTTTTGGTTTTTTTTTTTTCCCACTGTATGGATGAAGAATTACAACATACAATGCAGCCACAAGGCTAATCATTCTTTAGCATCTTCTATTGATCCTAGAGATAGAGGTGGAGTGGGGTTAGATCCAAACACTAATCCAATCGTATAACAGACATCCCCATATGGTTAGTCCCCAGCTTTGCCTTAAGCCAATCAATAATCACTTTGACAAAGAAAAATAAACTTGGATTTTATTTTTTCTTTTACTGAAAGGTTGTGTTTCAGTTGTTTGGGCTCTGAATGCTGCACCTACCAAGTGATACCAAGGTGTTACAGAACTTCTCAGTCACTTCAGTGTCCCCTCAAAAGCAACGCTTGCAGTAGCTGGTAGATAACCAAGGAAATGGTCTCATTACTGGGATTAGTACAGAGCCAAGGAAAGAATTAACTTGAGCCACACATCTTGTTTCTAGAAGCCTTTAAAAGAGACTGAACACCTTGTAAATAAGTAGGGCCTTCACTGTAATATAAATAAAAATGTCCCTGAAGAAACCATGTCAGCAGGAGACACTGATCAGGGAAGGGGTGTGATGTGGCACAACCTGGAGGCCTTTCCTCTCCTCTCTGGAGCTGAACATTACAAGACTGGAGAGAGATTCCTTAGTAGGCACCTGGGAAGCACTTGGTTTATTCTGTTCATGGATATTTTCACAGGAATGTTCATCTTCTGTGACAGGTGCAGTGTTGAACACAGTGAAGAGACACTATAATGCTTTTCCCATGGCTCAGCTCCTCTCTGAGTTTGGTTGGTTGAGGGCAAACTCCTGTGTTTGGTCTCAGGACACACATGTCCCCTCTGTACCACTCCTCTGTGTCCAGAAACTGTATTTCCAATTCTACTGCATAGGAATTCATGTGGCAATTGCAGAAGGACTCCAACAGGTCAGGGATGGTAAATGTTGCTGATTGATATCAAACATTCACTGAAGGCTCAGCTTAATCCAGTGAATAATTCTCTGATACCAAAACCTCAGTATCCACAATGAACTGCCTTTGACTTGGGAGCTGAACCAAAATCATTGCAATAAACTTTAAAAAATTACATCAAATATGTGAACACATAAAGGAAGACATGCTGTCAGATGCCACACTTACTATGTGTTAATTAAATACATAGTACACAAAAATTCTCTTCTCTTGACTTGATCTCCTCTTGGCTTGTATCTTTACTTAGATGGACTGTTCTATTTCATAAACCTGCATAAGTTTTCCAATTGCTTTCATATCCATATCTATTGTGGCCTTGCCATCCCTTTCAGATGTTCATTTCCTCCTGTTGCTTATCAAGACCTGAGACTCAGTGGTTTATTTCACCTTCTGGAAGGAAATCTCCCTTGTCGTCTCCTTTTTTACCTTGTTGAGTCCCAAAGACACGATGACTGAAGCAGGACATTTACTCTCAGATCATCCACTAGAACCAAGTTTATGGTCCATCTGTAATGTTTTAAAGGTAATGGGTGAGTAACCAAATCCCAGTTTGAAGGATTACACACGATTATGTAGATTCTGGACACATCTCAGGACTTCCAGCAGGGTGAAGAGCATGGCCAAGCCTGCTCACTACTTGCCTTCTTCACACAAGTTGCACTACAATATACAGTCAGCTGTGAACTGGGTGGTGTGAAGACACTCAAACAGGCTCAGGAAGAGTGGAGCATCATTTTTGTGACTGCACTAGTCCTTCTCTCTGTTTATAGTTTGCACAGTGCCCATATGCAGAGGTGATTTATCTGCCAGGGGAGGACACAATGCTCAAGGTATGTAACAACACATCAACATTCATAGATACTTTAAAACAGTGAAACTAAACATCAGCAGGTACCAAGCACTCAAGATGCCAGATTTTATTGGTGAAAGTTATTTGTAATCCAGAATACATACCGCACATAAAGTGGGGAACCCAGCAAAAATAACCTGCCTAAAATTTGCTCAAAATCCAACTTCTGGGCAAAGTCTTTCCTGATATGTATTCTCCAGCTAGAGGATGAGGAATATTTAGGTTTCTGTTCTCCAATCCCCCCCCTGCATTCCTCATTGCACTGTGGTGCATCTTTTTACCTTTGCTTGTAATTAGAGCTGCTTTCAGATTGGTCTTGACAGTTTGAAGTGGTTTTTTTTTGTTGAGAAATGTCACCAGAAAGTACATTAATGAAGAGATGCCAACGGTATTAAAAGCTATGGAGTCCCATGTTTGAATGGGGAGATATTCTTGCATATATTCCAGTGCAATGTCCGCAAAATAAAAGCAGAGACAAAACATCTTCTGTGTTTCTTTCCTCCCTTGAATTCCATCTTTCACCACCCCATTCCCTTTGCAGCTTGGTGAGTGGCTGCTGCTAAATATATGCATAAATAGTGAAAACCACTACATAATACACTGCATTGAAAAAGAGTCCTGCCAGGCTTCTAGGTCAAGGGAAGGAATATCTCTTTCTTTCCTAGTTAGCTTATCTTCCCATTTGTTTCCTTTTGCTTTATGAAAGAGCTGATGGGGAAGGTCTCAAGTTGATGGAGCTATTCAGAAAAAGACCTGACATTTTGAATCAAAATTCAGGCTGCCTCCAAGTGTTGTGTCCCTGGTGCTATTAAACAATAATAAAGTATAATTAAATTCATATTGGCTCAGAAAACAGAAGGCATACAGATATTTGACTAGAGAAACCCCAGATAATTGCCTTAGAAATGAAATATGTGACAAATGGGTGTGAAATGGATGATTTGGAGATTTGCAGGAAAAAACAGTGACGCTTAAACCTACAGGAGGAAGAGACAAGAGTCAACAGATGTTTGCACTCTTATTCTATAGAGAAATGTATAGATACATGGGACAAAGATGTGGAAAGGGCTACCCACGTCATTAGAACCCACCCCTGGCATCATGAGCAGCTTGGAGAGAGACGTCAGGCTCAGAGGTGCTCCCAGCACAGCTCATGTGCCAGTCCCCACGTGCCATCAGGACACGTCCCTGCCCACCTCTCCGACATCAATAGCAATTTTAACACCTCCAGCGTGTTAAATTTGCACCTTCAGTGCGTTTAACACCTTTATCGCATGTCAGTGAGAACTTATGTGTCATTGGGGAGAATATTTCACCCTGTGCTGTGGGTAAAAGTTAAAAGCTGTGGCCCTAAACCAATGGCACAAGTTCCTTCTTGACCCCAAGCCTGTCATCAGTGTAACCCTGGCTTTGTGATGAATCACCCACTGCTTGAGAGGTTTCTGGGGATCAGCAGAAGCACCAGCTTAACTCACGTGAAAATCCATTCACATGGGGATGTTTCAGAAGAAGCTGGAGAAGAGCAACCCCAAGCCCCAAAACTGGCAATAACAGTGAAAAAATATCCTCTCAAAGTATTGCAAGTGGTCAAAATTAGAGAAGCATCTTGGATTTTTTCTTTTTTCTTTTTTTAATTTGGATTTTGGTTTGGATGAGGATACTAAACCTCAAATGTTGAAGGCTTTATGTAGAAGTGTAGTTGCCCCTGCCCACTGATGGTGATCTCTTCCTGTCTGAGGCTCCAGGGAGGTGTTTGAGGCAGACCAAGAAGAACAAGGACTTGTGGCTCAAGTTAAAAGTCTGTTTGGATGTTTAGACCTGCACATTAAGTGGTTTTGTCTTACTTGCTGGTGTCATCACTTCCTTCAGAACTCTCCTTGTCCTGGCCAGGGGAAATTGCCACAGGCCAAGCTCTGTCCCACTCTCCCTACCCTGTGGATGGAGCATCTGAGTAATGTCTCTCTCTGAGTGGCTGCTCTGACACTGTTTCTGAGAGCTCCTCTTGGTAAGGTGATTCCTGAAATGCAAACTGATCCTGTTGCAGGGCCAGGTAGGAATTACTGGCATGTGCTCAGTATTCCTAGGCCACTGTGTGAGGATGTGGCTTTGCTGATCCTGTCAGTCATGGGGAGGTAATCCTAGAGGACAATGAAAGAGCATAAAACCGAGCAGGTGATGAAGGTCTTTGTACATACTGCTTGTATCAATAATGGAACAGCCACGCTGCAGTTATCAGGAACTCTGCATGAGCTGGAACACAAGGACTGGGAGAGAAGCTTTAGGGTGAAGATCCACAAAAGTGTCCCACACAAGTTCACTCAGTTTGCCACAACCAGTGGCCTCATGTCTTACTGATATAATGCATCTCCAAGCTGAATAATTCAGCACTGATGACCATAACCAGGGGTAGAGCAGTTTGGAGATGCTTCCTGGGCCCCAACATAACATTGTCCCTGAGACTGGAGCCCTGCAGTAGGATGAGCAAGGTTGCTCAAAAGGGAATTATTGCCATGCACTTGAGATCTCCAGACTGACTCTGAGACAGGCAGAGAGTCCCAGAGCAGTGGCAGCTGTGACCAGAGTGATTCTGCAGCCTGCTGCCCCAAAACAGTGACCTGCTGGATTTCTGCTGTTAAAATCCTCGTGTGAGGGTTTTGCTGGATACCCCATCCTGAAGGGTGTGTTCTGCTCCTGGGGATATGTGCACACAGCTCCCACCAACACCCATTCAAGCTGAACACATCTGCCTGGTGCCTGACACAGGACATCCATCCCAAGGTGGCAGAGCACCCCAGGAAGGTTTGTGCCCTTCAGAGTCTAGGTAAGAAATGTTATTGAGCTAAAGAAAACATCAGCTTTGTTACAACTACCCACCATCCTTCACAAGAGAGCTGACTCCACCAGCTCTTGCCCCTGCCCTGCCCTGCCTGCCTCCCAGCTACAGGTTTAAGAAAACTCCAGTGATACTCCAGTGAACTCATCTTCAAAGCTTCCAGGGGCAAAACTTTCCTCTGCAGCCTTCATTGCTTCTCTCAGCCTCGTATTCACAAGCGCAGAATTCAATGTACAACCAACACCTCCTCAGCACAAGGGCCATTCTTGACACTAGAGGAAAAGTTAATGTATGAAAAAATAAAAGAATATGTAATTGAGATTTTCCAAGAACAGAAAGGAGTGGAGAAATCTGCCACTGCACATCATGCATCTCTCTAGCAGATCCATATTTATTCTGCTTAAATGTATTCTGGTAGCTCTTATGTATTCCTTGTAGTTCCTAACAATTATATCTGATCTCTTTGTTAGAGACAGAAAATGTAGACTTAATAGGATGTCAACAGACAAGGAGTATAAAGTAATGGCCCATTACCCTATAAATGTGTTATAATCATTTGCCAGAGGGAGAGAAAGCCTAATTGAATGAAAACTCTTGATGGTTTCATTATGCTACTATTAAAAGGCAGTCAGCCCTCCTGATCCAAATACAAGGCTGGATGCTTCTTGCATTTACATCTGTGAAAAACTGGAGGCAACTGCAGTGCTACTGATGGATTTGCAGCAACACAGAGCTGGAGTAAAAGAGTTCAGAGTGGGCCCTGAGCATTTCTGAGCCAGGGTGAAATGGAAACATTTACCACACATGTGGCTGAGAAAGAAAAATCCCATACAAATGACAGCAAAGCTGAATAAAATGCCAGAGCAGTTCCCAGCAATGGCAGAATCAAAGGCTCTGTGTGTGGAGAAAGCAATGGAAAGGGCTAAATTCTGCCTTTCAAATTGCACAGCTAAAAACCCCAGGGTAATTATTTGCTTATTAATTATTAAATAAAACTCCCTTTTCTCTCTCCTCCCTGACACACAGTCAGAACAGAGCTGTTGAAATCCCTTTCTGCCTTTGCCAAGATCATCCAGCCTTTTACAACCACTCACTAACTCGCCCTTTCCCCATGCATGCTGTTCAAGCTCCTTGTCCTTGTCTCTGTGCCCTCCATAATTCCAGCTCTCCTCCACTTCTCCTGCTACTCCCTGTACGTCCTCTGCTCTGCCTACCAACTTCTCTGCACCTTCCCCTCCTGCCACTCTTCACAGCCCTCCTGAGCTGCTTCACAAAGTCATCCCCTCACTGACTTTTGGCACTTTTTGAAGACCCTTTTCTCCCATGATCTTTAATAAAGACAGCCCCTAGTGCCTCCATCCACTTACCACATGACAACAGGGACTGCTGCTCCTCCTCTGCACCAGCCTCTCCAAACCTGTAACTTCAGTGCTGGTGTGTTTGTCTCTGCTTCCCCAGCCCACCCATCTCAGTGGCTGCTGTGAAGTGGGTTTTGAGATCCATGGGAGGGGAGCAGTGACCTGCAGTGGGGTCCCACCTGCACCCTGAGGAACAGCACGGAGATTTGGGTGCCTCTGAATCCAGCTGTGGCTCCTGCAGCAGGGAGTGGTGTGTGAAAGGTGGTGCAGCTGGGAAAGGGTGAGGGGTGGCTGTGTTTTAGGATGTAGGAAGAAATCCTTGGCTGTGAGGGTGGGCAGACCCTGGCATAGGTTGCCCAGAGAAACTGTGAATGCCCCTGGATCCCTGGAAGTGTCCAAGGCCAGGCTGGACAGGGCTTGGAGCAACCTGGTCTAGTGGAAGGTGTCCCTGCCCATGGCAAGGGGGTTGGAATGAGATGATCTTTGAGGTCCCTTCCAACCCAAACCATTCTATGATTCCATGATTCTGTGCTCTCGGGTCAGCCTGGGTTGCTGGTCTCCTGCCCAGGGTGGGAAGCCCTTGTTGTCTCATCAGCTGCCCGCAGACCTCCATGGGACAGGACCTGTGCCTGGAGCAGCCTGGACAGAGGAGAGTTTTAGGATGTGGATCATAAGGTCAGACAGAATGAGCACTCCTAAGCTAAGCTGTCTCAGCAAAACCACTTTCAGCTTGTTTTGATTGATAAATGTCTTCTTTCCAGCAGGAGCAAACACATATATAAAGCCTTTTAGAGTCTGACTTTTCCTAATTGCCCTCTGTGGGTCTCTGAAGCATCACACATGACTCCCTGAGGATCTGCAGACCACTTTTGGGAAAGTGGCTACCACTCCTTGGCTTCCTCTGATCAGGCAAATTATTGAAGCTACCTGAGCCGAGGTATTTGTGTGAGCTGAGGGCCTCCCCCAGGGGTGAGGATGTGCTCTGGAGGCAGCAAACAGCAGAGATGTCCTTTGCACAGGACATTTAAAGTGGATATAAAGCCAGACAGCTGCTTCTCATGCTCCCTTGCACACGTGCAAGTTACCGTGTAAGTTATAAGAGAACAAAAAAAGTCTCAGTGGCTGTTATATATGTTGCACAGATGATGTTTACCTGGGATCATCACCCAGAATAGAAAGTCGATGTCTATATGCTCAGCAGTACATCTGGCCCCTGGCTTTCTGGCTGTGTACCTGCCTACCCAGCCAGTTGCATCCTGAGTCTTCTGCAGACTGGAAATGAAGCAAAGTCTGCCTTCTCTCCTCCTCTCTCCCAGTCCAGTTGTCTCTTCAGAAGATTTCCATGCTCCTTTTGTGGATTAGTACCATTATCAGCATCTTTTCAAAGCTCATGTTCAAGGCTCAGCACAATAAACACCTGAGCTGTTTATGTAAAAAAAGGACTCAGCAGCAAAGCTGGACTTTGGGCCTGTCCAACCTCTCACTACCATTTTATTAAGGAAAATACCCCACCCTTTCACTGGATTTGTTTTTGGGGGAACCACACTGTGTTTTTCCCAACCTCTGAACTCACTGCCTGTTTTTAATCACATTTGACATGGGTTTCTTTGCAGTTTTGCTGAGAAGGAACAGGAGAGAGAGGCAGGTTAGTCCCTCACTGGAGGCAGGATACAGCTGTTGCCCCGTGTCCAGATGTGAGCATTTGGCCAGGCAGCATCACATCAGAGTGGGAAGGAAGCTGGGGCACTCCAGTGCCCAGAAATTAGTGGGACCAAGAGCACACAGCAACCCCACTGCAACTGAGGCATAACTACTTCATGCTGCAGTATTACTTCATTACCTAGTTTACATTTTTGTGTGCATTTAATTGGATTGTGCATTTGCATGAGCAAACCGTTGCATAATTCTTGGCTCATGAATCACAGAATCATTTAGGTTGGAAAAGCCCCCTGAGATCCTCGAGTCCAGCCACTCCCCCAGCACTGCCAAGCCCACCACTAAACCATATCCCCCAGTGCCACATTCACACATCTTTTAAATACCTCCAGGGATGGTGACTTAACACTTCCCTGTTCCAGTGCCTGACAAGCCCTTCAGTGAAGGAATTTTCCCTGATATCCAGTCTAAACCTCCCCTGGCACAACTTGAAGCCATTTCCCCTTGTCCCATCACTTGTTACCTGGGAGTTACCTACCTCCACCTCACTGCAACCTCTTCTCAGGGTTGTAGAGAGCAATTCTCTTGAACTCATGATAAGATGATATTTTAAAATATTTGCTTTCAAAATATTTGCTGAGAAACAACTCTCTCATCACGGATCAGTGTTAAGAGCTGTACTCCAGTGTGTGCTCCTTGATTTCAACATTAAGTGGTTTTGTTGTGCATCACAGTCAGACTCTGAAAGAAAAATTGCTGTTGGAGCTGTGTCTGCAAGGGGGAATGTTCCCCTTCAGGCAGGGCATGGTCCAAAGCTACCTGGAATTAATGGAGTTCTTTTTTTCCCCTAGGGTTTCCAAACACCATGAGCTGGTTTATAAATAAAGGAATCTTCTCTGTTTTTAGACTGCCTTTCCCTGAGCAGACGAGTGGCATTAGAAATAAATGTACAGATCCTTGTACACAGCAGTGGGATTATTCCTATCTCTGCTGTTTTATATAAACACAGATACTCTCTGTTCAGGAAAACCCAGTGGAGGAAATGTAGCTAAAATGCTACACTGTGAGCTATCAGACATGGAGCTGCTTTGTTTTACACTACTGGGAGTAAAAATCAAGTAGAGTGAGATGATAAACGAAACCTGGCATACAGATAAACAAGGATCACTAAACCCATGGTGTTTAAAGATTAAACATCACTGTGGCTTTTAACATTACAAAACCAAGTCCATTCTAAAGTACCAGAATTATTTTATCACTTTTGGTCTGTATATAAAACACTGGTTTTGATATTTTCTTTTGGTTTAATACAGCCAAGTAAAGGATATAAAGGTGTTAGTAGAAATTAGAGGCAATTCTGCTGAAATCTTTAAACAGAATGTTCAGCTTGGAGGTGGAAAAAGAGGATTTCTATAGTTTTCTTTAGAAAATCTGATGTTTAGTGAGAATTGAACCATTATCTTTCGTGGTCTTGCCTTCAAACCCCCTTCAAATGCATATTTGTGTTCTGACTTTGAAAGCATCCCATATTTTAAATATGTTTGTCCTGCTGCCTTGGAATCGCAGTTGTTCTGAGAGGAGAAAATCCAACTCAATATCGAAGTCTAGATTTAGGAGACTAATTTTAGGCACCCAGGCTTGAAGCTTTGACTGATGGGATTACACTGGTAGAAACAACAGCAAAGCCCCAAACCTGGGGAAAATAACAAAGCAGAAAGATCTTCTGAAGGAAGGACAATCCAGCTCCTACAAAAGCTGCCAAGGATTACTGTAAAGCAATAATTAATGACCACTGCTGCTGGGTCTCTAACTGATGCAGGGGGAATATTGATATAATCCTATTAATGTGTTGCTCTCATTAATGTACTTATGTCAATTAGCTGAGCATTTTAGCAGAAAGGTGAATTTATGATTTTTTTCCTCCATCCAACATAGATTTCCAGTGCAAAAATCAATTTTGAACAACCACCAAAGATCAAGGTCCATTAATGAATCTTATCTGACACTAATGTTGTCTAATTACATTAAAACGTCACAACTAATTTAATGGTAGCAGAGCTCCCTGCTCCACAAACAAACGCAAGTTTAGTTACATTTCTAAAGAATTTAATGGTTGAGCAGGAAAATAATGAATGGAAATTCCTGGTTTGATAATTTCATGCATTTCTGTCATTATTAAGTGTTTTGAAATACAGAGTAAGAAAAACCTGGGCTCAGCAGAACATTCCAGGCTCAGAGGAGACCTCAGAGCACTTTCCAGTACCTAAAGGGGCTCCAATAGTGCTGGAGAGGGACTTTTGACAAGGGCATGGAGTGATAGGGCAAGGGGGGATGGTGAAACCGGGAAGAAATTATTTCCTTTGAGAGTGGTAAGACACTGGCACAGGTTGCCCAGAGAAGCTGTGGCTGCCCCATCCCTGGAAGTGCCCAAGGCCAGGCTGGATTGGCCTTTGAGCAACCTCGTTGATCAAAAAGAGGGTCCAGAGGCTGTAGGGAAGACTCAGTGAGGGTTTTCATCACTCTGCCACACTTGAGCCTTGAAAATGAGTTAAAATAAGACACTGAACCAGCTACTCTTCACTTGACTGAGAAATGGGGCAAAGACAGCAGATCTTAACCTAATTCCCACTGAGTTTTTTCCTTCAACAAAAGAAAAACAGCAGACTCTTTCACAGTTGCCAGAGCTGGAGCCTCAGTAAGAGATTATGAGGGATGTAGCCAGTGACTAAGTTCGGATACAAAAGCATTTCTGATTGGTTTCCTGAAAGACGAAATTCTGTTATAAAACCTGCTACTCATTTTCCATTGAAAGAGTAATTTGGGAAACCGGCTCTCTTTGTGCTCTAACTAGACAGCAGATGGCTCCAGATATGTTTTACTTGGTCCTATTGATTTCACTGCAGGATTTAATTTTATCTCTCAGCAGAGCAGATTGAAATATGTGAGATGCTTTATAGGCTTCTGAAATGGCAGAAACCTGCCCCAAAGAAGCTGCAGCATCCCCAAGAGCACCTCTTTGCCTTGGGTCAGCTCAGAGACATCCCCTTCCTCCCCAAGGTAGCATCGTTTGGGTCCAGGGAATAGTGTTTGCAAACCCAGTTCTGAAACACAGACAACAAACAGACCAAGTTGAAACAAGTGACTCTGAGGAAAAGAGGTGTGATGTGGTGGGGCTTTTTTTAAAAAAAAAAGCCTGTCCACAGTGTGTGCTCAATAAATAATTAAGTGCTGTTATTTCCGATCTCAGACCCATTTTCACACAAATGCACTTTTAACTCCAGTGATAAAAAAAAAAAGGATGTTTTTTTTCTTTTTTGTTTATTCTTCTTCAGTGCAGCCCTGAAGCAATAAACCAAATTGACTGCTAAATTTAGACAAGAATACAGTCTGGCCGAGTCATCTCAAAGTCCATAAATTTATTAACAAGTGAGATCAAGACGAGTCAGGAAAGAACCCTTGAGATGCAGAGCTGCTTCTTCTTTTACTGGGTCAAGGGTAGTTTGGGATATGAAACACATATTTTAGTCTCCAATTTACATGTCTGGTCTAGATTTGTTCTTTTAACTGCAAAAACTGCACTGAGGAAGAGCAACTACCTGGGCAGCCCAGAGCAGGACTTTCCTGTGATGAGGGGCTGCCTGTTCCAGACCTGAGATTCCACACTTTTCCCTCTACCCTCAGGATTCCTGCCTTTTCCAGCGGTGTGTGGGTAATATCTTTTATAAATAGTATTTCCTTTGTGTTTCCTGGTAAAGGAGTTCCTGGGAGTGTATTTGAAGCCCTTGCTGGCACCTCGCTGGCAAAGCAGGTGTGATGACTGATGCTCAGACATATTCCCCACACAATTCTGAACTTTTTATCTCAGATATGGTATGGAGTTATTTCACACATTTTTCTGGGTAAGAAAACAAATCCATAGCAAGGAACTTGATTAGTCTTCAGTGCTGCAAAAACAAGGATGCAGCCAAGTAGAAGATCCACTGCATGGCAAGGTGGGAAAAGAAAGAGGTGGGATATCAATAGGGGATTCATTCTCTTCACTGGAGAAGGGAACTGAATCTCATCTTCACTGGGGAGGAGAACAGGTACCAGGTGTGTCCTCAGGGTAGCTAATGGCATAATCTGTCTTCCTGCTCTTCATCATGTCCTTGTACTTGCCAGGCAAGAACCTTCCTCAAGAGGTTTCTCCAGGCACTAGACATTAGACCTGGCCTTGAGAGATGTCTTCCATTTCTCTCATGATCTTCCTGCCCCATACAATGCATTTCTCCTGCAATGGCAACACAGGTACAGCCAGAAGGGTCATAGATTTTTATCTATTTTTTAGATATCTTTTATCTATCTTTTATCTATTTTTTATCTACACATTTTATCCAAGTTTTATGTGTAACACTTGGGGCAACAACCCCATATTAGGCAGACCTTGTGTCCAGAGACTGGTCAGTGTCAAATGAGGGACCAAGGCATCCTCCTGTCCATGCTGTTCCCTTCTCTCCTACTCGTGCCTAGGGATTGGTGCCTGCAAAGGGCTCAGCTTTGCAGGGACAGGTTCTGGCAACAGCAGCACGTGTAACAAGGAGTGCATTCAAAGCTGTAGAAGCCAAGAGGGAGCTGCCAAGGATGTTGGGGAGGAAAGGCATCAGATGAGAATGGAGGTGGTCTGTATTACCTTTTCTTGCTGGAGAGCCTGTTTTCCTGCAGCAGTGCGCTTCTGCAGGAGTTGGAAAAGGCAAACTTGAATGAGTTGTGTGATGCTGCAGTTGCTTTCCCTGGTGTTAGAGCTTGCACTCAAGAAAATTACAGCCTTTTAGTTGCTTAGCAGGAACATCCCATTTTCATCTGCTTTGCCATAACACTTGTGTGGCCATCACCCTTGGAGTCAGGGAGAGAAAGGCAGTAACTTGTTTCTTGCTTAGTATGAGCCCAAGGCTGTGGTGGTTGCCATGACCCTGTCACTAAGAGAATGTAATTTAACTACCAAGTTTTCAATATCGACCAGTGATTGTGAAGATTTCAACTCAGGCTAACTAATGCAACCACTTGAATTCATAGGCAGACCCCAAAGTAGCAGCAGGAGTCTGACTCACCTTCTCCAGGTGGTTTTAAAGAGACTCTTTGCCTGAGTAAAGAAAGCAGGACATGACCTCCAGCATCACACAAAAGGATCAGTGGTCAAAACCCCCTGTAAAACGTGTCAGCACCAATATGGGTGACACACCACTGCATGAAGAAATTGGGACACTGAACACCACTCTGACAACACCCTGTTACCACCACACACTGGAGGTGAGAGCCAACCCTTCGGATCCTGCAGCCCACTCCAGCCTGCCCCATGTTTGTGCTCCTGTCCCAGCACACTGAGCCTTGCACTAAGCCTGGGGAGCCAAAAAAATAAAGGATGGAACTGCTGCAGTTCAGTTCCAGACTTCTCCCTTAAGGAATAAGGTCTTTATCTCACTTCTCTGGCTCCAAGAAGCAAATAAGGGAGCATGACTAGATTTGTACCTAGTTTGGGATGGAAAGCCTCTGTCGAAGAGGTGGATCATTTATGGGTGTTTGGCATTTCTTGGTCAACCCCTGCAGTTTCACCTTACCCTGAATTTCAGGGCCTGGATGCCAACACAGCTCGTGTCTTCTCACTGCTTTCCCTCTCCTGGTCCTCCCTGTCACTGCCTGTGCTGCTCCTCCACACACTGCCTGTTCTTCCCTCTCCTCCTTTGGTGTGTAGCAGGGTTTCCCCTGGTGGGGTTTTGCCCTTGGCACTACAATTATGGATGAAAGTCACTCCCATCATATTCTCAGGCTGCAAAACTGAAGTCAAAGCTCCTTGAATGTATTATAGAGTGGTTTGGTTGGAAGGGACCTTAGAGATCCTCCAGTTCCAGCAGGAGGGTTGGAAATAGATTATTTAGATGGATCATCTAGATAGGTAGCTGGACCTGGTTGATTCCTGCCAGATCATCCCTGCAACCTTCCACTATCCCAGGTTGCTTCAAGCCCCATCCAAGCACACTTCCAGAGGGTGGACCAGCCACAGCTTCTCTGGACAACCTGTGTCAGGACCTCATCACCCTCACAGGGAAGAATTTCTTCCCGATTTCTAATCTAACCCTGCCTTCTGTCAGGTTAAAGCCATCCCCCCTTGTGCTGTCACTCCATGCCCTTGTAAAACTGAACATTAATCAGGTAGTGCTCATTAATCCACCTGCCCCGGTGACCGAGGCTGCCCTCAGTGACCTGTTTCACAGAAGCTGATGGAGACTGATATAATTTAGAGCTCCTGGTGTCAGCAAAACCTTTTGCACTGGTGAGGAAAGGGTTCCTATGTAGGAACAGCTCTTTAACAGCCTTTGGGATTTTTTTCCCTTTTCCTTTAAATTGCTCAAGTCCAGCACTTTACTGAGCAAGGAGGGGACAGTCCCCCAGAAGCAACAACTGCCACCTATTTTCACCAGGAGCACTTCTCCCATCTGCTTGGCTATTCTTCTTAAATTGCTGCCTAATTTTCAGCATAAAGAGTGTCTAAAGGTACACGCTTCCCATGATCGCAGCTTTATTACAAACCTGCCAGAAGAAAAAAGAGCTTTTGTTGTTCTGATTCCCTGGAACTTCTGAATTCAGCTTCCCATAAACACACACACATAAAATTAAGAAGAAAGTGCTATTTTAAAAAGCACCCAGAATAAACATTGGCACATATTTTCTTGTAGGGTTGTTTGTTTTTTTTTTTTAATAAAACCCCAAGCAAGTAATCACATTCCTGCAATTAGGACATTCACCAAAAGCCCTGCATTTTTGATATGCTGTTGGAATAAAAACTAAAATTAAAATAAATGTGTTTCTAGGGTGACTGAGGGGTGCAAAGTGGGGTTGTAATTCTCAAACACAGATCCTTCCTCAGAACAACTGGGAGCTTCACAAGTAAGACTAATGGCTGATGGGCAGGTGAAAAATAAGGGTAAAAATAAGAGTAAAAACAAGCAGGGTAAACACTGCTGTTTGGTTGACTTCTGCCACTGCAAATCTAGGCCAGATGCAGCCCTGGATTTCCAGTCATTGAAGAAAGAGCCTCATATACAGAAAATCTATTTTGCAAAATACACAAGTGAAAGAGCTTGGAAGGTCACCAAACCCAAACAGTTAAAAGCAATTGCGTTTCAATTAAGTTGAATTGAAACAAACAGGCTTTAGAGAGGATGATAAACACAGAAATGTTTCACTGAGCATTAAGTTGAACAAAGAGCATATATCTTCTGCAATGCCTTTTAAGAGCCATCTCATCCCAGTGCCGACAGGAGACGTTGAGCCACCCAAACCTCCCAACTTCTCCCCACCAAGTGAAGCACAAAAATTAAATAGTTTTATCCCCTCTGCTCGAGATTAAATAATGGCAAGACAACTATGTGAGGCAAAAGGGAGAGAAATGGCTGCACGGTATTAAGAGAGTTAATTATAGATGCAGATTAAAAGGCAAGACTGAGTGGTGGAAGAAAAGGGAAGAGTAACCTCCGGCGCAGAGATAGTGACATGCAGCAGTTGTCAGTCACCTAGCAACAAGTTTCCTATCCCTGCTGTGCTCTTTAATTCAGCAAATCTGCTCAGGATGTTGGGCTGTTCTCCTGACAAAACGCATTATGTAGTAGACTAAAGGATACAAAAATCCACTGTACACAACACTCTGCTCCCTATTGACCACTGATCCTTTCTCTCAACCCACAAAAGAGCCTTGCATAATGCTCTGAAAAGAGAAAAGTCTCAACAGAGAAAACATTTGCTTGTAATTGAGATTGACTACATAACGAAAATGATGTTCTTTTTTAAATTCAGCTTGTTGAGGCCATGCTTTTTGTCTCCTGGCTCTCAAAACCCATCCCTGCTGGGAAAAGGGGCAAACATTGTACAAACTCGAACCTGTGGGTTTTTTCCCTTCTTTTCACTGAAGCACACACGCGCACGCATGCACGCACACGCATTCTGTGCTAAATGGGCAAGACGGGCTCCTGAAGACTTAAACAAGTTGGAAAAAAAGGAAGACAAATAAGAAAATCGTGGAGTGTTTCTGTGTTGCAGGGAAGTTTCCTTCCCTCTGGAGGGGAGCTGGGCTGTGGGGAGCAGAAAATGTTTCATAATTATTTGGCTAACTAAGACGTACCATTGTCTGAGAAAAGGAGTTGTTTTATTACCAAACCCATGCAATACGTTACAAGCAAACTCAAATATAACAGGATCACAGAATAGTCTGGGTTGGAAAAGACCTTACAGATCATCTCGTTCCAACCCCCTGGTCATGGGCAGGGATGTCATCCACTAGAATAGGTCGCTCCAAGCCCTATCCAGCCTGGCCTGGAATACTCCCAGGGTTGGGGCATCCACAGCTTCTCTGGGCAACCCTGGCCCAGTCCTCTCCACCCTCACAGGCAAGAATTTCTTCCTAATATCTAATCTAAACCTACTCTGACCCCCAGAGTGCACCCCCAAACTCTGCCTTGAAGTCAGCACTGTGCTCTGAGGTAACGTTATCTGAATATGAAGAATAAACAAGGGAGTGAATTTTAAAAGACCTAAAGTTTGACAGAGTGAACTCTACTGTGGTCTGTGGCAGAAGTTTGGGTGAGTGCCCCTTGCAAAGTCACTGCTGCCACCGCAGGGAGAGCTGAGCCTGCTGGACCAGGAGTGCTGGGTGACTTCCTAAGACTTATTGTTTGGTCTCATCTTGAGTCCAGAAGGTAGTAGAAGGAGAGAAGACAATGGTAGAGAAACTACAGACCCACCCAGGTCACACAGAAGCCCACAACAAACTCAGCAGAAGAAAACAAGCCCTGTGAAGAGGAGTTTGGGCCCAAGTGATGCACTCAGCCGGTTAGGATGGAAGTGGTTCATTTGTCCAGTTTGTAGAGCAGGGAAAGATCAGCAATCCTGGGAGCTCCACAAGTGTAGATAATGGCAATAACCCATGCCAAGCTTTTCAGTCAACATCACCCTGTTGGCTCTGCAACTGTGCAGCTCCAGATAAAGCAGAGGTAATGCCCCAAATTATCTGGAGTTCCTTGTGGAATAAGACTAATGAGGTGTGTTGGTGTGGATCACATCGTTACATCCAACACTGAGGCTGCAGAGCAGAGGGGTCTGATCCCAAGGAGTCCCAGAACACAGCACATATAGGGAATACCAGGAAAACCCAGCTGCCTTGGCTAACAGAGCAGGCTGCACTGACAGAAGACCCATCACTTCACTGACTAAAGCACCAGTGGTGCAGGTGGAACAGCACTTTCCTACCTGGATGTCAGAATCACCTTCTCTTCATAGAATGGTTTGGGTTGGAAGGGACCTTTAAAGTCCCCCCATGGGCTGGGACACCTTTCACTAGACCAGGTTGCTCCAAACCCCATCCAACCTGGCTTTGGACACTTCCAGGGGTGGGGCAGCTCCTCTGGGCAGACTGTGTCAGTGTTTTACCATCTTCAACATAAAAACATTATATAATCTCATATGATCCTCTTTTAGTTTAAAACCACCACCTCTTGTCCCATCACAACAGGTCCTGCTAAAGGGTTTGTCCCCTTCTTATGCACCACAGTATTAAAAAACCAGATGTGCCTGTGCACAAGGAAACGCAGCAGTGGGATTTCTCCTCCAAAAGACTAAAAAAACACTGAAAAAACACCTTGGTGCCCTGACTGTGAAAAGATGGGATGATTTATAACCTGATGGTCACACAACAGCATCACTTGGAGGCTGTAACAGGCCAGGGCAAGGCTGATGGGTACAAAACTTCATCCCATTCAACCTCATCTGTTTCCACCCTCTGATCTTCTAGAGAGGGAAAGGATGAAGGGCAAGGGCCATTGTTTACCCAGTGGGTATTTCCAGAGATCACAAAACACATTCCCCACTTATACCTACAACCCCCAGGTGCCCATTCCTGCCCCTTCCCTAAGGGGCTGATCACCACCAGGCCACAGCTCTCCTGGTCCTCAACTTTACTCTGCCCAAGTGACCAAAGTTACCCCAATTTGTTGTGCCAGGCTTCTCTGAGCCACAGACAGCTGGGAGGGGGGGAAATCACCAGTGGGCATATCTCAGTGGATAACTTGCATGCAGATTTTTTGGTTCCCCTTTTTAAACAAAAAAAAAAGGTATTTTAAAACAGAAAACAAAAAATTTTACACAATTCATGGAGATTATTTCAACTGATAAATATGAACTTAAGGGAGAGCTTCAGAAGGTGGGAATGGTCAGAAGATAATGTGTAACATTGGGAAAAGGGGTTTTGTGAATCCCCAAAGAGATGTTAAAATGTGAAAGAGTAGAAGGTTTAGAGAAATGCAATGGGAAAAAAAAAAAAAAGGAGAAGATGTGAATAATTGTGATGTGGGTGAAGCATATCTTTTTTTGTCCAGAAGGATTGTGGTATTGGTTACTATAGAATTTAAGACCCTCTATCACTCAGAGAGTACTGACAGATTTCATAGGGCTGACAAAGAAAATTCCCTATGAAGGAGTCAGGTCAATCATAGAATATTCAAGAGTCCAAACTACTGAAAAAAAAGGGAGGGGGAAAGCCAAGCAGTAACTTCCAGTACTCTATAATAAGAACACATAACAAAATATTTACACCTATTTCTGGAGAGCTTTGTAAATATGGTTTGCAGGGCTATTTGTTTAAATGTACCTACAATAACAACTCGTGTAAATCCTGCCCTGGATAACTCAAGCACGTGAGCTGTGAAGGGGACCTTGTCTCCTAAAAGTAGAATATCTGCTAAGCAAATATTAATTTTCAGGTATAGCTTGTAGAAAAGTTTTCTCTCAGAGAAGCTAAAATTAAAGTAGACACCAGGGTCAACTTGGAATAGTTGGATCACGTCCCACCAAAAATAGGAATCGCGAGGGATTCTCCTGTTGATATTTTAAACTTTTGTTCATGCAAGTTTCAATCAATTAGAATGCATTATCTACCCTCTTAACTTTCTCAGAGAGGATTATCTGACATTTACTATTCACCAGTTTTGCTGAAAAGGTTAAAGTTCACGGGCTGAAGTTAGAAGTAAACAGAATTGATCATTCCTAATGCCCTGGCTGGAACGGAGGGGCTTTGTGTTGACAGGCTGGGAGATGTAATGAGCCTCTAGTACATTCTTAAGGCTTGTTTCATTTGCTCTGTGAATGGGGAAAGTAAAATTATAGTCTATAGGTGTTTTCCATGGTTCTTTCATAAGCAGGCCTCCTGACACCAATTAAAGAGATTATGTCATCAACTGAAAAGAAAGCTATAACCTTGTATGTTAATGCTGTGATTGCTTAAGACAGGGTCACTGGGCCCAATAGAACAGGGAATGACCTTGGTGAAATTAACTTCGGAGCTCAATTCCTAATTAACTGTTTTCAATGAAAGAATGTGTGATTTCAGGCTATTGGTTAAAATATTCACTTTTTTCTGTACAAGGATTTTGCCACCAGAAGTTGGTCTCCAGCAGCATTTAAAAAAAAAAAAAGGAATAAGATTAGGAAATGGCAAACAGCATGTCCAGAGCTTTATGAAAGCAGATATTGTCCTCTGGATATTTTGCCTGAAAAACCTTATTCTTTTGAGGCTTCTTTGCCCACAGTGCAAAAATTACAATCCTCGTGAGGAAATGACACATCTGAACACACATCCAGGACAGAAGAAGCTGAAAAAAAAAAGTATTGAAAATACAAAGCTACTAAAAAGTAGCTATGTGTAAAATAAAAGCATATATTTGAAAATACTATAACTTTACCATTTTTAAAAGGAACTGCAGCATATACAAAAATCTAGGTGGAGAAGCTGTGTTTTGTAACAATGGAGGAATGTGAAAAGAAGGCAGGGAAGGACTTTTAAGCAGCTGTCTCTCAGGTAAGGGTAGTAGTGACATTCCAAAATGAGGACAGATTGCCAGAACAACCCTTACCTCTGTCTGAGCCCTGTTGGAGATGCTCACTCAGAGCTGCACACACTCAGCCCCAGTGCTGAGGCATTGCCAGGGGCTCTGCAGTCCCTTGAAGCCATTTTTTGGCACTGAACCCACCTTGGATCTCTGACCAGCTGTGCTAAAGCCACACTTGCACAAGCTCCACTTTGCCAGGAAGAAACCTGAAAACATTTTCAACACTAATATCCAACTGATCTGGTGGTCAGAGAAGTCAATTTAAGCTGCCAACCTTTTTCTACTTTCTTAAATAACTTTTTCAGGTGTAGTCCAGGTCACATTCAGAGGGGGTGTGCAAGTCCTGAGCGTGTTGCTAATCCAACACCCCAGCAAACAACAAATTCCCCTTCAAATTTGTTAGAAAGTTAATGGCAACTTCCTTTACACGTAGAAAAACTTCAGACCTGAGCTATGCCTAGGAACGTGTTCCATTTCCAGAGGGCTGGATTTTCATAGAATCTTAGAACAGTTTGGTTTGGAAGGGACCTTTGAAGGTCCAACTCCCACCCTCGTCTGTGAGGGTTTACAGGCTTAAATGTTTTTTTGCAAGGTAAAATGTTTTACAGGGTTAAATGTTATGTCTGTGCCAGCTCTGAGCAGTGTTTCTTCCTAGGAAGGCTGTGAGCAAGGCAAGCACGTGGTTCCCCAGGGGGTTACACTGTCCCTGACCCAGGACAAGCCCTGGAGCTCTGGATCTGCTTCTGCTCCAGAACTGGGAGGTGGAGCCAATTCCCCTCTGCTGGCTGTGATGGGATGAACATCGAAGTAGGTCAAGAAGGGGAAGCAGGAACCTCTCCCATCTGCCCACATCTAATTCTAAATAAGTGATCAGACAAAACGCCCCAGAGAAAGCCCAGAGTACCTGGCACTCAGAGACAGTGGAGGTATCCATGTGCCATGGCCAAAACCCCAAAGGAAGCCTGTAGCAAAGCCAAGGATGAGCCAGCTTCCTGGAACTCCATCTCTGTTCACAATCCACCTCTGTGCCAACCACAGAGCACCACTGGTGGACCACTGGGCCAGCTGCTCCTCTCCTCACGCACAAGGGAAATCTGCCTGGGCTTGGACACAGACACTCACTGTTCATGGGAACACTCTGAGACATCAGAGTGCAGAGAAGTCTTTTCCCACGGTCACCAAGTTGTACAGCAGCATGTTCTAGTGGGGATCCAGCTCTAGGGGACAGCTAAAGGGGCTGGCAGTGGGAATTAAACTGCTGTGATGTGGCTAACATTGCTGATACCTGCCTGGAGACACAGCATGCAGGTGGGAAGGCATCAGTTAAACATAAACTCTGTGAAACTGCGACTGTGTGTTACAGGTGACACAAAAACCCACACAATTCACTTCAAATCCAACCAAATATGGGCAGCTGCTTTCCCTAAGAACCAAGAAAACAAAATCTCATATGACTTCCTGGCTTTATTTTTGTTCCAGGGCTAAAACATCCCTCTTAGACAGGGCACAAATGCAATCAAACAAGCCCCAGGGCTGGAGATTGCCAGACTCCCAGAGCACACTTCAGACAACCACCTTTCACGCTCCAGCCCCTGGCAAATTAATGGCAAAGGAGAAGTTGGTAGATTTGCTGGAAGGCGCAATTAAAAGTGATAGGGACATCCTGCCTGCTGAAGGTCATGTATTCTTTACTGCTTGTTTGTGAAGGAGGCAAAAGAAAAGGAAAAGACTTCTCCCTTCCCTGTGGACCACCCATGGAACTTTTTTGTCTCCTAATTCTGACACCAGAAAGAAAAGAGGTGCTTGTTGCTCACAGCCATGCCTCGAGCTCTCATGCAGGATCCTCCCCATCCAGTAAGGCTCTGGGAAGTTAACTGCAGTGATGTGTTGACTGAATAAAAACAAGTGTTGCATTTTCTAGAGCTGAATTTGGTTAGGAATCTGCATTTTCAGAGGGTTGGAGCATGTGCTTTATACAGAGCTGCTGTTTCAGGATCTGAGACTGCACAGAACTGCTAAACTGGGAAGGTCCGTAACTTTTGCTGTGAAATCTTTCAAAGTATTGATGACCAGAGTGGACAGTGCCAGGAATCTGGCATGGGAACGGTTTTCAGAGTGGCAGTGGAGTCAGTGTGTGTGACTCCCCTTTTGGCCCATGCTTCAGCCTCTGCCTGGACCTGACAATGATGCTCAGCACTATCAGGATGCAGCTCCTGAGACAAGATCCCTGCAGGACTGAAGCCAGCAGGCTCCGTGCCACCATCTTCATTGAAGAGCCAGGTCAGAGTGAATGAGGCAGCTTTTAGGGAATAAATATTATAGTTGCAAAGAACATGACAGCAACAACACTGAGCCTGCAAAGCCTCCCGGCGCTGAGGACTCTCTAGGAACAGGGAGCAGCTTACAGGCTACAAGGGCTGAAGTAGAAGATCTCTTCACTCACATGAGTAAGGGCTACTAGGGGTAGGAGGGATTGCAAGATTAAGCTCTTAAGGAATGAAGTGCTAATGGGTCTGACGGTGAAGTGGCTCTGCAGTTGCTCACAGAGCTGAGGAGATGGCCTATGACATAACACACTCAGCCATGCAAGCTTCATGTGTACGTGTCCATGTCAGAATACCAGCAACTTGCTAAGTGCACATGATCCCTCCCACCAGAGACACGAGAGTCACCTCCTTGTAAAAAGCATGTTAAGATCCCGAGGATATGCACTGCCTGGTGCCAACACTCATTCCTACATTGAATCCTGGCGGGGGGATGCTCTGGGCTGAGGTGCCCTGCCTTCAGCAGGAGCCCTTCCCACCACTTGTCTGTGTTTGCCTGCACACTAAAGGGTCAGAGCTGAAGGAAGAAGGTTGAAAACCTCTATTAAAGGCAGGAAGATGATTCCCACAGTGGACACAGCAGAAGGTGGCAAAGAATTCACCTTCCCAGGACAAGTTCTGCTGCTGAGGGTGTTCAGAACAGAGACTGTAACGAGGCAAACCACTGACCAGAGCTGGGTGATAAGTAAGACGACTTACAGAGTTCATTCAAATACAAATGTAAAAATGGGGTTTTCCTGATGCTACCAGTCCAGAATATTCAGAAAGCAGGGTATTCAGGTATTCTCAGTTTTCAGGTTGGGAATATTCAGAAAGTATTTAAAATCTGTGTTGTTGTGAGTGCTCTGTGAGCATGAGTCTAGGTATGAGTCTTTTTAGTACTATGGCTATATTTCATGCAGTGCTTCAAATTAATAGTTAATATCTACTTCTATTAGGTGTAGTAGTAGTAATAATAATTTATCATTATTATTATTATTAGCAGCAGTAGCAGCAGCACTGCTCACATCTAGCCTGATCATACTCTCATGGTCTGTAAATAAAATGCTGTATGATTTCACTCCAGCTCACTGGAATGAATTTTCAGCCCAACCAAGCCTTTTGCCGATACTTGCCAGCTGTCAACAACCACAGAGGGAAATATTTTTCCCCCCACCCTGGGTGCACTGAGTTGCCTATCTGGAATGCAGTATTTCCATGGGATGTCTGCTGTCCTGGACACACAGGCTAGAAACCCATCACAAGGGAAATAATGACTTGCATCAATCAAAACATTTAGTTCAAATGCTTTATAGCACAGAAAAGCAATGGCAGGTTCTAAACATCTGCCCCAGAAAGCAGGTTTACCTTGTAGTGATTGTGGAATCAAATTTTCCACGGGGAAATGAGAGAGGAGCACCAGAAATGACTGACATCCGTTTCCTTCCTTCTGTTTTAGGCTATTTTCAGAGGTGGCTGACAATGTCTTTCCTCCTTGCTTCCCCTGAAGTCCACTCTAGCAAATATAGAATCATAGAACTTTGGAATAGTTTTGGTTGGAAAAGCCCTCTAAGGTCATCCAGTCCAACCATTACCCCACCATTGCCAAGCCCATCACTAACCCATGTCCCCAAGTGCCACATCTACACGTCTTTTAAATCCCCACAACCTTTTCTGTGAAGAAAGTTTCCCTAATAACCAAAGTAAAACTCCTCTGGCGCAACTTGAGGCCATTTCTGGGAGCAGAGCCCGATCCCCTCAGTCCCCCCCTCCTGTCAGGGAGTTGTAGGGAGTAAGAAGGTCCCCCTTGAGCCTCCTTTTACCCAGGCTGAGCTCCCCCAGCTCCCTCAGCTGCTCCTTGTGCTCCAGCCCCTTCCCCAGCTCCATTCCCTTCTCTGGACACATCCCAGCACCTCAATGTCTTTCCTAAATTGAGGGACCAAAACTGACCCCAGGATTTGAGGTGTGTCCTCAGCAGTGCCCAGCACAGGGGACAGTCACTGCCCTGGTCCTGCTGGCCACGCTATTCCTGATCCAGACCAGGATGCCACTGGCCTTCTTGGCCACCTGGGCACACTGCTGGATCAGATCCCGCTGCTGTGGACCAGCACCCCCAGACTGGCACGGGAATTCTGTGTCTCCCACGCCTTAGGGCTGATGGCAGCCCATGCCATGACCCTGCCTGCTCCAGGGCTGGGGTCTGGAGCAGGGATGGAGCCTGAGGAGCTGCAGGTCACAAGAAGCTGGGGGAACTTCTCTTGACCTCTCCCTGATCTGCCGGTGTTCGAGCACAAACCCTCAGGCTCTCGCCCCCCATTCAGTCCCACAGATACTTCCAGGCTGTGTTCCAGGTGTGTGTGCTCTGTGTGCGCTCCATGCCCCGGGAGCGATGGACCAGGCGCACACAGCATCTCCTGCCAGCGGTGCCGCGCTGCTCTTTGTCACCGCTCCTCTCAGCCTCGCTGGGCTCCTTTCACCAGCTGGCATCTTCCTCCTCCCAAAAGGAGCTGGAGCCCTCTTGTGTTGAGTTCGGAAGCCTGCAACCATCCCTTTGGGAATCCCTTCGGGATGCTGCGGCTGGGATGCTGTTAATGGGGACCCGTCGGCACTGCTTGTCTTTGCTTTAATAGCAGCAGTACATAGAACAATGGACAGAATACATCTCAGCTTCAAAAGCCGCCGACTGAATTAAAGAAAGAGAAATTAAAAAAAATCTATTGTATAAACCCAGCATACTCTAATTTCAGTTCCCCAGTCACTTTCAGGGATGGGGCAGCCACAACTTCTCTAGGCAGCCTCTGCCAGTGCCTCAGCACCCTCATAGGGAAGAGTTTCCTCCAAATACCTAATCTGACCCTCCCCTCTCTCAGCCTGAAGCCATTTCCCCTCATCCTGTCACTTCAGGCTCTTTCCCAAAGTCCCTCTCCAGCTCTCCTGGAGCCCCTTTAGGTACTGGAAGGGGCTGGAAGGTCTCCCTGGAGACTTCTCTTCTCCAGGCTGAACAAGCCCAACTCTCTCAGCCTGTCCCCATAGCAGAGGGGCTTCAGCCCTCTGAGGATCCTCCCGTCCCCAGTCTGGACTCACTCCAACAGGTCCACTTTTTTATTTCCTAGTGTTTAATTAATAGGATACATCATGTGCCAGAGAGGTAGGAAGCAGTGATGACTATAGGATTGACAAATCAACCTCTGTTCACACCTGCTACAGCGCTGTGCAAAATTACTGATTTCCACTGATTTGGACTCAGAGTGAGTTTCCCCCAACCTGAGATCTTTCAGAATGCAGCTATGGTAGAACAGCACACACAGTTTGGAAGAGACTATGCATTAATGGCTGAGAATGCTCTGGATTATTTGAAACTGATGTAAATTTAATGTTATTTTTCATTGGCTTTATTCACAAATTATGTTTTTCTGCCTCATTTACTGATATCAGCTTGACAGTGAAAGCTGATATTGAAAGCACTTCATATACAGGTATCAGTATTTTATTTTGAGAAACTATTACTTGAGCAATGACAATCATGTCATTTGTTCAACACTGGGGAAAACCTCAGCTGGTATTTGCTTTAGGTTTGCTTGTTGGGAGATATTTGTATTTGTCGTGATACCCTACTGGTAGAAGTAGCTATAAAACAATCTATTAATTCTCTTCTGTCTTTCCAAACATTTAAAATTGTTTCTATTGCAGACACATTTAAAACATTCTAAAAAAATTTGTTACCAGTGCTCTTAAGTCCTATATACAAGCTTCCACCAGTCTCTGGGCAGGGATCTTGATTCTATATTGTGCCTTTTAAGGCCCTTTTATTAGAAGTTGCTATTATTGGTTTTGTTTCTGTTATTTGATGCAAATTGAAATAGCATTTTACAGACTTGTGAAATGACAAGGTCCTGTAATGCTCACACTCTAGCTCAGAGACCTGTGATCTGTGGCACAACAAGAAATATGTGGCTGTGCCCAAAAAATCAAATTTTAAAATCTCCCATTGAGGAAGCAGTTTCTAAAGAGGCTTTTGAAGGCAGGAAAAAAGAGAGATCAGATTATTAGCAGGAGCTGAGCCCCCTCTGCCACCAGTGCAAGAAGTGAAATACTGAAACCTACTCACTAGCAAAGGCACAGGTGCAAATGTTGTGCCTTTCCCTGCTTTCCTTGCACACCACCATCTCCCCTGTCCCCAAATCCAACTCAACACTACATGTTTCCTGTGTGAAAGAGAGAACCAAAGACACAAACCAAGATTCTCTGCAGCAGCTAGAGCTTTCTGAGCCCACAGCTTGTGACACAGGGATGTGTCCTTTTCTCAAAATTCAGGCCTTTTAAGATGCTTCCAGCTGTTCTCTTGGGCAAAAAAATACTAATAAAACTTCCCCAAAACATTAATAATTAAAAAAAAATCTCTCAACATTTGGTTGGCAACATAGATACATCCAGTACAGGTGAAGGTCGTGTTTGATCTTTCTCCATTTTGCCTCTTGGTTCTCATGACATGTCAAAGAGATATAATTCACTTCAGATTATAATCTGCCACAAAAGCATCTTCAGCAAGTGATGCACTTCCTCTGCCTGTGGTTAGGCACAACACCTACAGACAAAATGATCTTTCCTGGCTCAAGACTGCAGCCACAACAGCGGGAAGAGACAAATGGTAGGTGTTCCAGCTTGGACAGTCTGGATTGCGGGGCCATCAGGGGAGCACTTGCTGACCCTCACCAGGGCACAGCTGAAATGGAAATAACTGCTGCCAATAGCACCTTCCAGTGAGAGGGAGCTCCTGATGCCTGTGCAAAGAGCAGCTGCATGTCTGAGACACAGGGCAGCCCAAGGAAGCAAGGGGGGAAGGCTCTGACAGCAGACATTACAGTAATGTACTCTAATGGGACTTGCTGATTTGAATAAAGTAGCATGTTAAACACCCCACGGTCTCTCTGTTGTGTTCCATGACCCTATTTACAACTCTATTTTTAAAGACATTTGCACTCAATACAATTTGAGACAAGCCAACACGCCCACATGACAGTATTTTTCCATTTATTTTATTCTTAAAAATTTAAAAAGGATACATAGAAACTTAGTCCCTTGGTGGGAACCTGACAGCTGTGAGCAAGCTTTGCAGCAGCATTCCCATAATTTACCTCTTGGATGCATGTTTTGAAGTGAAATGCTTGTCCTAAACCCAAGGTCAGCACAAAGTTGCCTGTCACATGTAGACACACAACTTGGGTTTGCAGTCATTGGAGCAATAAACATGCTTTATTATCCATTCATAATGAAAATAAGCAAATATTAATACACTTACTGCTAATAACTGCAGAGAACCATAACCCACGTTATGAGCACAGTGTTGTGCCTCAGCCCAAGGCCCTGGTGAGTGTTCCAGCTGAGTCATAGTAAAAACAGATGATGGATGGGATGATAATGAATACATTAAATGATTGCAGCCTACTACTCGCTTGACCTCTGCAGCAGTTTGTTCTTCAAATCTTGTTTGCGATCCAGGCTCTCCCTCTACATTCAGAATAAAGCATCAATTCTTCCTTCTGCTGCTGCACAACCCCTGTCCCCAAATATCCCCCTCCAACACCTTCACCTTCTTAAACATCGTTGGCTTCATCACCTGTGTGCCAGGTGCTACCTGGGTGGGCTGGGTGCTGCAGACACCTGTCCTGATGGAGCTGCTCCTATTCAGCCCCTGTGCTGCTGGTCTTGGCTAAGGGGATTAGACTCTGAGGGGCTGATCCTCTTCCCATCCCCTCCAAACGCTGAGGTTGCCCCTTTTGAGAAATGAATATAATCCCAAGCCTACACCACCCACCCATCACAGGATGCCCTGCCGTGTGATACGAAGCTGAAGAGGAGGGTTAACAGCTTGGCATGGCCCATGCAGCCAGGAGCTCACCCATGGTGAGGCAGTCCCCAGCTGCTCCCAGCTCTCTGCTGCTCCAGGAGCCCTCTGCAATGGGATAGGATGGCAGGCAGGATCTGGCAAGGGACAGGGGGGCAGCTTGGGAGCCGGGAAGAGCTGTGACACTGCACTGCAATGTCACGAGCTGCTACTGCTCGTAGGGCCATGGAGAATACATGAGAATTGACAGTGAGGTCAGGGAGATAATCTGAAGGAGCCGAAGCAGCTGGAAACCTGGAGAGAAAAATGACAAGTTCTTTTGCACTTTTTGAAGCTGAACCTTATTTACTTCTGGGGACAGATCATCTGAAGGATGGATCTACACTAGTGGCTAAGTTAGAAATTCCAGGATATTCCAGGAGAGCATCCCTTTAGAAACACGTGGGTAATGAGTAGCAGAGGGAAAAGTGGCAAGGATAATTTTGGATGTGAATTCAATCCTACTGGAATTTTTCTTTTGATTTAAGGAAATAAGCAGAAGATATCTCATTGGTAAAAAATCCCCAACAATACAACTAAATCAATTCATGCGTGACCAAATCTGAAGTGTAATTCTCTCAATGACATGGACATTTTTTATGGATGGCATTTTTTAGCAGTAGCTCCCCTGACAAGGCAAATCTTTCATCCTGCATAAACCTGAGGCAACTCCTTTCTTGCCACTGAATTCCTGTTTTGTAGCACTCTGTGAGTGGGTGTTACGGGGCACGGGTTTGGTTCAAAAGAGAGACAATTTGCCAAGTGTCCCAAGTTTAAGTCAATCACGTTTTAGGTTCTGTAAATGCAGAAATACAAACTGGCCGACAAACTTCTGTGAATTGGATCATGAGTCATGATTAATTTATCAAGCTGTTCTAAATACATCCACTAAAATAATGGAAATATAAACAAAAGTTATGTAATTCCTCCTTGCCTGTGCTCAGGCCCTGCTTGTGATGGTGGAAATATAAACCAAACTAGTGTGTATGAAAAGATTTCCAAGAAAAAGCCTTTGTTTAATGTTTCCTATGCATCAGATATTCCACTTGCCTCCCAGACCCATATATTCCAGACCATGCTTTTGCTGTCCACAGAAAATTCCTCCATCTATTTATACTTTCAAATCTATGGTCTTATACATTAATAAATAGTAATGAAGTCCTGAAGTAAATACCAATGTTACGGTTTCACTGGAGATCTTGCTGACATTTATAAATATCTGCAGCTTTCATGGTTCAGGACACTGGCAGAGCTCACAGATTCTGTTAAACTTTATCATGTAATTGTACATATGGTCTCTCTTTTGAAAGTATAATGCACAGGGTTGATGGAATATTCCTCTTAGGCAGCACCTCGTGTGTTTGCCTGCTTTGTGAAAAGCCATGTTTCTATGCAGGTGTATTTTAGCTAAACCCACCATTTTTCATCTCCGCTGACACCAAACAGGACACACAGTCTGGACTTTCCCAAGCTATGGAAATACTGCTATCTTGTGCTTACTCACTGTTCTGAATGAGTCATCCATTTATATGTCTGTCCATTTATATGCTAGGAGATAATCCAACAAACACTAAAAGCCATTGCACTCCTTGTGTATGCCTTTGTCTGTCAAAGGGATTACTGGATTTGGGTCCCTGTGGTGAAAAGTTTAGCTCAGTGACCCAAGAAACACTTTCCAATTGAATGCTGTCCTTGCCCTGCTCCAAAAGGTAAGAGAGAGGAAGTTCACAGGACAGCCTGGAACTGAACCTTGCATGGCACAATCCTGGGCCAGGGATTTTGCTGCTGGGATAAGGCCAGGTAGAAGAGCCAAAGAGCTCAGTAGCAATGAATTTGAGTTTGGCTTCTCCCAGAGATATTTAAGTGACCAAGAGCAAAGGATTCAAGATGGAGATTCATTTCAGCCTCAGATTCAGGGGTAGCCCAGGGCTTTCTGAGGCTGTTTGTTGTTGAAGGCTCCCAATCATGCAATACTGTCTAATAAAGTGCAAAATGACAAATTCCTCAATAGGCAGAGTCCTACACACCCAGTGTCTCACATTCATACCAAAAGATGGGGAAGTAGGATGGAATTCTCCACTCCAGAGAACTCTTTTAAAGCACAACTTCACTCCTCTTATAAAAGGGGAGATCTGTAGTGTCTTTGGTTTCCCAAAGGTCCTGCCATCTGAGCAGGAATCAAAAATTGCCGTCCCTGATCTCTGCTAGAACTGTCAGGAAAGTGATAACTTCCAGGTAAAATAATGGTTAAAGTTCCCTTTTAAAATGGTTTAATTTCATACTCCAAGGGAGTTACGTGCACAGTCATCCCCCATCTAACATTAGGTTTGATGGGGGCCTCAGGACAGCCAGAACAAGAGGAACTGTTCAGACAAAACTTCCTTGTTTTGTGTGCAGATGTCATGCAGATACAGATGCACCCAGTAACTCTGCACTGGTGTGATGAAAGGAACTTCCATCGCTGCTAAATGGGTTCTGCCAGCACTTCTGAAACCCTAACACTGCTCACATTTAAAGGCAGTTTAAAGTTATTATGTGTTATCTCTTTGGGAAAGTTGTTATAGATGAACCTCTGGGAACAGCTGCCTTAATCCTGTGTCTGGTCACTAGAGACACGAGACCTGGGATTGCCACTGCTGCTGCTGAGGGTGAGACCTGGAAAAATACGGCCAGGGCAAGCAGGATGGACTGCTAGTGAGGTTGACACAGGTGGGACTTTCCTTGAGGGCTACAGGATGGCAGCTCTGATCACAGCATGTAAAACCAGCTTTTTAAGACAATGCACCAAGGACCTTTAGACTCTCTTCACTGCAGATTTCTGGAGATGTATTTCTACTGGCCTAAAATAAATGTAACATAGAGGAAGGGAACGGCTTGCTGCATATGCCACAATACAGATCAAGTCAAGCGAAAAAGCCAGTGTTGGTGGCACATGAAAAATTAGCGCCCTGAAGCAAAGTAGGCAACGACTTATTTATGCCGGCTGGAAAAACTGCTCGTTCCATGCACTTGTTCTTCTCTTACCTACAGCTCTTCCCAGGTAAGGCTGACCAGCCTGCTGATTTTGCATATCAGGTCCTTTTTGTTGGTAATGCATGTAGGTGCTGGATGATGTAGTATGTGTGAGTTAAATCACTTGGTGAAGACATGTAACCCACCTCCAATTATCATTCTGATAAAGGGGGGAAAAGCAGTGATGAAGGAATTGTGTACCTAAAGAAAGGTTGAACATCGTTTTCTGACCCATACTTCATAGAATCACAGAATTGTGGAATGTGCTGAATTGGAAGGGACTCACAAGGATCATCAAGGTCCAACTCCTGCTTTCACAGGACAGCCCCAAGACCATCAGTGTCAAAGCAGCACAATGAAGTCTGCTTACATTTAACACAAAACTGGAGAAACTTTCCTGCCCTAATGCCCAGTGTCAGGGACAGGATTTGTGTGTTCTCCTGTCCATGCCAGTATCAGGAGCTTGTCCAGCAGTGAGCTGAGGCTGAGATTAAAACAGCTGCACTGCTTTCAGCACACACAGTGAGTCTGGCAGAAACCCTGCCACTGTCTCTTTGCCTTCTCCATGGCTGGAGACTGTGTCCAACAATCATGACCCCACCAAATGCTTCAGGTCACCACAGTATGCAAAGACCCCACTTGAGACCCAAGGGCTGTGCAGGGACAGGCACAGCCCTTGCTCTGAAGACCAGCTGGTTGGTTTAAAATGTGCAGAACAGAAGCCCAGGGCAAAGGGGGTTGGAGGGGAGGGCGAGGGCAGCTGGATGTGCCACCTCTGTGTCCTACTGAGGGAAAGGTAACAAGTGATAGGATGACAGGAAAAGGCCTCAAATTGCATCAGGAAGGTTTAGATTAGGTATTAGGTACAATTTCTTCACTGGAAGGGTGGTCAGATATTGGAACAAGGTGGCCAGGGCAGTGGTGGAATCGGGGAAATCACTGTCCCTGGAAGTGTTCAAAAAGCATGTGGATGTGGCACTTGGGGACATGGTTTAGTGGTGAAAACGGTGGTGCTGGGTGAGTGGTTGAGCTCAGTGATTTTAAAGGGTTTTTTCCAGCTTTAATGACTCTATGGCTCTATGGATATTGCTAAAAATGACTGCTGGAAAAAATGAACTTTTAACATCATTATGTGAACTCACCAAATTAATGCACTGGTTGCCTTAATGGTTGGATCATCTTCCTACTAACCAAATAATCTTGGGAGCTGTTCTCTTGCTGATGTTTATAATTACTCCCAGTTCAGATAAGCCCAAAGGTAAAAAATAGCATCCCTCCTAATTTTATTTTTTTTATTATTATTTTTTGTTTTGCTTCTCCAAAGACGAGGTCTTTTAAAGGTCATATCTTGACAGAATTTCCCTTTTTACCCCCCTGTTGTGCTAAACCAGATCAGTATTATTGACCTTGACAACAATGCCTGAAAGGTTTAGTGACAATCTATTCTGTATCACCGAGCACATAAAAACTGCTCTTAAGGGCTGGGGCGTTCTCAGAGCAGGCAGATCGGCTGCTCCTGACAAGGCATGGGCTAAAGAGATTTAATGCATCCATCTGAATGTGAATTGGATCGTACCCTCCTGACATGAGATCCCCAGCCCCAGGGAGAGCACTGCTCTGTGCTGTGTTGCTGCATTAGTCGCTTGTAATGCCCACACGAAGAAACAAAGCATGACAAGAGCTAAATAACATCATGGGGTGTGGAAATGCCCAGGTTTGCCCAGCCCCTCTGCTTTGCCAGACTTTTTAAACCATGAAAAGAGACAAAATGCTTGTAAAAGGGGGCTTATTTTTCTTTTGGAGCCACTCTTTAATTTTTGCAGTCTGCTTTGTGGAGGTGGATGTGCCAGGATGGGCAAGGCAGCCAGGGGTGGTGAAGCAGCCGAGATGCTCTCACGTTGCTGACTCTGGTCTCAAAGGTGCCAATCCTCAGCCTGTGTGTGCTCCTACACCTGCTCTGGGGCAGCAGCTTCCTCCTCCTTGAATCCTTTTCCTCCTCCTCCTCCTTTTTCTTCACTGGTGCCTGCTCCAAAGAAATCAACAGAAATAGAGCTGAAACTCTGTATTTGGTGAAAATCTGGCCCAAGTGAATGTGCTCCTGGTGTCAGTGGGGGCAGGATTTCACTTGTTTAGTCAGAAACAGGTTTTGCCAGAATCCTGACTCTTTCCCCTTGAGTTATGGTGATTACTGGGGGAGAGGGGAAGGGAGAGCTTCGAAACTGTAATAGATAAAGGGATGAATAAAAAAGTCACGCAGTGGGAAAATGTACCCTGACTATTGTTGTTCTGGTGGTTCACAATAAAATGTGGTGAACAAGGCACGTGAAGAAAAGAAGACAAGATAGAAGTTAAGAGTTCTACTTCAGAGTTTACATTTCTCTTGTTTAAGGGGTTACAAATAATCCTTTCTAAAGGGCTGAGTTACCTCCCATCATTAGTCTTATCTCCACAGTGCCTGTTCTATCATGTTCATTTCAGGGTCAAAAAAATTCACCTGGAAAAGCAGCAACACGCAGCAGATTTCCCCAAGCCCAAGCAGGGAGAGTTGTTTACCAGCCCTTTCACTACTCCACCACTGGGAAAACAACCAAAACTTTGTGCATTTGGCCTCAGGGTGTCTTTCCCTGTGTTATTGTGTTTAGAACTAGCAGGGAAGCATCCTAACAACTCTTCATGATCTCTTCTGGAGATGCAGGAATGTTGCCCAAGGATGATTAGCTTTTGTTTCAGTTCATATATAATTGAATTGGTATGACTGAAAACAACATCTAGAAAGAAGAGGGGTAGCTCATTGCAGCACAAGTCCCAGGACTGGGGGTAAAGGTACATCATTGTCCAGGGGAGACCACGAAGGTGCTCCAAGGGCTGGACCCCCTTTGCTATGGAGACAGGCTGAGAGAGCTGGGGCTGTTCAGCCTGGAAAAGGTTCCAGGGAGACCTGAGAGACCCTTCCAGAACCTAAAGGGGCTCCAAGAGAACTGGAGAGGGACTGTTTACAAGAGCATAGAGGGACAGGACAAGGGGAAATGGCTTCAAACTGACAGAGGCAGGGTTAGATTAGATATTGGGAAGAAATTCTTCCCTGTGAGGGTGGCAGGCCCTGGCACAGGTTTCCCAGAGAAGCTGGGGCTGCCCCATCCCTGGAATTGTCCAAGGCCAGGTTGGATGGGGCTTGGAGCAACCTGGGCTAGTGGAAGGTGTCCCTGCCCATGGCAGGGGGTTGG
>JAWWEE010000158.1:58214445-58260876 GCA_035221455.1 Xenops minutus
CTGCCCATGGCAGGGGCTGGAACTGGATGACAATCACAGAGTGGTTTGGGTTGAAAGAGACCTAAGACATCATCTTGTTCCAATGCCCTGCCATGGGCAGGGACACCTTCCACTAGCCCAGGTTGCTCCAAGTCCCATCCAACCTGGCCTTGGACAATTCCAGGGATGGGGCAGCAACAGCTTCTCTGGGAAACTTGTACCAGGGCTTCTTTAACATCCCTTCCAAACCAAAGTGTTCCATAATTCCATGATTCCTCCCACCTGTGCTGGGACAAGGGATGAAGCTGGAATGTGTTTGCTTGTCTGTGCACACATTACCAAACTCCAGTGTTTATGCAGAGACCCTTGGAAATCCTGTCCTCCCTTCTCAAAAGAAAGAATACAGTATAATTCTCCCAATAAAACATGTTTCTCTACTTCATATTTCACCCATATGAGCTGTTTTGATTCCTGCAGTGGCAGAAAGCACAGAGAATTGTCAAAAAAGAGCTTTGACCATGGTAAACTCAGTTGCATTACACATCTCTGGCAAGCCAAGGACCACCATCATCACTTACAGCACTGGTTCAGTGCCACGGAGCTGCTGGAGGTCCAAGAAATCCAGCTCAGACGCTGGTAAAACAAATTCTTGCTTCAGTCCTTTAAGAGGTAGTTTGCAGATCAATGGGTCTTTAAAAAAACTAAGACACAGGTTATTTGAAATACAATCTCAGCTGGAATAAGGCACCGTGGGGTTCCTTTCCTGAGGCAGCCCCTACCTCCAGGTGTTGCTCTGAGAATGCGAACAAAAGGGGGAGGTAGCACAGGACGAACAAAACCCCCAGAAGTCAAGGAAAGAATGAGGAGAAAAAGAGAAAAGATTATTCATTCCATCACCAGCAGACTCCTGAGCAGGGCATTTGTTTTTCCTGCATGAAAAGTCCTTCCTTTGCCATCCACAACAATCACCTGGCCTTTCCCTTGCCTTCAGCCCTTTCCCCCCATTTCAAGCATGTAATTATTGACACCAGGTGCTTTGCTTCAGCCCATCTCTGGTGATGTCCCCATTCACAAGCAAAGGATTGTAATTTCCCAGCCTCCACCGAAGTTGCTTTGTCCAAGCCTCCTTCCCCCGGTGTAACATTACACTGACAAGCGGCACAGCACAATGGGAAGGGAAATAGAATTTACTGGGGGAACAAAGGGTATTAGTGCTCCCTCCCTGTAAGCCCAGGTGATGGTGCAGAGCTGACTGCGGGGTCTCTGGTGAGTGACAGCAGGCTGGGGGATATAAAACCCCTGAGTGTGGCAGCAGTGCTGGCACAAGAGCTACACCTGCAGCAGCACATGGCTTGCCTGCAGTGATGCTGCTTCGTGCCTCTGCTGTTGGGTAAATGCAGCCAGTCCTATTTAAAGTTTAAATCAATGAAATATTTTGGCTGGTAGGTGACTTGGTGCTGGTGGAGAGTGTCCAGCTCAGGCAGAGTTCATCCCCTCCCTGCCAACAGGAGGCTGCCCCATGGCTGGTTGACTCACAGTGTCTGGTCTGGTCCTCTGGGCTTGGAGGTGCCCCAGACTTTGCTGATGGCAACGTTTGGGAGCAGGTGCAGTGACAGAAATGCTGTGAACACACAGGTCTCGTGGCACCCGTGATGCTGCCTCTTTGTCTCGCTGAAGATCCTGGAATTTGCCTGTTGCACCCACGCGGGACAGGATCTGTCCCCTTGTGGCCATGAGCTCTCCCCAGCCAGGGCTGGTCCACGACTGGTGCCCCTGGGCTCTGCTGTAAAACAAATTAACAGCCACAATAATAATGAGGGGAAAGTGAGAATGAGGGTGATTTAGGTTTGCACCTCCTGTCCTTTGATTTGGTTTCATGTAGCAAGTCCAGGCATGGATGATCTGGGGGATGAAGGGAGTCTGAGCACTCCCCCCTTAGCCCTGGCTATGTAGCACACATAGCATCATAGAATGGTTTGGCTTGGAAGGGTCCTTAAAGATCATCTCCAACCCCCTGCCACAGGCAGGGGCACCTTCCACTAGTCCAGGTAGCTCCAAGCCCCGTCCAACCTGGCCAAGCCACTGCATGCAAGGCTGCTTGCAAGAACAATCCTTTTGCACCTGTCCAAATCAAAGGTGTCTCCTTTCTTTCTCTCCCAGAAAAATCCCAATGGCCTTAAGCTTGAAAGAGAGTAGGTTTAGATTGGATATTAGGAAGAAATTCTCTACTGTGAGTGTGGTGAGGCCCTGGCACAGGTTGCCCAGAGAAGCTGTGGATGTTCCATCCCTGGAAGTGTCCAAGGCCGGATTGGATGGGGCTCGGAGCAACCTGGGCTAGTGGAAGGTGTCCCTGTCCATGGCAGGGGCTTGGAACAGGATAATCTTTAAGGTCCCTTCCAGCCCACACCATTGTGTGATCCTGTGATTCAGGGGAGGGCAGCTGTACTGAAGTTGCTTTCTCTGAAGATCCCTAAAGCAGCAGCTCACAGCAGACTGGGAGAGCAGCACTGCTGCTGGTGACAGCTCTGCTGAGCTCACACAGCCCTCTGCTAAAGCCCCTGCTGCTGCCTGGCTCTCCAGTGCCAGGGCACTGCTCCCTCTGGCACCAGCGTGCCCACTGCTTGCTCTGGAATACACGAGTCAGGCGCCTTTCTGCTCTTCCTGCAGATGCTTCTGACTCATGCTGATCTACCAAAGATTAGGGAATCCAGCTTTTGAAGTGCTCTGAAACATGTGCTATTAAAGAAAATAAATTAATTGGAGCAACATTGGTCCAAGCCCTATCAAGGCAGAAATCAGACAGAGGCAGGAGGAATGTCCTTTTTTTCCATGCCTTCCTCTGACCCGCAGGCTGCAGGAGGAAGTGGGCAGATGTTTTTAACAGAGACATTACATCACCCTTTTTTTTTTATATTCTCCATCTGTATGAACTTCAAGTGGAGCCAAGCATAATTATTCCTAAAGAAATTAAGGCGTGAGCATATGCACAGCACCAAGGTGTAGCTCCCAGTATGGGAGTCTTCCCAGTTGGGCTTCCCTCTGGGGCAAAAGAAGACCTGTCCTCCTGCCTGTTACCTTCACCTTCTCCTACAAACCTGCAGTTACCTGTAGAGCTGCCAGGACACCTGGCCATGCTCAGGGCCATCTGTGCACTCCCTGAGACTGGTGTGGGTGAGTCAAAAGCAGGAACACTGGAAAATCGTTTTCTTGAGGGACACTTCCCTTCTTGAGCGTTTGAAATGAGTCCCAGCTTAGCTATTTGATGCAGTAGGTATTTCTCTCATGGACAAGTTATTCTTAACTGGAAAGGAACAGTATAAAAAGTAATAAAGCCTGCCTATCTCCAAGTTGGACTTGATACCAAGGAACTATAGGAAATGGGCTCACCCGTGGCATGAGGATCCTATTCCATATGAAGCCCTCACCAAGCTTTTGCCTGTTTCTCCATGGTTTGCCCAGGCCACCCACAATTAGCCTTAGAAGTTTTCCTCAGGTGCTGAAAAGAGGAGCACAAAAATGGGTGAAAGGCTGCACTGCAGCATTCTTGGAGTTTTCGGGCTCCCTTGGATCTCAGACATGACAAGAGCCTGTCTGCTTGTCCCACCCCACTGCCTTGCCCTGCCTGGCTCTCCCAGAAGAGGATTTTTACATCCCAAGAGCAGAATTAGAGACATCATCCCCGTGGAAACTCGTTGGCATCTCTCAGTGAAGGAATTTGCTCAGTAAGAAGCATTGCAGATCATAAGTGTAGGTTTTCCATATTGCAACATCCTGATTTTTGGAGCATACTGCAAATGCAAGTATTTTATCAAAGAATACAGATTTTGCCTGTAGATAAATAGGAGACCACCAGATTTGGATTATTAATTTTCTATTTATCCAGTTTGATTTTCTATTAACTCTTTACTAATTATATTTTTCTATAAACTTTGTTAGTTTTTCAATTTTGATTTTCTGTTTCATTTCCTCTGCTATTTTTTTTTTTTTCACCATTCTGCATTATAATCAGTTGAAATGAACCGGCAGTTCTGGCCTCTTCCCATTCATTACACAGGGTTGTTTTGGTTTTCATTAACCTGTTTCTCTCTTTGCTGCTTTTTGTTCTGGAAACCTTACCCTGTCTGCAAAGAGAAAGAGAAGGCAAGTACAGCATTTTGGCCCTGAAATTTTTGTCCAGTTTTCTACTGCTGAGTTGTCTGGACCTCTTCTTCATACTGGCCAGATTTGCTCCCGCTCAGCTCTGCTGCAGCCAGACTTGGTGGCAACATCCCAGACCCAGCATTCACCACTAACCAGGAGAACGAGGCCATCCTATTCTAGGACGTCTCCCTGAGAACAGGCAGACAATTATTTGAAGCACAGGAAGAAAGAGGGCAAGAGAACTTCAGTAGTTTCACAAGCATTTACCAGTCTCCCTTATAAACAGATTACTGCAAGAAAATTCAGCATTCACAACTGGCTGGAAAAAAATCCCTCCAATATAGTTTCCTTTGACTCTCCTTTCTGCAACAGTTGGGACTTGGTCTGAAATTCAAATTAACTTTCATATGCAGCCTACAATTCTGTTTTGTGCCCCAAAGCAAAATTTCCTGCATAATTGTGTGTATTTAGGTCACTTCTCCATTGTTCGCTTCTGCAAAGAAAATCGCTGATTTGCCAGTGGAGAAAATTCCTAATACAGTTTTCAAAAGCACTTTTGCAATTAGAGATTGTGCTCCTAAATGAGACTGGGACGTAGGCTTGGATTTGCTTGGGTAATGTCTTGAGACTTTTTGTGTCTGTTTTTGACAGCAGTGACTCCATTTAAACACAGGCCATCTTTGACATTTATAGAGGGCTAAGCTGGTTTGCCAAACTCTACTAAAAAGTAGTTGTCCTATTTTCATACTTTGATCAAATATTAACCATAAGCATGCAATATGTGCAAATATTAATCTAACTAATTAACATTTAATCTAGATAAATAACGATTATCTTCTGCCACTCTAAGGTTCTTTTCACTGCCAATTTTCCCTGCGCTTGAGTTGTGTGAACTTCTTTTGTTTCTCAATTTCTGCCACAAGAAGTACTGGGTCGGTCTCTTCTCTTCGTCTGACTGTGCAGCACGAGCCACATGCATGGACAGATCTGCATGAGCATTTTAACTCATGCAGGTATCAAATTAAAAGAAAACATTCTGATCTGAGTGTAATGAAGAAGAAAGCTCTCCTGAAGGCTCAGTTAATTGGCCAAGACCAAGGATCTACACAAACCAATGCCTGTATCCCTGTGTCTTGCAATGACTTGTGGTACATGACTCAAAATGTATACTTTTCTCTACATCTTTGAGACCCACGGTCTGGTCTTGTGGCTTTATAAATGTTTTTGTGAATGTGCTGCCAGAACATCAGGGTCCAAACATCCTGCAAAGGGCCCATCAGGGCTGTACTTCAGGGCAATGACACCAAAGGTTGGGCTTTGGAAAGCCAAAAGCTGATGCTACATGTGGATTTCTGGGCACTAATTAAAAGATCAAATCTAATCACTACCACCCCAGCCCCCCACCCCCAGATGCTTCCCAGGGACAACAAAGCATGGCAGATCTACCTCAGGATGCTGGGAGAGAGGGGAAAAAGAATCAGGTCAAAGCACACAATATACAAATCCTTGGGATGCCGTAGGGCACAGTATGCAACGACCTCAGACTGTTTTGAAAATCGATTACAGAAGGCCTTCAGCTGAATGGAGTCAATGACCCTGTGTCTGCACGGCAAAGGAAAACAGCCACATCTTCTCTGAGCTAATATATATGAGGATTCCTGGCCCAAGATCCTCGTGGGGGCAAGGAAAAGGGGATCGATGGACACAGTCCCTCCCAGCTACTCTTCTTCACACCAGAGAAGGAAAACACTGGATTTCTTTACATAAAGATCTGACTTCCATGAGGTCAAAATAGATGAACCCCAGTTTTCCTCCTCCCCTTCGGAAAAACATCACCAGCTGTGCCAGGGGTCAGGATGTAATAGACAAAGAACGTGTGTAATTCAGGAACTACAACTGCCTAATGAAATATATGTCAAAAGAGACAGCTGGCCTGAAGGCTTGGGCTGCCCTGTGCCTTTGTCTTAAGGTTTTCTCTAGCTACAAGTACAGGAGAATTGGGACTGGTGAAATGGAGTGAGTTTTAGCTGGTATATCCAAATTGCCAGTGTCTCCTTTTGGCACTTAAGGATTTTTTACCCCCATCCAGTTACAGGGAAGGACCAACACACAAGAATGAGGGGGTTTGGTCCCAGGGAGCACAGCAGAGAACCAGTGAGTGTGATTTGGGTGGCAAAGAAGTGGCAACACTTACACTCATGATGCTCCCAAAAGACATAGAAAAATGAGTCTTACTGTGTTACCACTGGGGTGAGAGTCTGCTTCTGATTGCTGTTTCTGTCATCCTCACTAGAGCAGGAGAAGTGGTAGAGTTTTTGGTTCAGTGACATGAATTGAGTCTGCTCATTCCATCAGTGCTTAAAGCACAGAAGATACTCCTAACCATAGAAAAGCATTCTTAAACTGAGGAAGGAATTGTATCAGCAATGGTGTGGCCAGCAGGGACCATCCCCCTGTGCTGGGCACTGGTGAGGCAACACCTTGAATCCTGGGGTCAGTTTTGGCCCCTCAATACAAGAAAGACATTGAGGGGCTGGAGCGAGTCCAGAGAAGGGCAATGAAACTGGGGAAGGGGCTGGAGCACAAGGAGCAGCTGAGGGATCTGGGGGGGCTCAGCCTGGAGAAAAGGAGGCTCAGGGGGGACCTTCTTGCCCTCTAAAACTCCCTGACAGGAGGGGGAAGCCAGGCGGGGGTCGGGCTCTGCTCCCAGGGAACAGGGACAGATCACAAGGAAATGGCCTCAAGTTGCACCAGGAGAGGCTGAGATTGGATATTAGGGGAAATTTCTCCATGGAAAGGGTTGTAAGCAGTGGCACAGGCTGCCCTGGGAAGTGGTGGAGTCACCAGCTCTGGGGGAATCTAAAAGAAGTGTAGATGTGGTGCTCTGGGACATGGTTTAATGGTGGGCTTGGCAGTGCAGTGGGAATGGTTGGACTTGATGATCTTAGAGGTCTTTTCCAACATAAACGAGTCCATGATTCAATGAGTTGGGAATCCGGTTGGAGACCATGACTTCCACAAAACTTGTACATTGGAGCACTGGGATTATGTCACCTAAAAACCTACACTCTTCAAACACAGAGAACATGATACACCACCCTCAGTTCACTAAACCAAGCACTTTTTCCAGGAAATGGTGCAAAAAACTTTTGAAGTCAAGCAACACTGAAAGAAAAAAATAAGAAAAACCAAAAAGACTCAGAAGTAGCTCCATTAATTTTCTTTGCTTCAGCTAATGCAGACTGTACAGTCCTGTCTTCTGTTGTTTCTTCTTTCAGAAAACCCCCTTAGCAACAGCAGAGGAAATGAATTGTGAGTTCTGTGCCACAAGAACATATGAAGGGGCTTACTTTTAGGCACGCCAGAAGCTCCCTGGCTTCAGCTGGGACTGGATGTTCAGCACATGCTGCAGGGCTCTGCCAGGGAGGGATCCATTGAGTGGGAATGGCCAAAATGTCTGTGTATGCGTGGCCAGGAAAGCTGAGATGAGGTGTTCACACCACAGTGTGAATCAGCTGCCTGTAGGAAGGGTTCAGCCTTTCAGCAGCACACACAAGAGACTCAAACCCTGTTTAGCCTGGAGAAGAAGAGGCTCAGGGGAGACCTTATCACTCTCTGCAGCTACCTGGAAGTGCAGAATGAAAATGTGTAATATTCCGAATATGAGAAAACATAAAACATGCACAGGGAAGATGCAAGAGGGAATAAAACAATTCCCAGTGCTGAGAGGATTTTCAGACTTTTACAGAAAAGTCTGGTAGCTCCAAAAGAGATGGATAAGGAAGAAAAAATCAAAGGGATTGGGTGTATGGGAAAGGTGGCAGAAGGAACGTGCTTCACTGCATGGAAAGCAAGAGCAAGGCACAGGACAGGACCCGACTGAACCCTGTGTGTAGAGAACATAAAAATTGGGCTAAAGGTTGCAGTCTACCTAGAAACCAGGTGATAAGGTGAGTACAGCCCCTTATCAAATTTTAATATGAAAGCTTTGTATTAGCTATTTGATAATAAAGGCTGGGCTGTGGCCTGGAGCAGGTTTATTCTAGCACTGAACTCATGCGCACGCTGAGGTTTTGGGATGCAGGCACTGAGACCTTCAGCTTACCATCTGAAACAGGGTGAGGTTCAGGCTGTTAGGCTGGCACCTCTCAGTGTTTCCAAAGAGACCAATAAGGTTTTCAGACAGAAACTCCTGCAAACATTAAAAGTGTAAAAGCAGAAAGGATTTTTCTGTAATTATTTACATTATTTCAATTCATGCTGTACATTTAATTGATATTTTCACTAAAAGGCTTCTAAATCAGCCTTCTGCTTTGGATTTTTTTTTCCTTTTCTCCCTGAAACTGATTCCTGACACCCAGTTAATTACTGGGAATCAATAACAATGAACTGGGGGGTGACCACGTACTTTCCTATTCCAGTTGTACATAGTCTCCTAAGACAGACGAAGATGAGCATTAACATTCCTCAAATAAACAAAACATTGTAAGAACAGCAAATAAAACAATCCAAAACCACTCTGAGGTGTGCACTTCAGGGTACTTATGGGATGAAGGAAAGCATTATCAGGATTAAAACTGGTTGAAGTTGATGGCATCACTTCATATTCTTCAGGTAACAGACTCCTACTGTACCCGTGACAGGGCTGAGCACCACAAAAACAAATCACTCTTTTAAAGAAATACTTCAAAAGACTCCTGGTATTTTGGAAAAGGTAAATTTTAACTTGGATAAGCAGGAAATGCAGGTGGGAAAAAAAGCACAGCTCAAAAGACGTGGAGGACAGGATTGTCCAAATATGCTACTCCTCCTGTCTGGATCTTAGCCTAGGGACTTCACAGGTTATTTGAAAACAGACCAGAAAATCTTTTATTTAAAAGCCTTTTAAAATTATTTTTATTGCATGCTTGCAACAGGCCCTGAACTATATTGCTACCTTCTGATAGTTTATGGGACAGGATTCAAACCTCAGAGGAAGGTGACTGTTCTCACCAAGTTGTATTTGGTGTTCATGAGCCAGAGCAAACTCTGACCTTGTATTTCAGAGTAAAGGGGAAGGGCCATGATGCAGCTTCAGCAAGAGGATACTTCCTAAAGAGAACCAGCAGGACACTGGACAGAGTCACAAACACTTCCACTAAGGTGTAGGGGTAAAGGCAAGAAAACACATAGAGCTAATTGTATTTACTTAGTATCTGTCCTACTGAACAAATAAACTCCCAGTTTCAAATGTCTGTTCAGCAAACCTTTAATTCCAGACAAGGCTAAGTGGTAGGTCACCAAGTTTTCAGTCCTGTTTAATAGGATTAGAAACTTCTAGCAAGTATCTTCTTAAAGCAGAGCATGCACCCCAGAAAAAGCTGCTAATTGGGAAAATAAATCTCTCCCACAGCTGTGGCTGCTAAGTAGGACCTTTGAAAGGCTGCAGATCATTTTAAGCTCTCCCACTTCCAGTAAAAACATCAGAAAGTTTGCACTAAAATTGGTCAGTACAAATTAACTTTATCAATATACAAATTCTTGCCATATTGATGGACTTCCAGTCCTGCAAGCTCACAAAGGAGAGCAGAGCATCAAGTTAATTCAACTGTCAGAGCCTCTCGTGTGTATTTGCAGGGATAATTGTCTTAGTTCTACCATAAAATCCTTAAGGTTGGAAAAGGCCTCTAAGATCACCGAGTCAAACCTTCAGCAGTTGTAAACAATTATTCCTGCTACTCTGCCAAATTCACCTTTGCTCCTTCACAACTCATTAGAATAATCTCATATTCTTAAAAACTGCTGAAAACTAAAATTAATTAAATGGTTTAACTGGGCTTCATGGTTCTGTTTCTTTTAAAATAACTCACATAAATGCAGGCTGATTAAATTCAGCCACAATGAACATCTGCAGTTACCTTAATAGTTCTATCTAAACTGCTCTGATTACATTGGAATTTATTATCGCATGTCAAGACTAAAAAAAAACCATTTATATGAACCAATGATGCAAGAGGTGTATTATTCTTTGGCTTTGAGGAAAATAATACACTAAAATGTAAATTTTCAGTGAGATGGGATGAAACATTTTTTACAAAAGCTGAGCTAGAAAACAAAGGGATATACTTTGTCTCCTGTATTTGCTCCAGTAATGTGAACCAGGGCTAATAGTCAATCTTAGCAATTCCAGGTTTTTAATCCACAGAGAATATTCCTTTATTTTGCTAGGCAACTCAGTAGCTCTCATTTAAAATCCTTAAAGGGCTGGGACTGAATAGTTAAGATCTTTTAAAATACAAGTTTGCTCCAGGTCACAGGTGACAGAATCCACTCATGCCCCCTCCCCAGGTTTATTTAGTCCATGCCAGAACCCTTCCAGCGCTCTGCTTTCTGCCTATAAAGATTTCCATGGAAGATAATTGTGAGCCAGCAACATATAGGCTCCTTTTCTCTCTGAATCATAGGGGCTAAAACCAGAGTAAATATTTATTTTAGCCTTTAGCATCCTTAAATTCTTAGAAATTATATTACAAAGGTCTAGCTTGTATTTTACTGTACTGAATCTGAATCAGGGTAGAAGTTACCAATATATTTTGCTCCCGTGTGAGGTGGTTTTTCAGAAGTTTGGCATCCTAATTAATTCCTAGTTCCCTTGAAAACCCCAGAGCAGGTGAGGAACTCCAGGTTTGAAGCCAAGCATGTGCTGCCTCCCATTGGAATTTCGAATGTAAGGGGAAAACCAGTGAAAATGGGGAGTTTTATTACTGTAAGTAAGAGTGATCAAAATAAGCCCCCAGTTTTAAACTAAGTCCCTTGAACCAGAGAACTGGAGGAGGCCGGGTAAGTTTGTAAATGAGGGACAATAAATGTGGGGACGGTTTGTAGCATCGCACTCAAATAGACACAGACGATGTAATTGCCTGTTTTATTTAGTGGAATCACTTTTGTAGCTTAGAAATATTTCCAATTCCCGTTTACTCCAATGCAAGCCTCCACCATTGACAGGCGAAACGCAGTTTTGTTCAAATGATTCCAAACCAAAAAAAAAGAAAAAAAAAAAAGGAAAAAAAAAAAGTACAATCTCAAAAGTTAAGTTAGAAACTAAGTTCACACATTTTCTTTGGGACCAGGAATCTGTACATAGTACAAAATATACATTTATTGAACTTTCTGTAAACACACAGTTTGAATTGTGTAAAACTGTAAATAGTGGGTGAACTACGTGGAGAATAATTTATTATATATTGTTATACATTCTACTTAAGGAAAATAGTTATGCTCTTGTATATTACTCTGTTAAATTTATAAATTCCATAATGAAGCTGTGTAATCTGCAAACATGCTTTTCAAGCTTAAATCTCTCCATTCGTAACACACATTTATACAGGTCATCAATGAAAAAAGTTACACTTTCCACAAAATAGATATAAAGAGGTCATGAATTTTCTAAAAAGACAGGCACAGCATGTCACTACAAACGAGACTCTTATGATACGATGTGGAGTCAATTCTGTGAGAAGACAGGTGAAAACTCTCTAATTCAGCATGTTTGTACATGGTCTTAGTAACAAGACAGATGCTAAAACCCCAAATCTCTGTTTACAAAGATTTATAAAACAGCCGGTCCTGGAACTCAAATCTCACACTTTTCAGACGTTCAGCATTCCCTGGCTTAGAACCTTGGCTTTTGTCTCATATTAACTCTCATCCCTAGTAATTTAGTTTTCTGAGCACTGAATTGGCCAAGGACATTTGCAGAATTCAGCACTTTCTCCAAACACTGGATTTCTGGCACCAAAGAGTTCGATCCAGTTCTTCAATACAGCCTAACTCTTGGTACCCAAGGTCACTGCAAATCACACCATCAGCAACAACAGCCTCGGAAATCCCAACTCCCAGCACCCGAAGGCTGCAGGGCATTAACCCACAGAATGTGGGGTAACAGGTACTGCAGCATCTCCTGGACTGGGGACTCTGGTGTGTCACAGCCACTTTCCAACTGAAGAGGTTGGAAATTTCAAATGGCAGCAGACTCGTCACTCTGGCATCACTCAGCAACAATAAAAGGTTCCCCTGATAAGAGCATTAAAGATCCTCTCATAGAATGGTTCATAGAATGCTCTGGGTTGGAAGGGAACTTAAAGATCGTCCAGTTCCAACCTTTCCATAGGTCCATCACTGCAAATTCAGCACATTTATTTCTACATGTTTAGGGTCTCATTGTCCTTCCATCGCAGGCAACCCATTTTGGGTTTCATCCTTTTACTTATTTGCATTTCATCAAACTTCCTAAACTCTGCATCTCTGAGGCTTTAATAGGGAAAAAAAATCTTAGATGTTTAAAGACTTAATGCAATTATCTCCAATTAATCTAAGAGTTTGCTTTAAGATCACCACTTTCTTCCCTTTTGGCTCCAAAAAGCTTTTTCAAAACCTCAACTGAATAAAGATGACATTTGTTTTTCATTCCAAGAGAAGTGAGACAGTTAAGGCTCCAATAACACATGTGCAACCTTTCTATGTTGTGAGCAAAGCTCCATCAATGTCAGCAGAATGTAAAGTTAAGTTTGTGCCTCATTTTCCCAAGCCTATTTTAGTCTAATTTTCCCTTGTAGTGTGAATAAAAACGTTGTGCCTCCAATCTGAAATCCTCAAAAAATGAAATCAGCTACCCCTTATTTGCACTGCACAGAGTGGGTGGAACTCAACACGGGTGAATTTAAACTCTGGACCTCAGGCTATAGGAACTGATAGAAGTACAGCATGTTTTATATTTATGTTTACTCATTTATCTTAAAGATATTTCTAAAAATATACAACAGTGGCATCTCCTGTAACTGTGGAGGCCTCCTCACAACACACAGGGAGAGTCCTGTCTCCACTTTAGCTGTAGAAACCCCCCAGTCCCATGAGCCCTTCAGAGCCAGCAGTTACTGGAATCCAAAAGGAATTCCAGCTGTGGCTCAGGGTTCTTGAGCACGCTGAGAAGTGCAGATGTCGTGTTCCTAAAGGAAAATGGCACTACCTGACCCAGCACCCACCTTTGTAAATAAGTGGTTGCTTATACAGTAGTAAGGACCATTGGTTCTAGTCTTGGTATTTTGGGGAAAAAAAAGAACAAAGCAGATGCCCAGTGATACTTCAAAAAGCATTTGGGCAGGAGTCAGTAGGAGTTACATGTAAAAATCTGGCTAGGCATACACCAATATATAGTTGAGAAATCTGACCTGTCATCTCACCTCCACTGAAGTTCTGACACTTTCAGAACAGAATGATTTCCTGTATTCTATAAAAGGCATTTTTAAAGTTAAGCCCCCTTTCCCAACTTTTGTCGTTGCAGAAGTTAGGGGTTTTGTGGTCACTGCATTTAAAGCAAGCCTCTCCCAAAACCCTAGGACATCATGATCACTCCTGCTCCCTTACCTTGGAAGCAAAGACTTGAGAAGTGACTACATGAGGGGAAAAAAAAAAGATCTGGTCTACTGCTACTCAAAAGAAACATCAAACAAAAACACAGATAAAGCAAGGAATCTACATAAAGCCTAAGTCATTACAGGTCAACAACTCTGACACAATCAGAAGATTAAAGCTCAGGACAATTTTTCCATATATTAAGCAAATAATAGAAATATTTGTCATTCTTCTGGAAAAGAGTTTTCAGTGGGAGACAATGTAAACTCAACTTTCAGCATGTCTATTTTTTTTTTCCTACTGGAACGCATTTAGTGGTCCATGAGAATGAAGATAAGCTTCACGTTTCCCTACAGCTTCCTGAACTCTTGTGAACATGTGCCATGGCCCAGGTGACTGCTACCTCATTTACAAAGCAACATTATTCAGCAAAATAAGGCTAAAGAGTGTTTCAGATGTGCACACCTGGGTCTGCAAAGACCTGTAGAATGTGCAAGCACTCCACAGAAAGAGCTCACCAAAAGACTGGATTTTTCTGATCAGTATTTCAGACAAGTCAGTCTAAATTATTTAGCCCCAGAGAGGGACCTCTAAATTTTGCTCCTTTTGTACAGCTTATGGCAGGAATCACATTCCTTTCATGTGCTACAGCATCCTAGAAATTCATGTCTGGACCCTCTTTTTACCACTTAAAAACCCTCTCCAGCCAAATAGAGAGTTTACACCCTGAGCTAGTCTATAAAGCCTCAGGTATAATTACCTCAGACACGGGCAGTGGTAGGAACAAGGAGCCACACTCGTTATCTAGGAGACATTGTCTTCACATCTTGTGAAGCTTGGCACAGAGTAACAATTCATTATCTACAGAAGAATGTCAGGTACAGCTCTGTAGCTCAGCAGTTTTGCTGTTTCTGAGCCCATGCAAGGTACATCAGGTTTGTATGAAATACTGTCTTTGCCAAAGGATGAGGAAAAGGGCACTGACTTCATAAAGGCTTGCTCCCTTCAGACACAGCCAAGTTTAAATATCAAGAAATTTAAATACACCAAGTCATTTATGCATAAAGGCAATTCAGGAAGGTGCAGGTAGAGATGAAGGTGAACATCTGGGTATGATGAAATCCTGATCTACACTGAAATAAGGTAAACTAACAACCATATCATTAACCTAATTGTGGGAGCCATGCTGTCTCTCCCACAGGACAGAGCCACACACCCCTAGAGAACACAAAGTTTGTCAGCAAAGAACTCACAAGGCATTAAAACCAAAGCCTGATGATTCCAGTTTTAAGAAAAAGAACATTCACCAAAGCAAAATGTCTGCTTTAAGCAGAGAGTGGGGAAAGATCTGCAAAGGCTTCGATCCTCCCTATGCAGGCCATCACTCATCTGGGTGTGGTTTCCCAAACTGCAGCAGGACAGGTGGTGCAACCATTCCTTTGCTCCCAATCCTGTCTCCCCACTCTCCATCCTGCCCTAGCACCAGCATCCCCAGCTGGATTATCAACTTACCCAGCTGAAGAGGACAGGGCTTTCCTTTGCCCTAACTCCAGGCCCATATAGGGACTGGCACAAAAAAAGGCAGTAGGGACTAACCTGGAGCAATGGTTTAGCCTTGACATAAGTGGATCATGAAACCATATCTTTAGTTCATAAATTACTAAAAATGGAATGCAATAGGAAGTCCATCCTATCCCAATGTATCAAAATAAGATGGGATTCTTTTGAGGGAATCAATCGAAGCGAAAGCTGTTCCCTAATTTTGTTAAGTTTCCAATTCTTGAACTGTGCAAAACAGCTCAGACGTAGATAGTTCAGAGAGCACCAGATTCACAATGAACAATGTAATGGACACTGAAGTCAGTTTATTACAAGGCAATGTTAAAGAGATCAGTGCTAGCACTGCACGAACTCTCAAGGTTAAGTGCTACCATTAACTCATCTGCCCCTCAGTATCCAGCAGGCACCTTGCTAGTGTGACACAGCCAAGGATTAGTGCAGTTCAGCAACAAGCAGATGGAATTTCTCTCTCCCATTCTGACTTTTGCTCAAAGTTTAAAGGAACGACGGCTGTGCATCAAGGTTGTGGTGCTGCTGCTCCTGGGCCAGGTGAGAACAAGCCCAGCTGAAAGGCTCTGGCTTTATAACTCCATGGGACCTGATGATTTCTGCCCCACCACGTGTTCCGGGGACTCTATTGATAAAAGGGATTTACAAAGCCTTGCAAATTTATGACCCCGATTAACGTCACGGCATTTAGTTCATCCAACATTGGTTTAAAACACATTTTAGAAGCCTCTGTCTTGAACACCTTTCAATGCTGAATTAGTGAGAATTATTTGGAACAGTTGTCTATAAAGCAGTACAGGTATTCTCCCAGAACGATCAGTGAAACATTTAATCTGACCACAACACTCACAGAAACTGAAGCCAATGAAGCTGTCAAATGTAGAAGGAAAACAAAGTTGCATGGCATACGAAGCAAAGTAGCTTTACAAATGTCATTTCCTTTTAAAAACAAGCAAATTGGGACCATCCTATTTGAACATGTATTTAAAAATACATCTTTTAACATCACACAATTTTCATTTTCGTCACACAGGAAACTTTTTCCAGGAGGGAAATAAATAGCACACAATACTTCAAAATAAAAATTGCTGCCTTGCCCCTGAGGTGCTAATGTTTTTAGCATTTAAAAAAAAGTTTCTGGTGCAAGAAGAAGATGCACAAAGGTGCAAAAGTGCCTTTTTTGTTTCTTTTCAGAGCAGTGGAAAGTACAGCTTGCCTCTTCTCTAGGATGCTTTATATACTTAACTCGTATACTCTGTAATCAAAATCTGTATCTAAAATGGCAGTGTTTATGCACACGTAATAATTCAGTGCTCTGACCTCCTCAAAACGCTGCACGTAGGTGGGAGAGAGAAAGACCTGAAACGGGCTTTCTTCCACTACCCTCAAACCTACTTACATGGCCTGTAGCAACAGCAGAATTATTTCCTTTCTAGCCTTAAGGAGACCTCCTCAGAAGAGGCTTCAAATATCTCCTTGGTCACTGAGACAGTTTAAGTGATTATGGTTTGAAGTATGGCTTTTCACACCACAGTTTTGCTTCTGATTCTTAAAGTTTAAAACTCAAAGGTTCCACAGTCCAGTTCAAGGTTTTGCAGTTTCCAAAATTAAACTTTAGTCTCTAAGAAAAAGGACAGAACTTTATCTGCCTAGTCCTAAATTAAGTTTAGCTTTTTGCACTAATACGCCACGTATTATTAAATATGCTTGTTAATTAGGTGCCTGTGAAGCTATAACTTAACATTATTATAGTTGTGCACTCTACAACAAAATTAGACATTTTAAGCATTTATTCATAGGTAGGTAAGGAACTGGTTCTTTAAGCAAAAATTGCTATAAATTTATAAATACAAATAGTGCTTATGTTTTCTTCATTCATGCTTGAACAGATTACAAACTGAATACAATGAAGTTACGTTTAAGCACCCCACATAGACAAGAGGGATAAAAGAAAAGTTTGCTGGTATATACTATACTTAGTTCCAAGACACTATAAGTTACTTTTTCACTGTTCAGTGTTCCCTAACTCTGCATTAGTTTTAAGGCTATATATACAAATATGTATATGTCAAAGTCAGGGAAAGACAAATATAGCAAAATGCATTGTACTACATTTTCCTATCAAAAAGTAATTATACACCAAGTTTTGATTCTGTTTAACTGCAGTAAATGTTACAATCTACTTGTTTTACTGATTTTCCTTTTGGGGAATCTGCCTACTAAATGAGTAAACTACATATTAAATACAATATTCTCAACCAAAAAGACAATACAAGGTGCACAAAACAGCAGTTTTGCAAACACGACTGACTTGAAAACTTAATTTTTGTATGCTCAATGGGAGAAAGCTAAGCTTAAATCAAATTAGTTTATTATCTTATAAAATTTTAAATTAGAATTTTAAACAACGAACAGTTAAATATTGTCAACATGCTATACCTCAAATCACAAGTACTGTTTAACCACTAGTCTCTCATTCTAAGTAAGTGGGTCAATTAAAAACACACACCATAAAATGTTAAAGATTGTCAGGCTTCGACAAATGTATTTTTATCAAACAGTAGGCAAATTCAAACCAATGCACATCTTCAGTAGGGAAGGGGAAAAAAACAACACCAAAAAGCCTGAAAAAACCCACATTTGTAAAAAATAGGGTAACGGATTAATCCCACATCATCCTCTAGCATATGGCTATGTCTTGGGCAATAATCAAAATCCTTCCCATTTTAAAAATGGGCTACCAATTAATAAAAATATTCTTCCACAAGTAAAATATCATTTACAATGGCACTGACATTTTAAAAGGCAGGAAAAAAGGAATTACACATTTATGGGTAAATGTCTTGTTTGTTAAATCAAGCTTTATTGATAAAATGGAATTCAGAGTATTTTACTTGGAACAGCAGCAGACCCAGCCAATCAGGATTGTAAAAATGCTGCAGACTCCTACTGTACGTAGAAAGCTGCCTGTTCATGCTCAGTGATTAGTAGTTTCAGGTGAGGGTTAATGAAAAAAGAGGTGCAAAGAATCAAGGCATTCTAATCCCAAGATTCTTACGAACACGGTGCTATTAACAGGGCATGATTTACCTCTCACTGAACTCAAAATCACAAACCCCTTCGACTCAGTGTGAGAGCAGGAGTGCATCCAAGAAAATGATATACGTTGGTTGAAGAATGTGCACTACTCTTAAGGTATTTTTCCATTGCCAAGCAAAATTCACACACTGTAATTTCTGGTGAGTTGCCCACGAGTTCAGCTTTCATATAAACCAAAAAGTTATCTTTACAGTTTTGTGCACCTCCTGAGCACCTAGCTGGCTAGGCTGCTGCTCCTTGCAATCCAAAACCACAACATGAATTTAAAAGGGATATATATTGTTGCATCACACAAGCCAAAACATTTCGTCTAACCTTTATAGTGATTTAAAGCGGTTCATAATTAAATATGAGCATTTTGTACAAAGACAATTGCACTTTACAAAAACAAAATCATACAACATAAATTGCTGGAGTCTGATTTACAACATGAATTATGGTTTGAAATCACGTTTACAGAAGTCTGTTTTACAAAAAAGATCAGTTCCTGGGCTAGGTGTCGTACTGCTGTAGTCACTCTCACCAACACATCACATTCCCTTCTTTAATTAAGGTTGAGGATGGATGTTAAGAAGGGTCACTGAGGTTGGGCTGCACTTTCATTTGCAGGATGAAAGGTGAACTCCACAGCTAGATGAGCGGTTTTACCACATATCATCAGTTGAAGCAGAATCCTTAAAGAAAAAAGAAGGAACCCTTTAAAGTCTGGAGTGCCCATTGTTGCAGCAGTTTCTGGATAATCCAGACTGAAAAGGGTGAAGACTTAAATCATTTCATGAGTCTTGTTTTCTCTCCCCTTTCACAAACAGCATTTAAGCAGTATCTAAAACCCCACATATTTTTAAGTGATGAAGCATCAGAACCAAGACATTTCAAAAGGTGACCAAGTGTTTTATCAATCCTCAAAAATAACGCCCCAGGAACATTATTAAAAAGCATTTCCAGAATAGTAAAAAGTAATATGAAGTGGATACACTCAGTGAACAGGTGTGATGAAAGAGCAGGATGTGCCTCATGACATGTGTTCCCACCACTGTCATCCTTTGTATTCTCAGCCCTCCCTCACTGCACAGGAAGATACAGACATCAACTGACACCCTCTTAGAGCTATTTTAACACTTATAATTTAAGGTCAGGGAAGTATAGTTTGGGCAACTGCTGGAAACCCTAATTTTGGGTGGTAATAAAACCACAAAGAAAAAAAAATAAATGTATATAACAAAAAAAAAAAAAATTTGGAAGTAGAAACGTGTTTCAAATCATAACCATATGGCCACACTACTTGGCATTACAACCTATCCAATAACTGAGTGCCATCACTGAATGTTAAAGGGTTGGAATGGACCTTAAAGGTCATTTTGTCCCAACTCTTCTGGAATGGACAGGGACACCTCCCACTAGACCAGGTTGCTCAAGTCCTTAACCAACCTGGCTTTGAACACTGCCAGGGTTGAGGCATCCTCAGCCTCTCTGGGCAATCTGTTCCAATGTCTCTAAAATGTGGTCCATTTAGGCCCAGGGCAACAGTGGATTTTGTGTTAACTACCACAACCCTGGAAAATGTTTAACCAATTCCTGGTTTAACAAATGCTTCATTTTACTGTTTTTCAATCCACTTGCCTTTGTGTCATGTCTGTTTCCTCTTCCTTTGCTCAGACTGCTCTACATTCAGCTTTCTCTACCTGCCTCCTCAGGTGGGTACACAGGTTAACCATGACTAACTGGGACCACAGCTCTGTAGCTGAAGCAACAGCTAAATCAGCAGCAGTGGCATCAGAGCCACCTGCTTCTGTGCAGACACCTCTGGTTGTTTCAGCACTACCTGCTCCCTTTTCCTTAAGTAATTAATGGCCACCATGGGCTTCAACAAGAGCATATCCTGATGCTTTCACAGTGAGACTTCCCCATCATTACTAAGACTGCAGGAGGTAGAACTATTACTCCTCCTTAAAAGCACTGCCTTACTGGCTCCTTGGAGAGGAAAGAGGCTAATTAAGTCTCTAGCAATGCCACACATGGTAATTTCTTAGCACTGAAGTTCTGCACCCTTCACTCAAACTTGCACACAGCATCCATTACAAACCATGGAGAGGAACAGTTGGCACGGAGGTGTGGTAAAAACAACACAAACTGAAATTACCCTTTGCAAAAGTACCACCTCCAGTTTTTCCTTCAAGACCAGAAGTAGCAAAGGAGAGCAATTATATGAAAGACCAAAATGGTTGTTTCATGCGCGAGGAGGAAGAATAAAAGCAGCATGAGTAAAAACGCATGAGCTGCTTGCCAACTATTCCATATGCAAATTTCTGTATCCAAGCCACCAACATCATCACAAAGTTTGTATACTGTACATTTGTAGGACAGCAACACAGCACAGAATGTATTTTGAAGGTAAAGCATCCTCTTTCAGCCACCATTTAGGAATTTTTATGCTAAAAATAGAACAAGGACAGGCAAACTAATGCCCAACTCTTGATTGTCTGGATGCATTTCACTTATGTCACACCTAAGTAATTTCTGCTGATAGGTAAAGATCAGTTTGAATACTTTATGACATACAGTACTTTTGGTGACAGAACATTGTTTCTGGTGATCAAACTGCAACTGGGATCACTGTTCATATTCAAGAGGTTTTCTGTTTGTTTTCCCCTTCACCCCCCGCTGACAGTGGATTTATGTCACTCTAATCATTGACATTTAGGAACCCAAACTGTCCTTGCTGTTAAGATGCTCTATGCTTAAGAATAAAAGTGTTTACACAATCCATGTGGTAAACTAATATGTTCTTAAGGCAGATAATTAAAAATATGCTTAACCTTTAAGTATATCCCTTTTCTTCTTGGTATGTGGGGCAAAATGTCACCCATAAAGAGGGGGGAAAAAACCCCCATGACTCTTTCAACCATTTGTAAGCATTTGGAAACCCAGGCAGGACTGAAATAATGGAATTCCAGAGCACAAATGAATCAACCACACCAGAGTTTTGAGACTACAATCAGCAGAAGGCAGCAGAAAACCATTAAAAAATGCAGTCCAAAGAGCACAACACTGCTATTCCTTCCTTGGGGAAGGGGTCTTTAAATAGAACTAGCAATGTTTCTTTACAAAACAGCTAAAATAACAGGGGTGGTGGTGAAGATGAGGGAAGAGAAAGGATACTTACAGCATCATCATTCCTGTAGGGGTTCAGTCTGTTATAAACTGCTTCAATCACACTCCGTCTAGGGCAAAAAAACAAACCCCACAAAGTTTTAAGGTTGTGTCTTTTTTTAAAGTCAAATACACAAAGTACAATTTTAATTTAAAATGTAAACTTGAAAAGGTTGCAAATTCACAGAATACTCTTCTACAATGATATATTCAACACTCTCCAGCAACTTTTCTCAAAAAAACAAACAAAAAACCAACCAACCAAATAAAAAAAAACAAAACAAAAAACCCCCAAACAAACAAACAAACAAAAAACCCTGCACAAATAGAAGTTTTATGTATTCTATCTTCAGACTGAGGCGAATTTTGTCTGGCAAAAACTATTAAAAAATTATTTCAAGCATCTTGACAGTTCCCTCCTTTTAAAAAAAACAGGCTTAGTACTTTTAAGATAGCTTGAAATTAACCTTAGTCTCTGGGATTCTTGGCTTTTATAATACTGATAGAAAATTGGCAAGAAATAGATTGATAACATAGAAATTTTGCAATCAGCATGTAAATGAGAAACATGATTTTTATTTATTTAACACAGAGTGAAAAGGTTTTCTTGAAAACGGATAGATAAAGAAAAAAAGAGCCCAATGTGAAGGTAACGGAAGAGGAAGAGCCTTTGCCTTTCCCAGTACATAAGGAAACAACTTTGGAGAGAGAGCAGGAAGGAAAAGAGGGGAGTAAAAAACAGGAATTGTAGACTGGACTTTAAAAGCAATAACTATCTTCCAGATCCCCTTCTGCAAAACCAAGCATGACGAAGTAGTAGAAGACTGAAACTGTGATACAAAACAAACTTCAAAGAACAACCTTTAAACTGCTGATGAATGCATGCAGAGCAATCACAAAGGAGTGCAAGAGAAGAAAAAAACCAGACGACAGGCTTTGTAATCATGCCATAACACTGAAAAGTCAGGAACTACCATGAATAAACATCACAGTGAATCTAGTGAATGATTATAGGAAAAGAAGTCTGGATTTAAAACAATAAAATCAAGAAATTACACTCAAGAGTACATTGCATGAACTGGAAAGTTTCCCTTATTTTTCAATAAAGAGGTACTTTTGATTCTAAAAAAAGGCAGGTTTTTCAAAGAGCATTATTTTCCTTCCAAATTGGTAACAGTGTTTCAAGTTACACTACTATCCAATTAAATGCACATTTCTATCAGTCCCTATCCAAAGTAGCATCACCAAGACACAAAATTCCACAGAAGTCAATTACTTCAGCATTCCTTCACAACCACGATGCTACCACTAACCCAAGGAGATTAAGAAAAATCAATTTGTATGCTGTGTTTTATGAGAAAGTGACTGATATGTCAAGATAAAGCAACACCTGCTGTTGTATATAAAATTGCCATCTTTTCACAGAAGAGCAATTTTATTTTGTAGAAGTCATCTCTACAGTTATTTTATAATTATTCTATTTATTCATTTATCATTTATTCAGTTACATACCTAAAGTCTCCATGTTTTGATGCAACAATATAAAAATCATACTCCAAACGGTTAAAAATACTCTGTACCAAATGTGCCCAATCCATTTTAACACAGCACAGGTTCATGAACAATGTTTTGAACCAAAAACCACTTGGTTTGGGGTGCAAGGAAGCTAAGGACATTGCTTCCTTAAAGACTGAACGTTTGAGAAGCCACAGAGCATCACCACTGAACTCTTCAAGGACAAAGCCAGCCTATAGAAAGCTGTAGATTTAACTTCCCACTTTTCCTTTTTTGATAAGACTTCTATCTCATTTTCAGACTTGTCACAAGCAGAGAGAAACAAAAGCAAATTTTTAAGCAATTACAACATGGCTTTAGCTACAGACAAGAAAAGAAAGCTGCCAAGCAAAACATCTTATGCATATGACTTCTTGTCAAAGTGCAGAACCACATACCCAAGTAATTACTCAAGTCAGTGCATTACTTTGCATGTTCAAATGTAACCTCCCCCCCAGAAACCCCAGTTAATTACAAAGAAAACACTCAGGCCACCCTTAAAAAATCCTCATTCCTTCCCAAAACTACAGTTTGACATTTAATTTTTGCAATGATTCATAGTTAACTCCATACTTCTGCTTGCTCTTTTCACTCAGAACAACTGAGTAATAAAAATTAAGAGAACAGATCATCACCTTTTGTCCTGTACCCTTCTTCCCTCCTCCCCACCCCCCAATTTTAAGAGTGGCCTTGCAGTTAAGCTCAATTTAAATCAAAACCCACATGTACACTGATGTGAACTCACTTGCTTGCCAACTCCCCCCCGGGCGGGAGGTTTGGGATGCTCTCAGTTGCTAACGTACGCATCACGTGGACTAAGTCTGGCACTCCTTCACCCTGCTTCTTTATGATCTCTGGGAATCAGAAGTACTTTTTTTGTAAGTGCAGTCCAAATTTAACTTCAAAAAGATTGAAACACTCAGTTTTATAAAAAGGCAGCTTAACATAAAAGGAAAAAAAAACCAAACCAAAAGATGACAGACCATACTCGACATGGGAATTGTTAACTTTGGTCCGGTAAGGAAAAGAACCTGTAACAGATTTGACAATGATACACTGCTGTTAACATGCACGCTGGCTTTGGAAATACACAGCTACCTAGTAACAGTGGGGAAAAAATTCCTTAATGGCTTTCCTGCTATACATTAGATAAAATAGAAGATGTAATATCTTCCCAGCAAAATGCCCAGGGCACGAGGCAGATATTAACATCAGCTATATGGCTGCAACACAAGATAAAATATTATTGCCATCACAGAAAGCATAATATTTTCAAGAAACAAAACATCAGACTGATTAAAAATAACTTCCATAGCTGTAATAGCCAATACTTGTAACACACTGCATTACAGCAATATGCAAACTTTAAGAATTATTGCATACAAATTAAAAGCCTGGGACATCACATCTAATTGACAGTTCCATCCTCACCTCAGGGGATATTTAAATATTGGGCAGAAACTTAAAAGCTGATCCACTCCAGCTTCTGGGTGAAGAGAATCTGTACTGTAGCCACAGTCTCCTTTGCCAAGAAATTAATTCTTTAACTTTATTCTTAGGCCTGGTTTTGGAGGGTTTTTTTTTGTTTGACTGGTTTTTGGGGGTTTTTTTGGTATTTGCTTTATTTCTTTTCTCCTCAAGCCATAAGCACACAATTTTATTTGAATTCAAGAGATTTCAGACCATACCACCTCTGAAGAATCACACTTTAAATAGGGATTTTATGAAACTTAAAAGAACAAGCACATTTTAACAAATGCATCTTGGTTTCTCTGTAAACATGAGCTTCCTGAGGTTGCAAAACACATGAATTATTAAGACCTGGCGCTGTTGATCTTCAAGTGAATACTGCAACATGCATACAATAATGTGTACATATGTGCACATCTATACATGCATGTATGTACAGGCACACTACTCTTCATGTAATAAAGCATTTACACAGTTTGAAAGTAGTTGGAATTCATCACTCACTACCACCTTTGAAAAACACTGTAGCATTCAGTTTGTGCCCTGAATAATTCCAGAAGAACATACCAAGTTTCCATTTTATAACTTGTGAGATAAAGCACATGGAAAGCTTTTCAAACCAACATGTATCCAGTCCCTTTTAGTTAAAAACAATTAAAACCAACAATTGTGAATTACTTTTTGGTCATGTAATAGTTTTTCAGGGCTGTGTGAGTTTACAAAAAGCATCAGCTCTATTTTGCAGTCAGGCTGTGTAAATTATTTGCAAGGTATAGTGGAAACACTGTCTAGCCCTCAAGCAGCATCAAACTCTGCAGCACAAAGCATTAAGCTGTTTACTTCAAAATCTACATTTTAAATGCAGGACACCGCACACCAGAGACACCTCAAAAATTTGCCATTTCCTCAAAATCTACAGCCAAAATTCATTTTACCATCTAATGTTTAGGAAATAAATAATCTAAGACTCTTAAATCTGAATAAGAAGCCAAGATCTCAGATTTGGTTTGCCAAGTTCCTTTATTGTGCAATTTTGAACATCTAGTATATGCTACATTGTGCTAGTGCTAAAGTTCTGCTGTACAAAAATAAGGAATTTATAGTTGACCTATGCTACACAGTTTCACAACCTGTAACTGCAGTACATTTAACATACAGTCTCCACTAAATGAATACATTTATATTTTGATAAAACTATAGATACAGACTGAATGAACACTGAAGACACAACAAATGGAGTCGGTCTGCTAGCTGTTTTTAATTTATTGGAATTATCTTGTTTCAATACACCTTCAACCCTCCCCCCAATCTTTAATTTACTTTTAAACCTTCCACACATTTTCATGGCATCAAGTACTGGAAAAAAATGTACTTAAAACCCTAAAATAAAGGATTCAAAAATGGGAATTCCATACAAAGTTTAAGAAAAAGCCAGAGCTTTGTTTTTGCGAAAATAAGGGAAGGAACATGTAACAGCTAACTTAAAATTATTTCTCTTTATATAGGTATAAATATTGTAAGGATTATCTCTTACGGAATGGTTTTATGTGAAAAAAAATGAGAACAGAAAAGAAGCTTAAGACAAGTTTCTTTTAAGAGTCAACACATCAATAACACATATTAGTGCAAATAATAGCAACACATTTTGGAATGACTAATTACTTCTACCATGAAGTTCACATACTATTTTAGGGGTAACATTGATTTATTGCAAGTAATGGCACGAGGATGCTTCTCCACACTTGCTACTTCTTCCATTATTTATTGCAGCTATGAATCTGGACCACAAACACATCAGGAGGAGTAAAAGGAGAGTCCTAGGTGACGTGCTAAGTAGAAAACTTCCTATGTTTTCTAAAAGCTAAATTGTCTCTCCATATTCCAAGATTCAGTACTGAGCCCTATTCAGTCTTAAAATTTGCACTACTTTTTAACAGTATAAAGATATATTCTGGGCTGAGGGAATAGAAATACAACCAGAAAAAAATGTGCATTATTAAGCATCGACTCTCATTACTTGTTGGACTACACTGAGTACTCAAGTGCATAAAAATACATATTATGCATTTTGACCAAGTTTCCATTTTAATGAATTTTAACTTTAAACTGGTATTACAGGTTAGTAAGATCATTCTAAAAGTACTCTTTATAGTACTCTTTCTAGTTCCTTCAGCCAAAAATTAGGCTTTTAAAGTTAAGCACTGCCACTCCTACAGTAACCTAAGATAAGAGCAAGATTATTCACTGTTGTGTATAAAGCTTCAGATGCGGTATCAGTCCTACCTTACCACTCAATAAGGCATTATCCATTTACTTCAGAAACAACTCAAATGCACAGGAATTAAGTAAAATGCAACAAAGTTAATCAACTCCTGCTCTTGAAGTTCTGCTTTAGCTCGGCCTTTCAACTTCTCTCAAGGGTAAGACCTAAAAGGCCAAATTCTGCACACAGCTGATACAAATTGCAGCTGGGTTGAGTAGTGTTTACTACATATTTATTCATTTAAATAACATCTTTGTGCAACTATAGACAAAAGATTCAGGATAACGAAAAAAGAAGCAAAACCCTTGAGGAGAAGTACAATATATTTCCTCAAGTTTTTCAGACATCATCCCATTAAATTAGTATTAAAGTGCTTTATAACTACATATAGAATCCTTCTGTCTCTATGCAATTATCACACTTTGCTCATTCCTGAAATTTTCTATTTGTATAAATCAAAGTACCAGCAGCCAAACTCATTTTATGTACCATAATCACATGCAGGTCCAGTGTTTAGGCTCTTCCTTTATAAAATGAAGCAGCTGTACAAAAATGCCAGCTTTCCTCAGCATAATATTCCTGGGGTACAATGAGGCCAGCCGAAGATACAGCTTGACTTGAACATACTTCCATATTCTAGGTGATGGGTTTGTCTGAACTCAGACAAAATATCTAAGATAAGAAGGCAACACTTGCCCAAATTAGGAGTGTTACCATGCTGTAAATTAATGTGTGAATGTAGAGCACACTTGCTCTTCCCCAGATCTGTGGGTGGGCACACACAGCAATGCCTGGTGCAAACCTGCTCCCTGCTTTGCAAGGCAGGAGCCATCTGACACTTCCCTCACGCAGTGTGACCGTGCACTCACATTGCTGCTACGCTGTCAGGGAGATTCACACCATCACTCTCCGTGCACCAACTTCTCCTCTTAGGCAACTCTTAAGTTTAAAGCACAGAAATGTCTGCCTGGACATTTGAACAGATGCAGTTTGCCAAGGCCTTGTGAATGAGGCCTTTGAAAAACATGGTACTTTCTGAAGGAGCACTTAGACAGGTTGTAAGTGCTTTAAAATTGCACATTAATTTGCCTGAGCCCACAGTTCCCATGTAGGCAAGTTCTCTGTGAGATTTCTGAAGCTGCACTGTGTTATCTTCATGCAAGTTAAGGAGGGAAAAAGTGCATAATATACTCCTCTAACTTACTAATCACTGCTATCGGAGTTGTGAAGAACTCTGCCTATTGTGCCCTGTGTGCTATTAAGGATTCTTGGGAGTATACACACATAACTAGACTTGTAACATATAGGTCTAGAGGAGTCCACTTCAAAAATAGACTTAACCTATGCAAATAATGCATACAGCATGTCTTATGTTTCAGAAACAAACTCCAAGCTGTGGTTGGTTTTAAATACCAAAAGGCACTATAAATGCAGTTTAAACCAGAAAGTCTTTAAATCAAATTGATTTCAAGTATCATTTTTAAGTGATCCAAAAGGCCCAAGACTTGTAGTTTCAAATTAAAGAACTCCAGAAATACAAATTTTAAGAAAAATTTTCAAGTTACTATCAGAGTAAGATGAGTTCCCAGCTTTTGTTTGTCATGAATGCTTAAAGATTAGCTTTGACAAATTTCTGACATACTTTCAAATAAGTAAATATATTAGCTTAAAGATTACAGTAATCAAGTTGTAACCCTACTATAACTGGTAATAAAATATTACAGCTAGTTGATTTGTACTTAACTATAAGGAAAAAAGGGCACTCAAATTACCATCTTCAGACACTTTGTAGGATATTCTGATTATTTCATTTAACTCCGTGCAACAGGAAACAGGATTCACTGGTCTGAAGTTGGTGCTGTCAATAGACTAAGGAAGAACACTGGGCACAAATGAATCCTCTGCCATCCTGAATAATTTTCAGGTCTATAGGCTGCTGCACTTTCATAGCAGAGCTTTCTCAGGTCATATGAGTGCCTTTTTCAGAGGTATACAGGATGACAAAATGGCACTTGAAGGTCTATTAAAAAGCCTGTATGTGTTAAGGGTTTAGTTGTTGGAAGGGAAAGGGGGCCGGGGGGTCTGTTTAGAAACAAAGTTACTTATTTTTTTTTAAATGATCCACCTTCTACTCTGCTTTCCAGGTACTTGTCCAACTCTGCCTCTCTTTTCACCGCCTCTGGCGATACCTTTGGTGCATTCGGAAAACAGATCAATATCACACTCATGTTGTCTCGACTTCCCTGGTGGAAAAGAAAAAATCATTTGAGAAATGTATATACACCAGGCTAAATACACATCAAAGCATTTTATACACAGAAATTCACAAACCATACAGTATTAGAATCCAGCTTTTACTACTGTGAATTAGTATTATCCTTAGCATTAATTTCCCCTGGCAGAATTCTAGGCCCATTCATTCAGTACAACTCTTAAGTCACTTTGTTCTTTCCTCTTTTATGGTCTGAAGACTACATGGAGCCAATTGCAGACAGCCCACTGTCTTCTAAAAACTGACATTGGTCATGAGTGATGTGTAATTAAAGAGTTGTGTTCCACCTTGTCTCAAGGAATATCCAATTGTTTTGGGAAAACAGATGAATATTAGATGGGTGAACAAAATCTTTACTGCTTAAAAGCAGGAAAATGCTGAATTCAGACAGTACTTCCACATAAAGTCACAGCTTTAGGGTTTCCTTTCCCACCCCCTCCCCCTTTTTCTTTAAAAACAAGGAAAGTTATGAGTGAGAGGATTTGTTTGAAGATCAGCTGAAAGGTGCCCAGTCATTACAAACACAGTCTTTGAAATGGAAACATGTCAAACCCAACTAAACAGAACCCCAATACTTGAATATGTTGAAATACAAATACATTCTGCTTATGCAAAGTACCTGTTTAATGTACTTTCAATACCCCTACGCTCTGGTCTACAAAACATGCATCAGTATGCTTAACTTTTAAGGATAACTAAATCCACTGAAGTCAGCAAGATCAAGAACAAGCCAGCATTCAGAACAAGAGTATCTGGATAAATGGAGAGGTGCTGACAGCTGGCTCCTGCAAAGCTTACAGCATCCACAAGCCCCTGTTCCCTTCCTGGAATTTGTTTTCAGGATAACAAAACAAAAGTTGTAAACAAAAACATAAGCATTATCAATCTGCCAAAGTGTTGGAAAGCAATTACATTTTTCCAAACAGGAAACAATGACCCTGTTAGCCATGTGGCAAAAGCAGAGATGCTGCCTTGTCTCTTTAGTTAGAAATGTTGGGTTTTTAGATTATTACTTCTAGCTTGCCATTGGAAATTAAGTATCAAGCTATGAAACTCAGTATTTCAAACCTCTTCTGTAATTGCCTCACCCTGCAACTTATTAATACAAAGCAGAAGTAATATTGCTGACAAAATGACACAAATTTGTTAAACCAAAAGGTCCCATCTTCCTCTACTTGAGCTGGTTTCAGAGCTGTATCACACAACACTGAGTAAGAAATACAGTAATTAAACCAAAAATAAATAATAACATAGGAACACAGGTCTTCATATAGTAAAGAAGGAATTTTAAACTGCAAAATATGAAGTCAAGGTTCATTCATTCTGCATTTATCTCGGTGTAATTATGACAGTAATGTTACTGTTACATGCCCAAGAAAGAAGGGGAAGATTAGGAATGGAAAAAATGATCTCTAGACTGATTAAGTCTTGAGAGCTAAGGTTTTGTAAAGTATGTTATGAAACAGAAGAGGGCAGTTATTGGCTTACTCATAAATTCCCATCAGTTTCTAGTTTTCCATTGATCACAATGTATCTGTACATGATTATAAACTCTTAATTAACCAAAACCACTGAGAAAAGCATATTGTTTCTGTTCTGTGTTCATTACCCCTCTAACACCATTTCTGTGGGAAACATGGTCATTACTGTCAAAGTCATGTTAACACAAACCATTGGACACTTATAGACTGGAATCAAAACTTATTCTTAGCTTGTTCATAAACTTCTAATAGTGAAATCACAGTAAACTCAGCTTCTCTCAAGGCTGGCTACCTTGTACAAGCAGGTGTCAACTATCTCATTGCAAACTTTCTCAAGGTCATCAGTGACTTCAAGTCTGGATCTTACAAAGTCACACAGCTCTTCATTTCCCATAACATCCCAGATACCGTCGCAAGCCAGGATGATGAACTGATCATCTTCTTCTGATCTCTCAATTTCATAAACTTCAGGCTCTGGTGAGACCAGCTGTTCTGTAGGACCTTTCCCATGGACACATTTGTAATCAAAGTCCCCAAGTGCCCTTGAAACAGCAAGGGAGCCATTCACACGCTGAATCATTACAGAGCCACCTGCATTCTGTATGCGCTCCTTCTCCAGCGGATTGCTCGGTTTGTGATCCTGTGTGAAGAAGTGAACCTTCCTGTTTCGACAAAGCAACCCTCTCGAGTCTCCACAGTTGATGAAGTATGTGTGTTGGGGAGAAATCATGACACCCACAGCTGTTGACCCACTTCTGTCTGCGCCATGTTTCTTCTCCGAGATGACTCTCATGTGTTCATCAATTTGCAGAAAACCTGTTCTGATGCCGCTCTTTACACTTTCCACAGATGGTGGCCCATCTGGCCCTTTAAAATCCTGGTTGCTCGTGATGTGATCTAATAAATGCTCACAGCAGTACTTGGCAACCTGTGATCCAGCGTGCCCATCATATACAGCAAAAAATGACCATCCATCAAGTCCATTTGGCAAACCAATCACAGCCGTGTGTGCATCCTCCATTTCCACACGCCAGCCTTGCATGCTGCTCAGGCCGTATCGGAGCCCGTTCCCCTGTCCCTGGGCATTATGCTTCTCCATCTTTGGCTTGTCTAAAAATGCTCCCATGATGACCTTCCTTCAGTTCTGGGGGGGGGGAAAAAAAAAAGGTATTGGTAAGATATTTCCTTTTTTCAAAATCCTATCGGAAGCTATTAAATAATGGCACAAATAATGTTAAGATGACAAACATACAGTGCTATAAAGCTGATTTTTCTGTGTCTGGAGGTAAATTTGCATTGCTTTCATCTAATTTAAGCAAGGGCACTACTACCAGCTGAAATGCACTTTTCATATTTTTGTATTTTTAGCTGTTTTACTTGAAAAATTTATATTCCACTATCATTCATGTTTCTGACAAAAGCCTCTAATATAAGTGTGTATGAAATCAGTTTCAAAGAGGACTTGTTCACTGGCACACATCTGAATAGCTGTTCCCTGCGATTACTGAGTCATGAAAGAGTTCAATGTTTCCAGGAGAGTGGCATTCCCTAGATCCCTACCTGCTGGCCACAAATTCCTACTCGAACTCTGCTTTTCTCACAGTGATGGGGAAATGAAAGCAAACTGATTAGGTTTTCTCTTCGGGGGGGGGTGTGGGGGGGGGGGTAGGGGGGGGGAGAGGAGGAGGGGGAAGATTCAGAGGTTTTGGTTTTGGTTTTTGCTTTTTTTCGAAACAGATAAATGATCTGAATGACCAAGATGATGCCAGAGTCTGCATAAAAGGAAAAGCGCAACACTGGATAATCTAGGAGCAGGACTGGGAAGGAACAGAGCCAGCTGTCCCTTTAGGCAGCAGCAAGCCATTAGTTTGGCTCAGCCATCTTGTGAAAGCTCATCCTTAGATTTTCGGTTAAATTACGCAGCAAGCTTCTCAGATGTCTGTGCTGCAGATTTACTTAAATCCTTAATGTATTCATGCTTCACTGAAAGACAACTGCCCCTGACAAGTCTGAGGAAATCTGTTTGGAAATAAAATCACACGTATTGTAAATTCATGTGTGAATCAGGATTCAAGCCAGCCCAATATACTGCACACCCTCTCCTCCTCCACCTCCTCACTGGGATGTGATGCAGCAAATATTTGTGCTTAAGTGAATAAGAGTTATATTTGCAGGCAGCGTAAAATGACTGGTTTATCTTCATGGCTTTCACACCCTAACCATCCAACCCACCCTTCTAATCCACATCGGTTTATTTGTGCATTCATTATTAAAAAAACACACAAAACAGGTCACACATTTTACATACTTGCAAATTATGCCTTGGGAAGCATCAAAGAGTCTGCAAATCACTGTTATACAATGCAAGGTAATGGAACAAGACTATGAGCTTTTCTATTTGAAGACAGTGGGCAAAAACTAACTGTGAGAAGAGTCTCTGAAACACATTTTACCTGAGGCCCAACTAAGCAGCTGCACTAGCAGAAAAATCAGTACCAGGAGGGGCTTTAGAAATGTTTAACTTGTATGTGGAATATATCTGACCAGTTTTCTAAGTGACATCACTTTTTAATGCAATACACCACCAGCTATAAGTGACACTATATATCCAACAATGCTTTTCACATAGTCTGTTCCAGCCACCATCAACCTTTCTAAAACATGTGTTAGAATAAACAGTCAAGAAATGTTTATATTTGATCTCACCACAACAGTGATTCAAATGTGAGGCATGGGGACTGGTTATACACTCTTTGGCTCACATGCTTTGGTAACAAAAACAAAACACATTCTTCAGCTGTATGGAGGTGGCAGCAGCAGCAATACACTTCTGCTTCCTCTCACCTCAAACCCTGCTCTGAAGGTCTGCCTCTTCTCAAACAAACACAAAATATTGATGCCCAAGCAAACTGTAACTAACCAACAAAACAGAGCGTGCACTCTGTGTGTCTTGTGTCCCAAGCACATGCAGGAGGTTCACATTACTGCAGTTGCTAGGAAAAAAATACGACTTAGACTTTTTTATCTTCACATGCAACTCTAGTGAAGTCAGAGTGATCAAAATAATTACAGAATGCTGCCATAAATCACATGGGAAATTATTTTGCAGAATAATACTCCTTATTCATTCCACGATAGCAGCAGAGTTTAACACCTAATACTTTCTTATGGTCAAAGAGATCATAAAACTGAATGCAGATATTCAATAATCCCACCTTAGAGTTCAAAAAACAGAAACTGCCCTGGCAAATACTAGATTTTTGTGAAGTATTTGACATTATTTCTGTGTTCAAAACAAAACAGAAAGATTAAGAACAGGATACAGTTAAACTGACCACCTTACTATACACACAACATTCAGCATCGTGCTTTGTAAGCAGTTTGTCCTGCTCAGTAGTTTATCATGTAAACCCCAATAAAAATACATAGACAGGCCATATGAACTTCTAACAACTACATAACTACCAGCACATTTCCAAAGTTAACAAAGCCACTCTCCATTTCAAAAACACGTTGCCTTATCCCTCCCCAGAAGGCAACCTGAAGGCTGGTGCTCTTCTAAATTGAGCCTTGTAGGTGGGACGTTGATTCAGGATTCTTCAAGGGTGCAAGTTACCCACCACAGACACATCCAAGCAGGAAGAAGGAAAACCACACTGTGGTCAGGTAACAACTCCTTTCGACATTATCCCCAGCCCATAGCATGAAGTGATCACCTGCTGAAACTGCAATAACAGAGTGCTCTTGTCTTCCCTGCAACACTCAAGCTAATCATACTTCCACCAGAACACCACTCTAAACCTCAGGCAGAGTAGGCCAGGTTTTCAAAATCCTCACTGAATCCCAAAGGGAAAGCATCATTAACATGTGGACAGAATGCACATGCCAGGCCTTTGTTTTTTCCCAGAATTTCAGTTCTCGTTCAGAAAAATTTGTGTCAAATATGACCAATCTGTGAATTCTTAGGAGCTGGAGGCTACCTGCTACTTCTCCCCCCCACACCCTTAAGAGTGGTTAAAACCTTAAGAATTTAGAGTCTCGTTTATGAAAAAAAAAGAAAAATCTTAGTTTTAAAAGAAGGGACAGACAGGCACACAAAGGCTGACGTAAGAAAGCTGTGCCTCCTTCCTACTAAAAATACCTTTCAGATCTGTTTCTGAGCCCTTATCTACGGAAACATCTTTCACACACCAGTGTCTACCTAAATTACCAGTATATTTTTCATTCTTTGATGAGGTGCACTGTAGTGATTAAGCTGGAATGACACCTCTGGTTAAGCATGTAACTCTGTATGCAAATCTGATTAACCTATAGCAGTACAAGTGCCCAAGTTACAGCATGACTTTGTTATGTAAAAACACTACAGAGCAACCGTCAGACCCAGAGCACACTGCACGCACCATGTGCAATAAATAAAGCAGCAGACCCTGAACATGGCTTAACTGGGCCGTTCATTCTATGTCTTTAGTCATATTTCTTAAGAGAAGTCCTCATTTTATGACCTTTATTCTCCATATAATTTTATTACCCTTCCCTTTCTTAACCCAGAACACATTTATACAGTCATGTTAGAAAACTGATGTTGTAGCAGGATACAGATCCAGTTCTCAACTCTGGAAGCCTCAGCTTTTGGGATGTTTGAATGATGCACACGTACTAAAGGAGACAGACATTCTTCCTACTCCTATTAATGCCAAAGTAAGTGAAAATGCACTTTAATCATGAAGTTCAGTAGCAAATATACATTATCCAGGCCTTTTTCTTAGAGAAGGACCACTCTGAACAGTACTATCTGGTGCCTCCTAAAAAGATCAGAGGTGCAACATTTTCTTTAGAAGTGGTAACTAACACATCATCTGGCACTACAACTGCCACTACAATTAGACAAGCAAACCTCAATTTTAAGATGATTCTTTGTTCACCATCTCTGTATCAATGAATTCCACTAGTTTTAGTTTGTAAAAAAAGAAGAGCTTTCTGCAGTCAAAGTTTCTGGATTTTGGCTCTGAAGAACAGAGAGGCTTCTGAACAAAGTTAAAAGTGAAAATGGACCCCTGTGAACAGAAATGAATATGCAGGGGAAGCACCTACCAGTGCATTTAAACCATGATTTCTGAAACCCTGATTTTGTGGAGGTCAAACTGAAGGACAGCATCTACAACGAGTGCACGGGAAACTCAAGTTGCAGTTTGCAGACTGCAGAAAAAGCAAGAATACTGTACAGGGCCTATAAAAACCAATACAAGTAATAAGATCTTGGATAAAACACAAGAGTGCCAAAATTCAAAGGACTGAAACATTAGAAACAAAGCTGAAATAATGAATGGAGCATGCCAAAGAGTCAGTAGCTAAACTCCTTGAAAATAGACACAACTGGAGAACAGAGTGGCAAAGAAAAGGAGGGTAATTAGTATACCAGACCATGGACAACCACGGACAACCACAGATACATCACTGGAATGCATGAAATCTCTTTGCCCCTTCATTTGTTCCTCAAATTGTGCTATCCAGGCAGCACAATTGTAATGCTTTCTGATACACCGGAAAATAAATTTTACTGTTTGGTTATTTGCTTATTCATTTGCTCGAACGTTCACATTAAGTCCTACATTGTTCACAAAAAACAGTTAACATAACTCCACATACCTCTATAAAAATATAATTTATTTTTCCAAGGAATCTGGACAAGGATGCGATCATTTTGTCCAAGAAAAGTAACCACCCCCATCTGAAACTTGTACTTCAACAATATGTAAATTAATAATCCTTTTTAAACAATGTTCAAATTGTACTCCTTCCACTAGGATAAGCTGCTTATATGAACCACACTGAAGTCACAGGCTCTTGTTCTAACTAAGCTGAGAAATACCCCCATACTCCAATTTCCTGGAACAATTCTCTCAGTGACATTACAACCCGTGTGTTGTAATGAGCACCATAAAGAAAGATTACAACCTTTACTTGAACTGCAGGACACAGAGCAAGTCACCAAATTATACAGACTGCTACTGAATAGAAAAAGGGCATTTGTTCACATCAACTCCAGCCTGATCCACAGTACTTTTCGCTCTGCCTTAAGCAGGCTGGATGCAGTAGCCAGACAGCATGTAATTGTGCAAACGTGGAAACATTTTCAGAAGTCAGAGGCTGCTGAAAAAAAACCTGACAGTACGTACTGGATGCCCCAAATCAATTAATTTTAACAAACAACATGTCAGAGATCATCCCAGGGATCGGAAGAATGACTAAAATAAAACAGAACACGCAGATGAGGAGACATAATTACACCACAGTCATGGGCTGAATGAAGTCATGAAAAAGCTTCTTGCCAATGAAACTATTTAAAAACTATTGGAGGCTATATGACTGAGTGCTGGCACTCATGGCTCAAAACATCAGTGAAATACTAAAAAATTACAGGTGATGTTTCTGAATGTGCACTTTCAGACACAGGAATACACAGCCAACTAAGAGACATGAACTGTCTATGACAAAGATGTAAAAAACAAAATACAGAAGCAGGGCTATTTGAATAAACATGGACTAACACACAGTTTCCCCACCACAACACTTGCTTCTTGGGAGTGCAGTCTGCGTTACATTTCAGGAAGACAACTGCACAGGGCAGAACATGAGACAATACCCACACTTCTAATAACATCAACAATTTTTTGGTTTAGGAGAGATGTAGGAGCTGTGGGATGTGGCAGACAAAGAGAACAGGAAAAAGTAGACAGCTGAAAACATTAAAGAAAGTAAAAAGCAATAGCTAAGCTCTCAGAAACAGGCCTCTGGACAGGCAAGAATGTCTATACATGGATCCAAGTGGGAGGTAGGGCGAAAAAACCCCCAGAGTAAGCAAGGTAATGACTCTGTGTGCATGAGGGAAAGTATGAACTGTTTCAAACTTTCTCAACTCTACCCTCCCTCTCTCCCGGTAATTAAAACGCAACAGTGATTGCAGTTTCAACTTCACAGCACAGCAGAAAACACTGAACCCCTGCACCTCTGCTACAAACACCTACGGGCTCTGACCTCTCAATACTGGTGCACAGGCACTGCCATTTCACTGAGAGAGGCTGTTTTTCAAGTTCTTTTGTTTTTTAAACATAACTTTTCTGCTCAAAATCCCTTCTCCTTGCTAGGAGCTGACAGCCTTTCCAAATGCCTCTCTGTGCTAAGCAGCAAAATATTTTATCCCACGTGGTGCATATTGCAGGGCAGGTAGGATTTAGGAGAGGATTATTAAAGCCGTCTGGAACACAGAAGGTAACCATTTCTGAGTTAACACCCTCCCTCCAACAGCATGTTTCAGCTTCGTCTTAAAACATCATTTTCTGCTTCTACCTACCTTTCCTGCAGACAACTAAACCTGTTCCAAGGTTAAACTAGAAGCTCCTCAATATGAATGTATTTTGGCTGAGGTTCAAACTCTCTCCAGCAGAGACATGTGTAATCTGATTTTTGAAAAAAAGAAGCCCTGAACATTGAAAAGATAATTCACCTCTAATAAACTGTTCCTGTAGAAATTTGAAAGGCAGTGATGTAGTTTCAAGATATCTTTATGGAGTTAATTTTGCAATATGGTCAATCACGGAAGAAAATAACTTCTTTCCAGAATCACTAGGACCACTGCTGGGAATGAAAAAAATCACTACATTGATTCTGAGAGGAAACACAACTTGCATCCACAAGTATTGCAGTCACTCATCAGGATCCTAACACGCCTGGCACCCTCAGAACACGATTAAGGGAATACTTCTTTGTCCAGAGAGAACTCTCTTCTTTCTAAATATTCATACTGTAAATCACAGGTGAGAAAGCATAAGGAAAAAATACACACTAGGCAGCAGTATCAAAGTATGAGCAGCCCAACAACTATGAAAAACTATGTAGACAACCAAAATGGCACTAACAAGTACTATGAAAATCAATGAGGTAGCTCTGCATAAATTCATATGCTGCTGTCTGAACAGTATGAGAATGAAAACACCAAGGTCCTTTCTTGAAAGCATTAATAAGCAAAAAACATGCCCATGCTGGTGCTTAGTTCAGCACATTTCTGGTTATACTTCATTTTCCAAAGATTTCTTACTTAAAAGTGCTGGAAGATAAACAAAAGACACCCATTTTAGACACAAAGCTTAGACAAACACTTTGTTAATAGCACAGAAACTCCTGCAGACTCCAGCTAAAATTCAAAGCCCCATTGAAGCAACTGAAAAAAAGAACTGGAAGATCCAAGGAAGCTGCAGTCTATGTAGACACAAGTCAGGAGGAAGAAAGGACTTGCTTCATTTTATATATCAATGAGATGCAGTAAGATTCAGTTTTTTTGAAAGAGCAAGGCAAACAAGTGAATTTTAAGGATTCCAACCAAACTGCTCATGTCAGTGCTATGCAGCCATTCCAACAGAACCACGCACAGCAATAGTTTCACCACAAAGAAAACATGGGTGAAAAGGAAACAGAAAAAGACAACCCAGAAGAATGGAGCTATAATAAGTCATGAAAGTTGATTTACATTTTTTTTCCAGTATTTATAATACCCTGAGTGCTCTTCCCACTGTCATCTCTCATCACGATAGATCATTACATCACTCCTGGACATCGCAGGACTAATTGAAAATTCTTATTTGAATACAAGTCACTTAAAAGTTCAAGAATTTAACAGACCTGAACACAACAAAAGCTTCAAGTAATAGCTAGAACTCCCCCGTTCTTTAAATTTCATTTTCTGATCTCTCATTTACAGCTTGAGGCTCCAGAATCTTTGTTCAATGGAGTACCAGTCACACAAGAAAATGAAAGAAATTAAAAGAAAATGAAAGTTCGAGATTCCTAGAGGAATGTTTTATTTAGTGGAAGAATCACATCACCCCACTGCTATTTCTGTATCATAAATTAAAAACCAAACCCAAACAAACCAAAAGGATTTGTTGTTTTTTTTTTTAAGTTCAGCTAAATCTATTCAGAAAAATCAAGACAGAATTGCAGTTGTAGCCTGTCCTGCCATTAACCAAACGAGGAAAGTGAAAATACTGGATGAAAAAAGCCTCAAGAGCAGGATGGCTTATTGGAATATCCAGGACTGTTCAGGATGTTCAAATGTCACTGGAGTGAAGCCAAGCTACTGCCAATTTGTCTTTGTATTTTAGCTGAAGTGTTAAAATAAACCAGGAAAAAGATGCTCCATGGAAAAAGGTCCCAATGGGATTATTCACTGAGACTCCAAAAACAAAGGGAGGCCTGAATAACTACAATTAAAAAAGCAACAACACAGTAATTGCATTAACTGAACTATTCCTGAAATATGGAAAAAAAAATTACTCACAGCCTCAGTTAAGGAAACTGCCACTTTTTTTACAGTTGGTATTGTTGTCTGTAGTAATGTAAACAGATTCTTATAAACCCCCTCCATTGTTCTGTCACAGTTTCACTGATAACCTCACCACAAACATCTCAAAAATTAAGTTAACACAGTCCTATATACTTCAAGAAAACTGAACACATGGGCTCATTCCACTATCTGCTTTAATTTTTCCTCTTTATGTCTCCAGTTTCTCATCAAGGTCACTGTTCCCTTTAGAAAACAAAGCTTTCGAACTTCAGACCTTCCTAACTTCAACAAGAAGGATCAGCCACCTGTTTGTGATTTGTCTGATGAGCAATTTATTTATCAATATAGAAGAATGAGACCCTAGTGAAAATAAAGTTTATAAAGATAATGCTTGGGGAATAAAATAACCTATTTAAAGGAAATGCCACCAGTATGTATGTGCCCAGTGATGAGAAGATGATGTTTGTATGAAGGCCCCAAGATTTCCTGTTTAGTCAAGTACTCAATATTACGAAATACACAAGCAATTGCCCAGAGCTTTCACTTTACATGAAAATATTTATGGGGTTCTAATCTCAGCAATATTAACACAATTCTGGTGAGGCTACAGGAAAAGCAGCATAAAGAAGATGCTTAAAACCTGATGAGTACACACAGGAATAAAATGGCAATAAAATAGGAAATGTTCCGAAGTGTACAGCTGTAAGCTGGCTCTGCTTGCAAGGAAATGACATCAAAACTATGCCAGGAGCACATTAAGACCTGGAAGTCAAATCCTCAAAGCTTAGGAAAAACTGGAGTTTGCTCATTTGTACACACACAGAGCTTCTATTTACAAAGCTGTTTTGCCCTCACCTCCCCAGCATTCATATCTCATTAAAAGAACAAGGATAGAGGATGACTGCTGCAATAGACTGCCCACCCAAGACTGCATAAAAATAAGAAACTAAGATTAAAACCCCCCACAATTGTTTTAGATTTTTATGCAGACAGAACCTTTTAGGACAGAAGGTTTTCCTCTGAGGGGCACCCTGGTTACCAGGTTCACTTTTCTCAGTGCAGAGATGATTTGCTCCCAATGAACAAAGCAGCAAAGGTGCTCCACTCAGTCCAAGCCAGAATTCATCACAGCTCTAAACATTCTGGTCACTGAATGAGGGACATTGTTGAATTCACTTGTTCTTCAAAATATAAGCAATGCTAATTTCCAGCACTGCCCAAATTTACAGGGCCTCATTCTGTGGTCTCAGAATGGCTCTTTACAGAGACTAGCAGCACTACATTATCAAGAAGGGTCTGTCCAAACACTTACTAGAATTGACTGGGGGAACAAGAAAATTACTGACTGATAGAAACTGATTCTTTCTTCATTAGATTTTCCTACTATCAAATGCTAAGTGCTTACCTGCCCACATTTTCCCACATCCTGCACCCCCTTCCAAAGCCTGGGTTTTACTTAACAGCTGGAGAATTCCTTAAGCTCATCTCCAAACTTCAAGAGCATGAACACAGTTTACAGTTCTCGTGGCTACCGCATTTCAGAGTATTTCTAAGTAAAAAATACCACAGCATGCTATAGACAAATAACTATGATGTATAGGCAAGAATACAGGCTACCATTCAAATTCCAGATCACAAATACAGCTGGCAGTTAAAATGAGTTGCACACATAGAGACAGAAAATCCTTCAAGTTACAGCTGAGACCCAAACATGAGAACACATTTCATCCTCTAGGTCACAGTCCAGCAAGGCATTTAAGCATGAGAGCAACATCACACATCTGAGCAGTCCTACACAATTCAGTTGCAGGTGGACTATCAGCATAAGCACACTGAAGAGCTTTGCTCTATTTAAACTGGAGCTATCAAAATACAAGTCACGTTACATTTCACTTTACTGGGTTTTGTAAAGTATTAACTTCGAAGGATTTAGGGACCTTTTTATCTACTAAAATATTCTTACCTGAACTGAGAACTAACCTGTTAGCAATAAAGAGGGTAATATACCTTTTCCTCTACGTGTAAACTGCATTTGTCCACATTTCAATATTGAAACATGGTTAGCCAGTTTTGGCTTTTTCTTTTGTATCACTCTTAGGTACTCTTCTGATATATATATATATACACACACTGATAAAAAGTTTGCATTCTAGAATAGTACTTGATTGGAACTATCTGTCAATGAAGGAAGTTTTTATTCTGTTGTTTTAGTTACATAAACAGTTTTTGAGAAGAGCTGTTAAAAAAATGTGAGCAACTGTTTCATCTATTTATAAACACACTGTTTTGCAGACTCCAGTAGCAAGCTGAAATATCCATTAGTGAATTTTACCAGTATATGCGTTTAAACACAAACAGAAATAAATAAGACAAGATACTTGACAGGAATCTGTAACTTAGTATGTGGTTTAACACAGAGCAGAGCTTAGCAGACACATACAGAAAAGTTGACCTTAAAGCAGTGGCTCAAGATCAGTAACTCAGTGGTTACTACCTCTACTACCCAGGAACAAAATAATGAGTCTACTCACTCCCACAGTATCACACTTGCTTTCTCCTCCTGCCCTGATTACAATTTTCTTGGTCTAAACATTCCTCCTAGTCTTAAGAGTCAAATGACTTACTCTAGTAATATTAAATCATAATAAATGCTGAATTGTTCCTTCACAGACAGCAACATAAAGAAGCTACGAGTAGGTAATGTTATCTCCACTGTAATCCACATCACGTTATGGATCAAATACATGAATTCTCCTTAAACAGTATTTTTTAGCTCTGGCTAATGGAATGTATAAAAAATGGCTTGAAATGTACATTTATGCACATTCCCTGGATCTTTTAATTATCCTAAGGACACTGGCATTTTTTCAGGGATTGCATGTTGCACACACAGACTCGATACTTTGCCATTTGCCATTCATTCAATGAAGAGAACTGTAGTCAAGCATGTGTGAATTTTTCAGAAGTTTATTTCCTATCCTAGTATTTTAAACTGAAATTTGGATCGTGTGACTAAAACTATTGAGATCACTAAGAATTCAGCAACAAAGCAGTATCCAAAAAGAGCTTGCTTGCCAAAGAACAAATGAGACTGAGTTGCATCATTTAGAAAGGAAAAAAAAAGTAAAAGTCAAGTGTGATTTATGAGAAGAGAGGAGTAAAAGTTACAAAGGGGCACATGAAGTAGTAAGAGTAAGCGCTGTTCGGCTCAGGCTTACCTATGATAAGCCACTACTGTTTTGACTTGAAACATTGCTACTATTCAAGTCTTAAAAATGTCTCTGGTTTGCAGAGACAAAATGAATACAATAATTTTACAGTACTTTCCACTCCAAAACTTGCCTTTTTAATAACACAACCTGCATTATTCCATCGCTTAATTGCAATGCAGTTCTGCTTAGCCAATTACGTAAGTACTTTTTACATCAGAACAGACCAGAACATGTAAAAATTAAGTCAATAGCAATGTCAATATTTTAGTAGAAAATATGCTATTCTTAAATGACTTATATTTAGGCCATCTTGTGAAAGCAGCTGCTTTATGTTCCATGTTTCACTAAAAAGGAAAAGTGCAATAAGATCTCTTATTGACAGCTGCATTCAAAAACATACCAGTTACATAAGTTTGCAAATTACACTGTGACAGAGTTAAATATCTAAGCATTTAACGACAGTTCTCAAAATGCTATCTCAGCAAGAATGACTCAACTCCACCACATAAGCTGCACTCCAGATAAGAAGCAACTAGCTGGATTTTACAGAGAAAAAAAAAACTTTTTAGCATTCTGCCTCAATTCAAATTGCTCTGAGTGAGTTCTGCTTGTTTAGACCTGCAAGCTTCACCAGTCATTTGGCATTTCCATCTCTCCTCCTGTGTTTCAACAAAAGTAACTCAAGCTTACCTAGACAGTTAAGGAAATACTTGAAACACAGGGACAGTTTTCTACTGTATCACAAGGGGAGAGATTTACCAGACAACCAGCAACCAGAGGACTAAAACTGTAAACCAGAGCAAGGCCTTGCCTTTACATGAGAAAAACATGGCTTTGCCAGAAGAGTGAGAAGGACAGACCAGCTCTCTCCACATTTATCCAAGGGTTTTATCAGAGATCTCTGTCAGAAAAACATTAATAAGTGGCATGGTGCATCAGCAAGTCTTTCTACTCTTAGTTCAGCCTCATACACAGAAGGTAGACCTAGAAAGGCCTGGAAGGGAAAACTTCAGGAGCAGCTGTCCCTACCCCAGGCAAAAATGTTGGTAACACCCCCCAAAACTGCTGTCCTTCACCACCCTCCCTTTGACTGATCCTGTGATTGGACAGGTGAAGTGTGCAACTTCCCTGAACCATGTTTTTTACCCCCATCCAGTGTCTCTGATGTTATTAATAGAAAAAAAACCTATGAATAGTAACAGACGGAAAGCTATCAGAGAAGAAATGCGGGTAGAAATTGCCCCATTCTCGGTCATTTGGCAACTCACAGGGTCGTGGGTAACAGCAGCCTTTCAGCCTTAATTTCACTAGTGCTTCACAAATCCTGCTCCAGCCACCTAGCCATTGGAACAGCTCAGGAAAGTGCTACACGAGCTCATGTTTGGAAAGTCATTTCCTAGAATCAGAAGAGTTAGAACTTCTATTTTATAAATTAACTCTGCTCACTCTGATGCTAAACATCACAACCCATGGGAAACCTATTACCTACCTTCCTTCTAACTACTGCTCGAGGGGTGTAAGACTTTAAAGCCTTCTGCTTAAAAAAAAATAAAAATTCCTTTGGATGGCACACAGGACCTTAAAGCTTGATGTTACCACACAGGCCACTCAACGACCAGCACTTTCTCACTCGACAGAAGGTACAGCTCAAAAAATTCCCGTCCTTCCCAAGCACTACTGTAAACTCAAACATTACTTTTTGCAACAACAAAAGTTTTGCCATCCACACGGCAACACCGAGATATTTTAATCGTACTAAATAAATACAAACACCGTATCGAACAGATGCCTCCAAAATCAATTCTGGGGAAAAACTATTAACCTCCAGCCGGTCTTAAAGCCGCATGATAGCCACTACCACGCAGTCGAATGTAACAAAAAGGTTAGACGTATGTTCAGAACCCCTGGCATTTCACACGCCAAGCCCAATTACCCAGCACAACTTTCCCATGGAGGGGGAGCGTTTTCCTCCACGGACTTTTCCCCGTGACAGATCACGGACAGGCAGCACAACCTTTGCTCGACGGCAGTGTTTTCAAAGGCTCCGAAATCTCTCCCAAACTTTAATAAGCCCGAAAGGCGTCGGCGAGGGGAAGCCGCCCCGCTGCATCACAGTGTCACTATTCGGAGCGCGCCTGATGCCCCGACCCTGGCCAGGGTGGGGTGCTTTATAAATAGATGCGTCTTGTTGTTTTTTTGTTTGTTTTTTTTTTTTTCCCTCCTTCCCCGCGCGTATGGGTGGCATGGGCAAGGCTGTTTATAGCCTTTGGTTAAATGAACCTTGTGCAGGAGCGCGGGGCGGGCAGGGATGGGAAGGGAAGGGGGAGCGGCCGCTCTACCTGCGCCAGGCCCGCAGGCCGCGCTGCTCCCCGGGGGGCTCGGGGGGCACCCCCACCCTCGGAACTGGGATTTTTGAGGGGGGGGGGGGTGTGAGCAGCGGTATCATCCCATCCCCATCATCCCCATTATCTTCGTTATCCCCACTATTCTCGCCATGCCCATGCCCCGACCCCGCTCCCGACCACCTCCGGCTGTTTACAGGCCCCGCCGCCCCCTCCCGCACTGCGCAGCGAGCACTCACCGCCCCGGCCGCGCTCCCGGGAACCACGGGGCACGAGGAGGAGGAGGAGGAAAAGCAGGAGCAGCAGCAGCAGGAGGAGGGGGGCAGCCGGCTGGCGGCCTCGCCTCAGCTCATTCACAGGGCGGCTCTGTGCCCAGGGGGAGCCCAGCGCTCATCTCGCCCCCGCCGCCGGCCGGCACCCCCCTCCCTCCCTCCCGGTCCGCCGTCCTTTTCTCTCCCCCCCCGCCCCCCCCAGCCGCCCGAGCTGCGCCGGGCCCAGCGGACGGCCGGCCGGCCGGACACAGGGAGGGACAGACGGGCGGACAGACGGACACACGGCCGCTCTCGCCCTGCGCCGCCGCCGCCGCCTCCGCCCCTCTGCGCATGCGCGCGCGCCCCAGGGGAGGGCGGGGAGGGGAGGGGAGGGGAGGCGGGAGCGCGCGCCCCCGCGCCCCATCCCTCCCCCCCCTCGCCCTTAATAGTAATTGTTATTATTATTATAATAAAACACCACTCCCCCGATGAAAGCGACGGACGGAGGGTTTTCGGGGGGAGGAGGAGGAGGAAACAATAACAGCCACAAAAAAACCCCCCAGAAATTTAAAAAAAAATAAAAAAGGGGGGGGGGGAGAACAAAAAAAGGAAAGGAAGCAAATATCGGCGGCCCGGCGGGGTACCCGGATGTGGGAGCGGGGCCGCCACGGCTATTACATCACCCCCGCCCCGCGCGCGCCGCGCCTGCGCGCGCAGTGACGTCATCGGGCACGCCCCTCGCCCTCAGGGCCGAGAGCGGGGCGGGAGCGGCGGGAGGGGAGGGGCGGGTTGTCGCGGTGGTCGTCCTACTCCTCATCCCAATCCCCATCCCCATCCCTATCCCAATCCCCACCCTTATCCCCATCATCATCCCGATCCCAATCCCCATCGCTATCCCAATCCCCACCCTTATCACAAT
>JAWWEE010000158.1:58260976-58271530 GCA_035221455.1 Xenops minutus
CTCCCCTTTGCTCCCCGCCTGGCCCCACAGCCCACACTGGTGGCTCCAGACCCCACAGCAGGATCCTGCATCCCAAAATTGGGTCCCGCATCCCAAAGTGCGTCCTGCATCCCAAAGTGGGTCCTGCATCCCAAAGTGGGTCCCGCATCCCAAAGTGGGTCCTGCATCTCAAAATTGGGTCCTGCATCCCAGAACTGGCTCCCGCATCCCAAAATTGGGTCCTGCATCTCAAAATTGGGTCCTGCATCCCAAAACTGGCTCCCGCATTCCAGAACTCACCTTTACCTGCCCCACACTCCACAGGCAGCCCCAAAGCGGCCCCTAGGCCCGCTCCTGGACCCCCCCAAACCCTCTCCCTGCATCCTCATCCCTATCCCCATCCCCATCCTTATCCCCATCCCCATCCTTATCCCCATCCCAATCCCCATCCCCATCCCTATCCCTATCCCAAACCCCACCCTTATCCCAATCCCCATCCCGGTCCCGTGGCAGCCGGAGCAGCAGCCCAGCCCACCTGAGGGTGATCGATCGGGCAGTGGGTCCCGTGGCCACGATCCTCCCTCAGTCACAGCATCCGTCACCTTCGGAAAAGACCTCTCTGAGGCCATCGAGCCCAACCCATGGCCGAGCCATGACAGCCAGACCACGGCACTGTTTCAAACACCTCCAGGGACCCGTCACCTCCCTGGGCAGCACATTCCCATGTCTAATCACCCTTCCTGTGGAGAAATCCCTCCTGGTGTCCAACCTGAACCCCCCTGGCTCACATTAATCCAGTGTCCTCCCTGGTGCTGAGGGATATGCTCTTACCAGAGCCCTGCAGGTTTTCCTGCTGGAAGTGGGACCGCTGGCACAACCAGCAGCGGATTCCCCATAGTGAACCCATAATGGATTTGATAATCCCACGGGTTTCAGCCACCCTTCGATTGAGGCTGGCCTGTGGACTAAAAGGGATGGGGTGGCATGTTGAAGGCAGCGATTCCTCCCTCCCTGAACACTTTGCAGGGAACAAACCAAGAGGACAAAGCTTTGTTTGGTCTCAGGGAAGGGGGAGATGCTGGAGGAGGATGCTGGAGGAGAGGGGGTGATTCCTGCAGGGCACTGCTAACCCTGTCAAGCCAGGGTTAAACCTCGTGGCCGGGGATTTCTGAGCTGCAGTGGGTGCCAGGAGTGCTTCAAGGGCAGGATTAGGAATGCATGGGAGTTCTGAGGCTGTGAGGGAGGAATTGAATGCAGAGGGAGAGATGCTGAGGAGGACTGGGAAAGGTGAGGTGGGTGCTTGGCAAGCTTGTCTCCTCTAGACAGTTTCCATCTCAAACAGCAGTGACAGCAAACAGCCATACGTGTAATGGCTTTAAACTGAGAGAAATTAGGTTTAGATTAGATATTAGGGTGAAATTCCTTGCTGTGAGGGTGGGCAGGCCCTGGCACAGGGTGCCCAGAGAAGCTGTGGCTGCCCCTGGATCCCTGGAAGTGTTCAAGGCCAGGTTGGATGGGGCTTGGAGGAACCTGGGATAGTGGAAGGTGTCCCTGCCCATGGCAGGGGGTGGAATGAGATGGTCTTTCAAAGTCCCTTCCAACCCAAACCATCCCAGGATTCTCTAAACTGAATATTTGGAAAGCCCTCCAATTGCTGGTTATGTTCCTATTGTAGATATCCCTCAGTGGAAACTTCATCAGGGACTGAGCGCAGTTTATCGGGGGCTTTTGTGAAGATCAAACCAACAGCAGCAAAACCCTACCCAGAAATAGCTAAAAGAGCTGTGAAAGATCCAACAAAACCTCGTAGCTGTGGGGCTTTCCTGTGATAAACAGGTCATGCTTGGGTGCGATTACAAAATCTCCACTTCCCACTGCTGCCTGTGCCTGGGTGGAATGTTTGGACCCGATTGCCCCATATTCACCCTTATCGTGATCATTATCACGATACAAGCACCTCTCAGTCGTGCTAAATGTTCTGTTAATGATTCCGGGCCTTTGATTTAGAAATTTCCGTCCCCTGTAGTTAAATTTGTTAGTGGACACAAACCTTTAGAGAGATTTAAATGCAAAATATACTGAAAATATGCAGTGTATTCCACAATGAAAGGGAGATTACGGAAGGTCGTGGAGTAATTCCCATAATCCTCATTAATGCAATTTTTAATTTCTTTTTGTATCCGAAGATAATTGATTACAATTTTAATGAAGTTCACATCTTAAAACTGTGCTTCCTTTTCCCCTTGCCTTGCTTTGCCTTTCTTTCTCTTGCCTTGCCTTCCTTTATTCCTCCCCAAATCTACAATGTACAGACAAGGTAGAGGTTACACTGAATTGTTCCTGCAGGCATGTGCCATGTTTCTTTAACCTCTACACTAAAACATAAATTTAATTTATCACCCTCCTTTTCCACTTTAATAAATCTCCCCTAACACTTTGATTATATACAATCATGGATTTCGTTTAGATTCCATGTTACCCACAGCTGTGTTTTGAGTGGTTTTTATTTTAAATAAAAGTGATTGAAAACATGGTCCCGCATATTGTTTTGTGGTGTCCCAGTTTTAAGCTGCAGGAATGCGATGACAGCAGAGAGTTTGCTGCTGTCATTTTCTATTTATATGTTTTTTGGGGGAAATTGGATGAAGTCAAATTACCACAGTATTTTCTTAAAGCATAACTTTTATTTAGTTTCCTAGTTTTGCTTGCCCTGTTGTACTGACAATGGTAATAAATATTTACAAGAATTTCAAACACTTTTAATGAGGATAAAACAGCTGTGTGTGACATATCCCTCTACTAAACATATTTGTAGCTGATGAAACTACATCTCCCAGGGTACAACTCTTTATTTTCTCTTTAGCTGTACATGAGGTTGTGATACAGATGGTTGGGACCTGTAATCGCTACTGTTATTAGCACTACAGTAACAAGAACCATTGTGAAACTCAACACTGTGTCATAAATCATTAATGAGTTATTGAGAAGAATCATATTTCACTGTTTGGAACAAGAAAATTGTTTTAGTATTATAAGGCCTGTCTAAAATGATATGCTGCTCCACAATCTATTTATAGAGAATATTATTTTTGGACAATTTTAATTCTGTTTCCTGTTACAGCTTCAAAAAAATCTTTAGATGGATTGTATTTGCCAAGAGTATTTCTAAAAAAAAATCCAAGTATCTAAATAAACAGATATTTGCCACCTATGCACATTTGGTTATTGCAGGCAGGAGGATTACTTTGTCCAATGTATTCATTAAAACTCAATTTAGAAAATTCCACACTTAGCCCGATGAAGCTGTTCCCAATGACATCATTTCCCATAAAAAGAGAAAATGGGACCGCAGTTGCTACTTGGGATCACATGGTAATTTAACTGCCCTTTGGAATCAGTTTCCAGCATAATGGCCATACTCTGTAAGTGCCTGCTGTAATCTGTGTGTTCTATTGCCCAACACTCCTTTTAACTCTTTCTGTTTTAAGACCGGCCCGTTAAACTTCTTTTATTATAAAGTGTATCATGAAGCATCAGTATTTTTTTGTGTGTTTGTTCCTCAAATGTGGGACATCTAGTACCGGTATCAGAGAGTCACAGATCAATTGGGGTTTGAAGTGACCTCTGGAGATCACCCAGTCCAAAACCCCCTGCCAAGGCAGGGTCACCTGGAGCAGGTGACACAGGAACACGTCCAGGTGGGTTTGGGATGTCTCCAGAAGAGACAGAGATGCCCTCCCTAGGCAGCTGTTCCAGTGCTCTACCACCCTCAACGTAAAGAAGTTCTTCCTGATATTGAGATGAAACTTCTTGTGTTTTAGTTTATGGCCATTGCTCCTTGTCCTGTCACTGGGCACCACCAAAAAGAGCCCAACACCATCCTCTTGGCACCTGCCTTGGAGATATTTATGTGCATTTATGAGATCCCCTCTCAGTCTTCTCCAAGCTAAATGGGCCCATTTTTCTCCTCTCTTATATGGCCTGCCAGGAACAGTTGATGCAGGTGGGAAATAATACATTTGAAGATACTCTGCAGCCTAAAAAGCTGGCAGACTGTGGGGGTTTGTTCTGTTTGGTACAGAATTTGTATCACCTACTAGTTCTCATCTGAATATTAGATGTATAATCAAGCTGTTGTCCAGGCTGCCCTGGTTTGGTGGAAGGAGAAGGGCACTTCAGATGATAATTACTCTCGTGCTTTCTTTCACTGGTGTCCAGAGAAGGTTGTGTGAGCTGTCTGATGGTGACTTTTTTACTTTCTGTAGTTTCTGTGAGCACAGAAGAAGCTGAGGTGACCACCTAGACTAGACCCTTAACTTGTACATGCCTAAAATTAATTAGTTAATTGCCTGTGGTGCTTAGAGGTTATCTAATAGAAATCTTCATATTAATGATAAATGTGACCTGTAATAGTGTGATCTTGCCAAAACTTTCTGTTTGGCTTGGGAAGTGCTCATGCCCTGCCCCATCCCTTCTCCAGGGGGCTGCACCTATTTTTGGAATCTAAAAGCCAGCTGGATGACTATGCTGCAGGCTTTACGTCTTCCCAGTGCTATTCCTGCAACCACCCTGGTGTGATGACATCTGTAGGGATCTGCTCAGGCAGCTGTGCCACTGGGAACTCCATAAAATGCCAGTGCTGCAGCGATGATTAATAATCACATGATGTTTAAATCATCAAAAGCACACACCTAGGGTGTATCCTGTATCCAAACTGAATTTATCTGAAGGATGTCACAAAGACTTTGCTCTTTTGAAGAACATCACATGCAAACATCCTGCGTTCTTGAAATGCAGCAGTTTTGATATAATTCATGTTCTGCTGGAGTCCTGAAAAGTGTTTCCCGAACTGCAACACTTTGTTCCCTCTGAGAGCAGGCCCATGCCCTCCTGATCACTTTTAAAAACAACATTCAGAGTTATGACATCAGTTAAAAACCAAATGCTGGTAATTTTCAGTCTACAAAATTAGGTACAAAACCATTAGGACATCACAATGTGGTTTTTCTTATTTTAGCTGTAAGAGAAAGCAAGCAATGCTCAGTCATGAGTTTTATTTTTCCAGGGAGAATTTGCTGATGGAAGTAACCTGCAATTCAGGAAAATCAGCAAAAGCAAAGTACAGTAAAGACCAAAATATCAATAGAGGCAAAATCCTTTTATGCTGAAAATTAACATAAAGCATATTAAAAATAGAAGCATAGTAACAATACAAAGCCTGCAAAAATAAGCATAATAAAAATACAAAGCCTAATAAATATAAGCATACTAAAAAAAGCATATAAAATATATTCATATAAATGAATAGAAGATAGTAAAGACTAAAACTAATATCATTAGTATAAACTAGTATAGATTAATATTCTTAGTATTCTATAATATTGTTATTTTTTGTCCCTACATTTGTCTCCTACTTTTTTGTATATGAAATATAGCAAAAGTGTGACATCTGCCAATTTCTTCAAAAGCCCAAAGTAAGCTGACAGAAATCTAGACAGCTCAGGAAAAAAACCAAAAAAGGCAGTTTGCCAAGGTTTTCAGAGCTCATCTGTGAATCATCTGCGTTTTACATGGTTCCCTCTATCTGTAGCAAAATGTCACTTAAGACCTGGTGGGCGGGAAAATTTGCTTTTCATGTGAAATAGGGAAATTAAAAAAAGAATGCCAATACAATCTACAAGTGTTTTAAAGAATGAGAGGGGAAAGAAAACCGTTTAAACACCAATAATTTTTTTTCTCCCTTTAGAATCTCAGCTCTCTCAGTAGTTGAAATGGAAAAGTCTTGGTTGAAAGCCTGTGTGCATCCTGAACTTGTTAAGGAAAAAGGGACAAAATAACCATGTTTGGTGTCTGAAGAAGCACTGGCACGGCTTGCCAGGCTATGCCAGCTCATTTTGGCCCCCTCCCTGTGCTATCCACCAGCTTCATGGTGGTATGATGCACATGGTCTCTTTGGGACCATCTGGGCTTCTCTTCAACACAGGAACCATCCACCAGCTTAAAGCCACGTTAGGAGAAACTGTAAGTTGATTTGTAGGGTTCTAAATGCTGGGTTGGATTCTCACACAACAGGACTCCGGCATGGATACCTTCCACAGTTCTTTCCAAGCTGAAGGGGATACACTTCATTTAATCTTCATCACTGAACACCAAGGCATTGAGTTTCTCACAGTTTATTTTTCTTGAGAAGATCTTCCTTTGCTGTAAGGCAAGCTGTGAAGTAGAGGACACCCAGAATATTTTATTCCATTCATTAGATGTTCTTCTCTTTTAAAACTGTGAAGGTATGTGGAAGTTGCTGTTTTCCTTTGCTGTTAGCCTGTGCGCTCACTGCAGTGAGTGACGAAGCTGCCACTGCCCTCAGCTTTGCAGGACCAATCCCTCAGTCATCAGCACATTGTAAAAACCACTTTTATTCAGACAATTTTAATGGACCTGCCCACAACTGTCAGGTGTTTAACCTAAAAATGAGCTTAGCCATCACAGCTGAAATTACAAGTCAGACTGTTGATGTATAAGAATACTTCATCCTGAGTCATCAAGAGTCTTATGATGCTCTAATGACTTTTATAATTATTAACATTCAGGCAAGAGATTCTAAAATTTGATAAAGACTGGAATTCCCAAATGTGAAGGCGAAATTTGATAAAGACTGGAATTCCCAAATGTGAAGGCGATTAGTTCCAATGGCAAGATAAGATTTGTATTCTGCAAACTCCCATTTTTTTTTGTTTTATAGTCCTTTCCTTCTTTAAACAGATGGATCTAGTCACCTTCTTTGTACAACCAACACAACTTATATTTTGCTACATTCCTTCATATATTTATGTCGAATCTGTTGTCTCTTTTAACAAGCTGGGACACAGCAGAGAAGGTGAATTTTTTGTCTCAATTAAACAGTTAAATTAAGCTAAAAGCAACATGTCAGAACCAAATAGCCACGGCATGGAGGGATTTGAAATCTAAACATTACTTAGTATTTGGCAAAATAGGTTTTCCACAGTGCCAAGGATTCTGGAGAGCCCCAGACTTAGAGGATAATCCTGTTCTGAAGCTGGATTTTGCCACTTATGCCTTTTTTAGTTGACAAAGTTTAAATTTAGTTTCATTACATAGGTGCTGATGTGGTATGACTAAGAAGTAAAGACATTGTTTCATGTTTGCTGGCATAAGGGATATGGTAAAAATGGATATGAGATCACAAGCTGTATGTGGTGGTTTTCCTAGGAAAGCAAAACAATTTGTAATTTGTATTTTTAGCATTTTTATGACAACTCTCACCCCACCATGATGGTGTTGCGTTTCTTTGGAGATGGCACAGAACAAAATATTAGCAAAGCAAAAGGGGCCATTAAGAAAGGAAACTCTTTGTTGTGCAGATCAAGCTCAGAGTTGCAGGAGGAGGAACCAACCAGGAAAGGAAAATCTCCATTAGTGCATGTTCCTTTGTAGAGCATTTAAATGCAAGAAACATGTCACGGCTTCATATCAGAGTATTACTGAAAACATGGATGCTACTTGGAGGTAATTCGAGTCTCCACCCTTCTCAGGAAGTTTCAGTTAATCCTATGGATTAGGAGGCCAACTACTTCTTGAGAGATTTGGGAATGTGATTTCTTTTAAGGGTTTGAAATACGCGTGTTTCCTTGCTTTTTCTTTTTTCTTTCTTTGTAGTATATCACTCATTTATTAAGATAAATCTGTTTCCATCCTATTTGTGAGTGTAAAGGCATACACTATATTTTTACAAACTCACTGTTTTGTTTTGTTTTGTTATTAGTTTTTTACCCTTTATAGGAATAATCAAACTAATTGGCTGGTACTTGACATTTATTGTGTCATAATTACTCCCTTCTGTTGCTTTACTCTGGTCTATGTTCAAAATAAACAACGTGATCCCTTGTAAAAGACAAGGAAGAGGGTAAAAGCTTGTCTTACGAAGATGAGAAAAACAATGAGGTGAAAAAGGGAAAGCACTGGCCATATTAATGCACAGCAGCCTGCTGAAAACAGGATTGGAACCATTAGCTCACTCTGGAGAGGTCACAAGATTGCCATTCTACGACACAAATTTCAATTCTCATAGACAGTGTCTCAACATGAATGTAGTGGTTGACCTGAGCTGAACCCACGTTAGATGAGAGAGGCTTGTTACCAATAACACTCAGCAAACAGGAATTTTCCTGCAAGTGCACACTGAAAAGCAAAGTTACACCCCCTGAGAGCGCTGAGCAAAGCCCTTGTTCTGCTTGTAACTCTCTGGGCAGGATTTGTGAATGCTCAGAAGAAAGCAGTTCTCATTGAGCTGTAAAGGCAACCTACTGAGAAACCCACAGTAAAAAATTTCAATTTTTAGTGTCGTCTACAAAACAAAGTTTAGTGTGTTTTCTGAACACAAATCCTAAAAGCATTGAAGTTGATCCAGTGCCTTTCAAGTTAAATTCAAGATTCCCATTGACTTCAGCGAGTCTGGATTTGGTTTAAATTTCTTATTTGCTCAGGGAAGCATTAGTACTGTCAAAGTAACTTTCATCAGTTTAAGCTGGATTAATGATACTGTAGTCATTTATCATAAAATCATGGAATAATTTTGGTTGGAAGGGACTTTGGAAGGTCATCTAGTTCAAGTCCTGCCTCGAAGCAGGTTCAGTGAGGAGTTGCTTAGGTCTTTGTCCAGCAGAGCCCCAGAATAATGGAATATCCTGAGTTGGAAGGGACACACAAGGGTTATCCAACTCCTGGGTCTGCACAGAACAGTCCAAGAATTCCACCACGTGCCTGAGAGCGTTGTCCTAATTCTCCTGGAGCTCTGTCAGGCTTTTTGCTGTGACCACTGCCCTGCCCTGGGGGGCCTGTTTCAGTGCCTGACCACCCTCTGGGTAAAGAACCTTTGCCTAATACCCAACCTAAATATCTCTGAGAATGGAAATTCCACTTGTCTGGGCACCTGTTCTTGTGTTTCCCATCAGAATTTCCTGGGTTGCAATGTGTGTCTGTTGTCTCTTGCCTTATCCCTCCATATCTCTGAAAGGAGTCTGCAGTAAAATGTTCTCTTATCCTTCTCTCCTTACAGCTGAGCAAAGGATCTCTAGGTCTCTCTCCATGTTGGTGGCCCTTCACTGCACTTTCTCCAGTATGCTGAAGAATTCATTTACCCAGGAAATTTAGAGCTTTGATTTAAATACCTGTGGCCAGTATCTTGCCTGTTGCTGTGACATCTAAAATGCTTTTCAACATCAATAAAAATCTCAGCTATGGAAAATAAACCATTGCTGTCTTTTGTGACTCTCCTGAACCTTTCAGGGTTTACACCCGTGCTACCATACACTGCTGATCCTGGGCAGTGCAGGACACATTTTCAGGTGTTAGTATTAGTTAGAGCAGTCTTTGAGCTCCTTTTTCTTGGTTCTGGATACCAACTCCACAGAGTGGAGTTGGGGGGGTAGAAAAAAATGTGGGGGTGAATTAAGAGGCATTTGGGGGGAAAACAGGGGAGGCTTGGGGGTCACGAGGAGGGTTTGGAGGGTCACTGAAAGGGTTTAGGGGTCACAGGGAGGGTTTGGGGATCACTGAGGGGCTTGGGGGGCAGAGGGGGGTTAAAAAGGCACAGGGAATCCCAGGGGAAATTTGGGGAGTCACTGAGGGGTTTGGGGGGTCCCAGAGAAGGTTTCAGGGTCACAGTGTGGTTTGGGAGGTCCCAGAGGGGGTTTGAGGTCCCAGGGTAGTTTGGGGGTCACTGGAGGGGTTGAGGGGTCACAGGGTGCGGTTTTGGGGGGTGTGGGAAGCCACAAGGTGGGGTTTTTGGGGGCATCTGGGGGGGTCTCTCACCTGCACAAACACGCTGAGGGTCCTAGAGGCTTCTTTTGGGGGGCGCTGTTGCTGCACGTGGGGGCCACCATAAAGGTGGGGGAGTCCCTGTGCCCCCCTCCAGCTCTATGAGCAGCCCTAGGACCACCAGGGTGAGGGCCAGGACGGGGTGACCCTGGGGGCCAGCTGGAGGGGGCAGTCCTGGAGGATCTTCAGGGGTCAGTGGGGGGAGATTTGGGGTAACAGGGGGGGCTGTGGAGGCTTCAAACCCCACCAGAACCAGCCAACCCCCTCTTTGGGACTCCCAAACCACACAACTCCCCCCAAAATACACTCAGAGCCACAAAGATCCCCCCCAAAACTCCCCCCAGGACCCCCAAAACAGCCCAAGGACCCACTAAAAGCCCCTCAGGAGCCCCCAGACTCCTGCAGAGCCTCCCAAATCCCACTCAGGATGCCCCAAAACCGCTCAGAATCCCCAAAGCCCAGCCAAGACCTCCAAAACTCCACCAAGACAACCAAACACCCCCTCAGAGGCCCCCAGTGTCCCCCAGGACGCCCCGGGCCACCAAGCCCCTCTCAGGACTCACCAAAGCCCCTCAAAGCCCCACCAACCCGCCGGCGGCCCCGCCTGCCGAGGCTCCTCGGCTGCAGCGCTGCTCTCTGGGCACGGCGCGGCTCCCTCGGCACGGCACGAGCTGCAGCCCATGGAGCACACCTGCCCCAAGCGCCACCACCGTGTGGGCCCGGCGGAAGGGACAGAATGCT
>JAWWEE010000158.1:58281370-58318890 GCA_035221455.1 Xenops minutus
CCACCCCGTGTCCCCCTCCCGCTGTCCCCATCCCGCGGTCCCCATCCCGCTGGCCCCATCCCCGTGTCCCCATCCCGCTGTCCCCATCCCGCTGTCTCCATCCCGCTGTCCCCATCCCCGTGTCCCCATCCCCGTGTCCCCATCCCGCTGTCCCCATCCCGCTGTCCCCATCCCCGTGTCCCCATCCCCGTGTCCCCACTCCGTGTCCCCATCCCGCTGTCCCCACCCCGTGTCCCCATCCCGCTGTCCCCATCCCGGGAGCCGCGGTGGGGACGGGCGGGCGATGCTGCCCCGGGATGTCGCCGGGATGTCGCCGGGATGTCGCCTCAGCCCCGGTGGCACCATCGCTCGCCAGCTGTCCCGTGGGCTTGTCCGTGGAAAACAGATTCTCCCGGGTGATGCCCCTTGTGCCGGCAGAGCCGCCCCCTCGGAGCATCCCCCGGCTCTGTCCCCAAACGGGCTGTTCTGCCCCAGTTTCTGGGCACGTCCCCGGCCCGGGGGGAGCAGGGAGGGATGGGGTCGCAGGAGGAGCAGCGAAGGGGACGAGGGTGCCTGGCTTTGTAGGGTGTTCAACTCCTCTCATCGTCTTGCCCCGAAGTCTCCGAGCAGGTCCCGGTTTCGCCGCGGTGTTGAAAGTGTTTACGGCGAAGTAAACATGAATGTTAATGTTCGGGATTAAATGGGTTTCCTCTTCCCAGAACTGCGCCAGGGGCCAGCCCCTAGCGATGCTGCCGCCTCTCTGTGCCCGTGGGGACCAAAATTCAATAAAATGCTGCCAGACAGGGACTTCCAATTCTTGCTCGTGTTGGTCTTTCCAATCCCACTTAAATTCTTCCCGCTTCTGGACGAAGATCTTTAGAAATCATAGGTTTTGCTTGCTTAATTTCTAAATATCCCCTGTCAGGTTGGCCAGCCGTGGTGATTTGGGGCTGCTCTGAGCTCCTGGGTGTGGGTGGTTGGGATGGACAAGGGGAGCAGCAGCTGATCCGAAAGAAGGTGGGATGAGGGATGCTGTAAGATGTGCCATGTGGGAATTGAAAGGGGGATGTTGGGTTGAGATAGGATTGCATCAAATGAAGGTGGATCAGGAGTAAGAGTTTGGGCTTGGCACCCATGGTTTGGTAGGGGATGGTGGTGCAGGTGGAGTTTGGCTTGAGAGAAGAGTGGGACACACTTTTTGAGACATCCCTGAGTTTTGCTTTCAGCAGAAGCCTACTCAAATGTGCATGCTTTTCTGTGCTCCAGCATATGGACTAGCACAAGGGACAAAGCTCTAAAAAACATTAAATCAGTGTAAACAATCTTGTTAACTCTTTGGATGTGCAGCCTGAGGTTGTATACTAACTCCATGAGAGAGACAGTTCCCTTGCTGCAAGAAAAATACAAAAAAATCATATATGGACCTTGTAAAAATCATGGAAAGACTAAGGGCAGAGAAACAAGATAAATCTTGACTCACACAAACAGAATTGAAGCTCTGTCCTGGGGGACCTGTGTTTGATGAACATCAAGATGTAGGAGCTCTCACATTGTTATTTAAATGTAGCCTTCAGAATTATGGGAAGCCTGGAAACCTTTTAAGTGGTCTCTAAAAGTTGCCATATAAAGAACAGTGTAGTGATTTTGTGATGGAGATGTTTCAACATGTAATATAAGATGAATCAGGCAGAAATTTGTCAACATAAGAGGTGAGCTGTGTTTTGGCCACTTCCCTCTGCCCCCAGACTCAGTGCTTGTAAACTAAGTAAAATATATACCATTTGGGAAAACAGAAGGGACAAACACTAGAAAAGACGTTTCTTTAAATAAATTTCTCTTTCTCATCCCCATATTGTGCCCATAATGTAGTGTGCCTATGTAAGTAACGTGTGGATCCCATGGAAAAAAACCTTGATTTTTAATTAAAGCTGTTGTTAGAGCTGTCACTCTTGCAGACATTATGTTGTGTTATCGATACTACAACATTGTTGTGGATGTCGAAGTTTTTGGAGATGAAAATATTTGGCAGAAAGCAGATTGATCTCGTATGTTTCTTGTGCTGTAAACTTTAATTACAGAGAAAGGCCTTAATGTAGGTGAGGTTGGTTCCATTTCAGTGATTCAGCTCTGCAGAGAAAACTGGCTTCTGGATTTTTTTATTGATAGGTGCTGATTGCTTCCCATGTTCTGAATATTTGTATGGGTGGGACAGAAAGGTTGCTGAGTGCCTTTCCTTGTGTGTTTTGTTTCATTAGCTGGACAACAAGGGACTCTAAACTGTGCTTTTCACAGGCAGCCCAATATTATCAAGCTAAGCAGGATCCTTTTACATATGAAAGCCTACTCCTAAATTTGGGAATAATGGTATGATTCTTCAGGGCTATGGGGAGAATGATCTACTTTAAACTTTCCCACCTCAAATATTTTTACTGAATGAAATTAAATGGCAGCCTTGTGCTGTAAGAGATATAAAATATTGGAAAAAAACTCTAAATAAAGCTGCAGACAAACTTTTTGGATTACTTGCAGTGCAACTTTGACCTTTCATTTGTTATGCCTTGTAGTAGTTAATGGTTACTAATAGTATAATCTGCTTTTATCTTTTAATTTGGCACGGTTAATTTTCAAACTTATTTCCTGTAACAACAGGACATTTATTCTGGAGCAATCTGATGGTTTCATACTTGTTTTACACCAGCATTTGAGGTCTTCCATTATGTTAACTCTCAGTAGCTCAGTGCTTGGTAAGTCAGCACTGGGGCAATTGGTGGAAAGCGTTCCTTATCTGTTAATTATTCTGTTCACAGAACAAGAGCCTGAATAACTGCTGTGAAGCTGCCCAAGACAGGTTGGGAGCAGGGAATCTGAGGGGTAGGAGGAAGTGGATTTGTTTTCAGTAGCCAGAGGAATGAGTGTGGTAAGCAGGGCTGAAAGTGTGTCCGTGTGTTGTTTTGTTTGTGTAGTGTTTGTCTACTCATGTTTTCTGCAAAAAAAAAAAAAAGAAAAAGTAATAAAGAGGCAAACCCCCATGTATTTCCTTGTGATTAATTCAATTAATTTGGAATACAGTGCAATAAAACTCTAGGAATAGAGTGTGAATAAGCTTTACAGACAGCAGCCATGTGATATAAGGGTGAATACAGTGGATAGCCCTACAACTTCAGCAACATCTCTTTCCACCTCCCAATTTTATAACCTTAAAATATAGCTCTCTTTTTTGGGAAGTGGCTCTTGTTGCTGTTGTTAGTGTTTTTAGAAGGAAACAAAAAATTCCAAACAAACAACCCCAAACCACAAAAGCTTGGTTTTATTTGGGATTTTTCTTTGGCTAAAATACAGTCAGCTTAAAAAAGGACAAATAGTACTCACTGCCAGTGCCACAAACTCAAGCTGAGCTCTGATAGTCAGTTGTGAGTGCTCTCTGCTCTTGTCAAAAGGGTGGAAGGTTTTGGTGCTGATGTCTTTGTGGGTTTTCTGTCATTAAGTCTCCAAAAGTAGAAATTTGAAACGCACTGTGGTGTAGAGAGAACCAGGAACTGATCATTGGAGTAAGCAGGAAGTAAAAGCAGTGTCAGCCACCAGCTGCAGTGAAAAAGAAGTACTTTTGCTAAATTAAATGATGGGGAAATTTCAGCTTTAAAAGGTGAAAAATGCTAATCCGTCCCTCTTCAGAATGGAACTGGCTTTAAGTCTCAGGAGCTGCATTTGGCTTGAATTTGCCAAGTGTTTGAATTATGTCATGAAATCTTATTGGTTGGCTAGATGTTGTAATACTCCTCTTGACAAACTTGAGAAACAGAAGGAAGAGCTCCTGTCAGCAGAGCTCTGAGTCACATTTTCCCCAAGACTAATATTCCCAAAAACTGATCTTGAAGAACACAAGACAAGTGTTAGGCAATGGTATGTTCTGGAAAGTGCTCTGATGTCAGTGATCGCTCATCCTTGAATTGTGTTCTAGAATTAAATGGGTGATTTTCAGCCATCTGATGTATTTGATGGATTTGGGATATATGTCCGAAAAGCTAAGCCCTTTTCCCAGTACTCAGGTGTGCCATGGAGTGGGAATGATTGTAAACAAGGGGCAACAGGAGTAAAAGGGCTGAGACGTTCTTGTTTTCACTGCAGGTTAAAAAAGGGCGTCAGGGCAGGCTCTGTGAGTACATGGGGAGTGAACTGACACCTTGAGAACTCTGTCCTGTGCTCTGGCCAGTGCAGGAATTAACCTGCATCAGGCACAAAACAAAAGTGGATGAACACATATTTGGGTTTTTATGATCAGCTGTCCCTGTTCAGTGAATTTTATTCTGTCAGCAATTACTTAAGAATGTTTTGGGGATGAAACGTTATTTGGAAAGGTTTGCTTAGGCTTTTGTTTGGATTTGCAATACAGTAACTGTTTCCTATCAATTCCAAGAACTCCCTTCTCCCTTTTCCTCTGAAGCTCTGTTTGATGAGGTTAGTGCAACTGTTACGTGGGGATGGCTTGCAGAAATGCAATCAAATTTCTTCCAGCAGGTAAATAATCCATGTTTATTCAGATTAGCCTTGGAACAAAGTTCAAATGGCAACAAAACAACTATGAACAATTTCACAACTGCATATGACTGAAAAACAAAGAAGTCAGGATTTTGTAACACTCCCCCAAAAGAGCATATTTCTTAAAAACCATATCATATTTGCTAAAAAACAGTATCAGATTGTACTCCTGCAGTGAGTTAGATGTTTATCCTAGCATTGGCAATGTGTGAACTGCTGTCTTGATTCCTTTGATAGAAAATGAGCTGCGTGGCAAGGTTGTCTGGGTGACAGGAGCTTCAAGTGGAATCGGAGAAGAGCTGACTTACCAGCTGTCAAAGATAGGAGCCCTGCTTGCCATCTCTGCAAGAAGGGAGGATGAGCTGGAGAGAGTGAAAAAGAAATGCCTTCGTAAGTACAACTTACTGCCTTGTGCAAGCAGTTCCACTCTTCTTGTGGTGGGATTGCCACAGAAACACTAACCCACATGTCACAGGAATAAATTTAATGGTGAAAGCCAACTTCACACAGAGCTTCAGTGCACCTTTGTAGCTGCTATTTTGTTTTTGTGAGTGAGAAGCCTTTAGCAGAAGTAGAAGTAGACTTGCATAGCAAATTCCTTCATAAGCCACTGTTACCTAAAAACCTCATTCTCAATTGCAAGTGGTCTTGTAAGATACTAGATGAAGAAATGTAATAAATACTGTGGGGAATGCAGGAAACAATCTCATCCTTTAAAGAACCAAACCGTGTAGGTGCACTCTACTAAAAAGTCCTTTTTCTTCAGGTTTGTGCATGTTACAGGCAAAGTGACAACTGATTTTGCTTTTTGGAACAGGAATGAGTAGAAATGTCCAGAAAAAGGTTGTTCTAAGTATTTGCAAGAAAGAGAATCTCCTGTAGATCAGAAGAAACAAATGTGAAGTGAAATATTTAACTATTCCATATATCTTTCATAGACCTGTGAAGTCAGTAGTCTGCTTTCATTTCTCTTGTTTCTCTTTTCCCCTCCTGTTTTCTGGCTTGGCAGTGAGAGGGATAGTCAGTTAATTCACTCTAATGAATAGAAGTTTTGAACATGATTAATGTTCTGCTTCTTTCAGCCTGTTTATCCTCTATAGCTCAGGATGCAGTATTTTATATGGAATATATTATCACACCAACACTTCATTCCTAGTAATGTGATAGAATGCCTACAGTCTACTTGGAATGTGTGCTAAGGAGCATTGAAGTGTTTTTCTTGGGTTAGCACCTAAGCATTTCTAGAAAGCTAAAAGCTGCAGCAGCCTGCTCAGAAAATCTCCCAAGGAACTTTCAAAAATGCACAACTCCTTAGTTTTATTTTCTGATGGTTCCAAGAAGCAGTCACTTTATCTAGTTATATTTAAAAAGAAGCAGAGGACATGTGATGACAGCGTGGTTAAGGGGCAGTCCTGACTGAATTCCAGTGCTGTGTGATGCAATGTTCAGTGGTCAGGAGAAGTTTGCAGTTGTGTTTGCGTCCGTGGCTGTTTGTTGTCATTGCAAAACTGGTAACGCGAGATAGGCTGGCAGGGGCTCTAATCCTGGGTAGGCCTTTTCAGGAAATACTTGTATGAGAGTGTGATGTGCTAAGGAGTATTTAGAAATATTCCAAATTATGCGAACAAGAGTACAGATTTTTCTAAGATGATTTCTGCCTCTGCTAGCTTTAAGTAACCCTGTGAATGTCTGAGCTGTGCTGTGTACAAGCTTTTAAGTTTTATGTAGCAGTGTGCTTTGCAAATATTTGCTGCTGAACTTTAACCTTTAACTAAAGGTCTGATTAGCAGGAATATTGGAAACTCTTCAGCAACACAGAAACACAACAAGGGCAAGTAGAGACAGAACAAAGGGGAATGGCTTTAAACTGACAGAGGGCAGGTCTAGATTAGACACATACTTGGAAGAAATTCTTGACTGTGAGGGTGGTGAGGTCCTGCCAGAGGCTGCCCAGAGATCCCTGGAAGCGTCCAAGGCCAGGCTGGATGGGGCTTGGAGCAACCTGGGCTAGTGAAAGGTGTCCCTGCCCATGGCAGGGGGTTGGAACTGGATGGTCTTTAAGGTTCCTTCCAGCCCAAACCATTCTCTGAGTCTGATTCTGTGATGGTTACTTCATGTTTTCTATAGCCAGCCTTCAAGTAGTGGAAGAGGATAACTGGACCCACTTCCACACTTAGCCTTTGCTTCTTAAGGTCATGTAAATCCAGCTGCCACCCCTTTCCTTGGTTATTTTGCATGCTAGGCCTCCTATCTTAGTGACACTATCTTCAGTGTATCTGAATTATTTCTGAACTAGGAGTGTCCAAAACTGGACACAGTGCTCTAGATGCAGTCTGAGAATGCTGTGTAGAGACTCTTAAAACCCACTTTCCCTCAGTCTGCTACTGTGAGTGCAGTCCATTAGCATTTGTGATTGCCAGAGCCAATTGCTGACTTACACTCAGCTTGCTGTTGTCCTTCCATCGAGACCTCAGGTTGTGTTTGGAGAGCTGATCCATAACCATTTGGATGTTGGCCTGCAGTACTGCAGAGCACTGTGCTGCCCCAGGTGTGGAATTTTGCATTTTATTGAGTTTAATGAAGTTTATCAGACTGTTCTTACAGCATGTTAAGATGCCTCTGCTTGGCAGTCCTGCCCTCCAGCAGAGCAACTGCTCCTCTGTACTTAATTTTAACAGGAAATTTTCTCAAAACCTGGGTTTTGTCCCATCATCTGGGTCATCAATGAAGAAACTAAAATATATGGAGGGATACCACAGCTGATCCCAAAAAGCAATTAAGTTGCTTAGGCAGTATGTGGCCATGCTAAATCCATGCTGGCTTTTCCCACACACCTTCTTGTCTTTCATTTACTTGGAAAATGCTTTCAGGAGGAATTGCCACATAACTTTCCCTGGCACTGAGGTTAGGCTGTCTGACACTTCTCTTCCTCCACTCGCTGGGGAGCTACTGCATTTACAAAATACCTTCCAAAGATGAGTGCCAGCTCTTGTAAACATCGGATGTATATATTGCCCTGCTTATATGTGCAGTTTGACCCTAATTTGTTTTCCTCTGTTAGTATTTCTTTCCCCCAGAGTCTAGCCTCAGCAGTGTGGGAGACTTGAGAGGAGATCTTGCCAGAGAAGACTAAGGCAAAGAAGGCAATAAGTACCTGACTTTCTGTGCCCTCCCTTCCTTCCTCCTCACCATCCCTGCTCGCTCTGTCCTTGGCCTCCCTTTTGTTGCTGCTGTACCTGTGAAGCCTTTTTTGCCTTTCACATTCCTCACCAGTTTCAACTCCACCTGGGTGTTGATCTTCCTGATTCCCTCCCTGCATGCTTGGCCAGTGGGTCCACGTTCTTTCTGACTGGCTTGTCCCTGCTTCCACCTGCGTGTTTTCTCTTTGCAGATGAGTTCAAAACTCTCATGTAAGGTTTGAGTAGCATGGGATGGACTGGGATTGAGCTGTGACATGTAACATCAACATGAATTTGGCTGAATTATGGGGCATAATTGGAGCTAATGGGCTGTAACATGCCTGCTGGAGAGGGTGTACACAGCAGCAACTGAACTAGATGTCAGAAACAAGCACATATATCTTGTTCAAAATTTAGTGACACCACCCCGTGATACAAGTTTATGCATTCTACACTACTTAAAAGCTGAGGGAAAGAGAGAGAGAAGGAAAGCTCTGTAAGAGCTATGGTAATACCTGTTGAGTCATGCATATGCCAACTCAACACTTCATTGCACTTGTGCTGGAGGGAGAGAAAACAACTTGTTTGACTTATAACTGCAAGGGGCTTCTCTATTTCCTCCAACCACTCTGCAACATGAGCTCAATTTCACTGGAAATGTTGCAGGCTGTTTTCTCTCAAAGGCCCCAAAAGAATAAAAGTAGGTGGTGGGGTGTTTCTTTGCTTGACAGAGCTCAAATATGATTTAAATACGGATAGGCCAAGTGAATAACAGGCAATCTGTAAGTTCAAGAATTATACAGTAATTGAGGTTGGAAGGGACCCCAGGGGGTCATGTTGATCAGCCTCTGCTCAAAGCTCAGCTTCTGTTGCAAGGCATTAAATAAGGGAGAAATAAAAGACAAAAGAGGAGATGCTGAAGAGCTGGAAAATACTGAGTGCTGAACAATAGTGTTTATCATGTTATGAGAAACTGAGATCTTGGATTCACATATGTTGAAAAGAGTTGTTGATCTGAAACCTGAATGATGAACTCCAAACTAAGATCTCCCACTTGGGGCCAAATGTTTTTCTGGGTATCATAATTGTTCCCTTAAACAGATCAGTTTGGTAGCAGGCAAAAAAGGCAGTGGAATGTCAGGGGTTATTAGTAAAAGCAATGAAGAACATCATTCTGACAGGATATAAACTGGGATCCATCCCTTCAGCACTGGGCACAGGGCTGGTCATCAGCCAGAAAAACAGTGGGATGAGTGAATGGGAGAAGGAGCTCAGAATAAGGGTAGCAGGAATGTTTGAAGTTTTGTGAAAGCTGCCTATGTCTAAAGTAAGGATTCCTCACCCTAGAAAAGATTTAAGGAAGCTGCTAGAGATGTACAGTTTGAGTGCTTTGGGTGGTAGAAATCAAACTGGACTGTGGATTGCTACAAAAACAGGTTTCTGATTTGAAATTTCCTGATGTCAAAAGTTTCTTACATCTTAAAAAAGAGCACTTCCTTCCATATCAGCAGTCTGTGTCTCTTCCTCTGCTCTTTTCTTTCTCCCATGTGTAGCTTTTGTGTCTGGCTTGAGTGTGTGGTCTTGTTAATTCACAGCAGAAACACCCCACAGCCCAGCAGGTTTCAGCCCTGCAAAGCTGTTTGAGGCAGCATGAGGTAGAGATGTGTTTCTGAGAGGGCAGCTTAAACTGCCTGGATTTTACTGCTGTATCTCTGGAAGAAACAGTGGGGAAAATACACGTGGAGGAGTTGGAGGGAGCAATTAATGGAAACACTAGTAGTGTTAAACCAGACAGATGGCTTTGTTTTAACCAGTGGCTTCAGTACGAATGACTCTTGAACAGAGACAACTGATGAATTTAAGTAACCTCTTTATTTCTACATCACTGTTAAGACAAAGTTTAATCTTCTCTGTATATGCAAGAAGTAGTAATTAAAAAATCAAAGCCTGAGGCTCTCTGAAAGGTTCAGCTGCTTAAAGGGGAGCAGGTACATTTACTTGTGACTAGGAATCAGTTTTCAAACAAAAATAGCACTGTCAAACTAATATAAATAAAGTAAAAAAAAATGTTATATGTAGTTAAAAAAACTTGAAATGACAAAGATTCAGTTTTTGTGAGTCATCTGCCCTGAAACCCCAGGGTAACAAATCACTGCTCAAGAAATGCTTTCTATGGAAAAGGTCAGTTGTTCTGAGGAGACAGTGGTAGAAACACTCAGCATGAGGGCTGGAACTCGATGGCAGCTGACTTTTATTTCAGGAGATGGATATGTTAAAACTGTCCGTTAAATAAACCCTCCTATTTCCTCCAATAATCCCCCAATAATCCAGTTTCCCTCTAGACTTTCCCTCATAGCTACTCAGGTATGTATGTTGTGTTTTGGGTCTAAATTGTACTAGTCCTATTGCCAGGAATAAACATGCTTGACCTGTTAACATCCAGACAAAATGTCAGGGCTGCCAATGTGCTGTGCTTCTGATTGGCTCTGAGAGAAATTTGGATGAATGTTACTCCCAACTACTGCAATTTATTTGGAGAATTAAATTGTCTGTATTGAGCTACACAAGCCTTTTTAATAAAGTCAGACTTTTCAAGTGCAAAAGCATAATGATGAGAAAAGAAAGACTTGGTAGGAACAGATTAAAAATGGATTCTATGCAGAGATAAAAATGAAAACAAAGCAAGCATTTTATTTCCAAGTTGATCTTATGGTTTCTTGGTGTCTTTTTCGTGAAGATGTGTTTAAAAGCATGTTACATTTCCCACAGTTGTTACATTAACAATCTTTTACTGGTTCCCATTCACTTTATGGTTGTTTTTAGAGATCAGCAGCTTGAGTGAAAAAGATATCCTCGTTCTGCGTCTTGACCTGACTGACAGATCCTCTCATGAAGCTGCAACCAACAGTGTTCTTAAGCATTTTGGCAGGGTAAGGTGTGCTTCTGGGTTAAACTGCTTTTTCTTCTCTATCTCATACACCTGCAGTTATATTCCTATTTTACTTTTATTTTATTGTATGATAAATTCACCAGTGTCTAAATTTTTCTTCAGTATCAGCATTAAACTTACCAAAAAGTTCCTCAGTTTTTATCCTTTCTGTTGCTTTCCTTCTGGGTTTCACCAGGCTTTGCAGAGGTGCAGCAGCAAATCACTGGTCATTACCAAAAACTGAAAACTAATTTGGTGCCACTGAATTGCCTCAGGAAGCACAAGAACTAAAGGAAAAAATACCATATTAATTTATCTTTGTGTCTTTCCCAAGATCGATGTTTTGGTCAACAATGGAGGACGCTCCCAGCGCTCCTTGTTTGTGGATACAAACCTGGATGTCTACAATGCCATCATAGAACTCAACTACCTAGGTACAATCTCCTTAACAAAGTATGTCCTGAACCACATGATCCAGAGGAGAAAAGGGAAGATTGTTACTGTGAGCAGTGTGATGGGTATCATGGGAGCTCCTCTTGCCACTGGGTACTGTGCCAGCAAGCACGCTCTGCAGGTAAGTTAAATTTTGGAAGTTAATTAAGTCTTGTTGTGTAATAGGTCAGCATCAGTGCTGTAGCAGAGGACTTTATTCTATGCAGTCTCTTGCTCTGAAATGTGAAATATCTCAGCTCCCAGTGTAGATTTATTTTCCTGACTAGAATTCAGGTGCCATCTTAGTTGGTCCTAGCCACTACCTGGTTAAATCCCAATGTGAAACACAAGGTCTTGGCCTCTGGCCCTCAGATGAGGGAATACCTAAACAGAAGGATTACTCTGTATGGGAGTTGTGCTCTTAGCAAAGGAGGAAAAGTCACTGGTGAGAGTTTTAACACTACAGGAAATCCTTAGGACAAACTATTCAGAGAAATGAGAATTCCTGATCTGTCTGGTAACACCTGAAGGAATCTTCCCAATAATTCTGAATCTTGTGGTGTGAAGAATTGGCAGCTCAGAGTGTCTTAGGAAACCTTCTGCCTCAACTTTCAATATTGCTTGGAAAATGTTTTGAAAGTAGTGTCACTCGAGTAGAAAAACATAAAAGAGGAGCTCAGAAAAGTATCTGCCTGTATCATGGAGGAATCATTTGTTTAACTAGCAAATTTGTTTAGACATATTTGTCTTTCACCACTTTTCGGTTTCCTGCTAAATGTACATTTTGATCTCAGTAAAACAAACTTCAACTGTGCTCAGTGATGGTTTAAAAAACTGGCACCTTGTTACTCCCTCCTGCATTTAGGCACATGAACAGAGTAAATAGCTGCATAAGCTGTGGGATCAATATCTTTTTGACAATTTGACTAACAACAACAAAAATGTAACAAGTGGCTGACAGTGCAAAGCCCCTTGAAAGAATGAAGATGTAGAAGGTGGTGACAGGTCTCTGCTAACAGGAAGTTTTTAGGGACAGGGAGAGATCTGCTGCTCTTCACTGGAGTGGCAGTGCTGAAATTGCCCATTAGAGGCCAACTTCTGGCTGAAGTCTTGCAGATTTAAATTAGAAGAATGCAGCGAGCAGAAGCCTGAATTCCCTTCATGCTCCTTTATTTATTAAATGTTCTTTCGGTTGAATTATCTTTGGGTGTGGTGCAGTTGGGCTAAGCAAGACTAATTAATTGCAGAGCACAAGGAATTCACGTGATGCTTTAAAAATACTCGGAATTATGAATCTCGCGTTGAGATTGAGAACATGGACAAAGCTTTAAAGAGATAGTTTACTAAAATTAATTAAAATAAGTTATCTGAACCGGTTATATCTTTGTTACTTTCCACCCCTGCTCAATAACCAGGCCAGACTCCAAACCCCCTTTCTTGTTTCTTTCACAGTAATTCTGCAAATACTAATTGCAGGCATTGAAATGTGATTTGCAACATAGGTTTCAAAAAGACTCTGACAGTCTCTTATGGGTCTGGAGCTCAAGCTAGATGTGGGCAGAAAGCCCTGAAAAACTAGGAAAAGCTTTTTTTTGGAGTTTTATCAAACTTCATCAGTACAGTTCAGGTAAGGGAAGTCTGTATGAGTGGCAGCCCTCTTCAGATAGCCCTGTAGCCTGTCTTTGGTGGTGACCAAGAAGAAATCACAGATATCACTGAATATTCTGAGTTGGAAGAGACCAACAAGGCTGGGGAGAGGGGAGGAGAAAAATAAGACAAAGCATAAAATGATGCTTTTCCTGTTGTATTTTCCCAGCATGTATATCCACCTGTATTTTAAGGTCTTCTTGAAATGAAGGTTGCATTTTGGCCACCAGTTATTAAATATGTGAGCCATGAATTCATCTGTTATAGTGTTTGGTTGGGGGTTTCTTATTCGTGCTTTGAAGTCTTTAACACCCTTAATGCTGCAATCTTAATCTTGAGAAAGTCCCTCATTTCACTTGTGGGTTTTGTGGTTTTGTATTTTTTTTTTAATTCTTTTTAAATAGCAGTTGGAGGAGGAAGGACAGAAGGAAGGAATTCTGCTTAGGATTAGAATTCGTTCTTGAAACAATCCAGCTTTGATTCATGCCAGTTGGAATTCTTCATAACAATGTTCTACTGATGAAATTGCCCTTTATTTCAGTGCTCTAAGAGTGTGAGTCAAGTCCATGGGAGTCTGCATGTGGCTGATGCAGTTTCTCAGTGAGATGATGCCCATGGAGATGACATGCCATTCATCCAGTTGTAAATCATCTAATTGGTGGCATGTGGACTGGATCAGAGTGGCCTTCAAAATGGCCCTTCATCAGGAACTTGTCTAATAAGCACATGGGCTGCACTGAGCAGCAACCACTCCTCTCTTTCTTCAGTTCTCTGGTCATTGAGGGAATTTCTAAATGTTTCTGCCATAGAAGTCGTTTCAGCCTTGCCTTCTCCAGCATCTTCTAGGATTTGGTCACTAAGGTGGAGAGGCCCAGGGATGACTGAAAGCAGTTCCTGTCCCACACACCCTGTGTCTGTGTCAGAGCTACTTCAGTCTGGGCTTGGTGGAAACACTCAGGTTCTTCTTCTTCTTACATTTGAGTTCCCTCACTGCCCCCAAATCCAGGTCTGTCCCTGCCTGAGTTTAAAGAAAAGAGAGCACTTCCTTTTCTTTCTTAGGAATTTAGTGCTTTTCTTCTGGGAGGAAATGGAGGAATTTCATACCAGCTATCTTTGGATATCAAAGATAAGTGCTGGAATTAGAGAACATGTACATATTGTCCATAGAGCCTCCAGAGGGGACTGAATATATGTAAGATTCTGGTTTTCAAGAGGCTTTTTTCAGTGTGTGTCAGCGAGGATTTCAGCTGAGTGAGTGTCCTGTGTTGGTGGTGAAGACTGTACCTCTTCTGTGGTGTAAAAACTTAGAGCTGCAGCATGAGGGGGAAGCAGGGGGCACACGAAGCCCTTGAAATGGAGGAGGGGGACAGCAGAATGGCCACAGAGCAGGAACAGGAGCTCGCTGTGATCTCTGGCTCTTTGCGTTTCATGTTTGCAGTCTGTGCAACCCTTGAACGCGATCACACTGGCTTTGGCAGTGCCTACAGAGCTGGCTGCTGCTGTGTGTTGGTGTGTGGCTGCTCAGGACTGCAGGCAGTTCGAGATACAACTTGGAGCCTCCCAGCGTTTGAGCAGATGTTGGTGTTTTGCCACAAGTGACCGAGCTGTGGTCTGGTTTCCTTTCTGTCACAGCATTCCCAGGCACACACCCTTCCACTTCTTCAGCTTCTGGAAGTACACCCTCAGTGTGTCCCCCTCAGGCAAATGGGAGTCAGTTCTGTTCTCACCATCCCAAATCAGCTCCCAAAGGGAGTGATGAGGGAGTGTGGGTCTGGCATCTTTTTACATGTGACTTCATCCTTAGCTGGGCTGAGAGCACCACCTTTGTGACAGGACTGCACAACTTGGGGGTTTGGGGGCTTTTCTGAAAGAAGTGGGCTCAGGGCTCCTTGGGGAAGGAAAAGGATGAGGAAAGTTGGGATGTAGCATTAGCCTGGAGTGGTGGATAAAACACAGCCGTGTTGTGCCACATCTGAAGGTGCACAGTGGGGGAGAAAAGGCTCCTCTCAGGGCAGGAGGTAATCCAGGGGAGTGCCTGCCTTTTTAACCCAAAACAGCTGAATGGCTGGCAGATTCCCATGGGTCCAGGAGCAGATTTCTGGGCACATCAGTGTCTTTAAGATTAGAACTTAGCTCTCTCCAGGCTTTGCTACCATGCTGTAAAGGTCTGACACCTGCAGGTACTTATGACTTTAAATATATGGCCAGAGCTTTTAGGGAACCAAACTGCAAAACCTACCTGCAATCCATAAACGGGAATTAGCCACCAGCAATTGGGAAATCGGAGCCCATATTCTTGGTCAGTGTGCAGCTCCTTGCTGAGCTTTTGTGGCTTGTCCCAGCTGGTGCTTCTGTGTCTTCACAGGCTCTTATCTGACTGGTTTTAGCCCTGTGCTGCAACTCAGAGAAGAGCTCTGGGTCAGCCAGCCCTCTTCCCAAGCTGGGGGAGAGCATAAGTGATAAAATTTTACTACAGTGGGAGAAGCTTATCAGCCTGTGCTCACTCTGTCTCTGTTGTGACACAAAATTCTTGAAATAAATACAGGCAACTGTTACTAAGCAGGTCAAAGATAAGACACAATGGGGTGTTGGTGAAATCATCAGTGCTTGACCAGCAGCTCTGGTATAAAGTGCTCTCCTGAATTGTTCATGTTTCCCATAATAGTTGCCATCTAAATGTGAATTGCTACCCACATTCAAAAAACTTGTTTCCTATTAGCTTAAAGAAGTACATGCAGTCTTTGTAATTATAGTTTAACTTGGGTACACTGGTGTCATATTCCTGGGGTGAAATAAGATTTATATCTATGTGGATGCAGAGTTCAAACTTTGCAGTGACTTCAGTGGTGCAGAATTATCCCCTGAATTTTTCAGGGTGCACCTTTGACTTGCTATGCTGAAAAGTCTTCCTCCTTCTCTTATATAAAACCAGCCATTTACTCAGTAAAGCCATATAAAATCTTTAATCTCACCGCAAAGAGCAACTCACCTAGAAAACATAATTTCCACAATATTGCATTTCCTAGGATTGGTGGCATTTCCACTACTGAGTAGCAAAGCTTGTCCTCAGTACAGGGAAAGCAGAATCTGGATGTAGTTTAGCAAAATTATTGTGTATTTGGGAAGAAAAGGATATGTTGGTCACTGGTTTATATGTCAATGTTTATATGTAATGGCAGCTAAAATGTTAAATTAGCCATTGGTTGTGAAAAGTCAAAGAAGATACTAGGAATTTTAGTGAAATACTGTTATTTTTACAGCATAACTAGTATGAAAAGATGTAGTGAGTTAAACCTCGCAAAAACATAGCCAAGGAAGATTTCATTATATTTTTGTCTTGTAGGGGTTTTTTAATTCTCTGCGGACTGAGCTGACTGACTACCCTGAGATCAGCATCATCAACATCTGCCCAGGGCCTGTGCAGTCCAAGATTATCCAAAATGTCTTTACAGAGAATCTTGCAAAGGTAAGAACTCAGTTCTGCTGTGATAAATTCAACTTCTGCTGCAAGGCCAGTGATCCTTTCATGGTTTTTTCTTTTTCTCCTCCTGGCAAACACTAACCTCATGCTCTTACCAAGAAATGCTTTGAGTGGTACAGAACTGTCAAGTCCATATTGTATGACAATTGAGTTTGATAATTGTTAGGCCTTCTCTCTCCCAACACATACAACAAAAGTCTGGTAAAATTTACTGTGCAGCCACTGTGCTGCAGTTCTGGGGGAAAGTCCAGGATTTTCTGGACACAGCTCTGCCTGCAGAACACTGTCCTTGTGCACAGGTTTGTTTGTGCTGGCCATGCTGTGCCCTGGTGGGTGACTGCTGCTGCTGGCCCAGCCCCAGCTCAGCTGACGGGAGCTGTGCATTCCTTTCCTGTTAGGGATTGTTCCAGGAGCAAAAGCAAAACCTCCCAACTGCACAACGGCTTTTAAGAAAGGCTGCCCTAACAAAGTAGCTGGCAAAAATTGCTAATGTGATACATCAAACTGCAATCTGCCCTAAATTCAATCAGTTTCAAGCTCAAGATAACCCCCCAGTGAGGGGGAGGGGATCTCCTGTTGCTGAATTAGGTTCTGGAAGGATTTTTGGCTTGCAAAACTTCATACTTGCATGAAAGAAAAGATGTACTCTTTGAGCAATGGGGAAAGCTTGCAAAACACATTCCTCAGATTTCAGCATGGCAGAAGACCAGGGAGGAAGAGCAAATCTAGACCAGAAATGCTTTTGCCCTGGGAAACAAGAACAGACTGCTAGAGCAGCGTGTTTGTGCTGCAGTGTAATGTGTCTAAGTTTACAGAAGTGGTTTATGTTCACTATGTGGTACATGGGGCAAGACCTCAGGTAGACATCCCTGCTCCAAGGCAGCCTCCTGCTTTTCCTGTTGCTGAGATTGCCCATGGAGAGAGCTGACAGGAATATTTAAGTTAATGGGGAACGTGTCCTCATCAAGTAGCTTGGTTACTGAATAACCTGTAGCATGGAAGGCGGCAGAGAGCTGGGAACAGGGGAGTTCCCATTTCCCAGAATTGCAGAGGGGTAGCCTGTTCCAGTCACAGAAACAGTCAATTATGTTGAAAAAGAACTCTAAGATTGACAGTCACCACCTTGTCAGTAGACCAGATCACTCAGATCACTCAATGTTCAGTGTTTCTTTAAACACCTCCAGAGATGGTAATCTGTGTCACACTCAAGTAGAAGCTGTGCTGAAGCAGGGCAGAGCTTGGAGATCCATTTTATTTTTTTCACCTTGGACCCATCAATCAAGCCATTAATTAAAAGGATGCTTTGATTAAGCCAAAGGAAAGTGGGAAGCGTTCCCCTGCCCCAGTTTCTGCCATACTGGCTGGATTCTGCCTGTGGGGAGGCTGAGAGGAGTATGTGTGTCCCACAGAGCTTGGCCTCTCTCACTCCCAGGGATCCAGTCCTAATCCCTGCCTGCTCTCTCCCACCCAGTCCATAGAGAACAGTGGTGACCAGTCCCACAAGATGCCCACGGACCGCTGTGCGCGGCTCACCCTGGTGAGCACGGCCAACGACCTGAAGGAGGCCTGGATCAGTGACCACCCCTACCTGGCCGTGTGCTACCTGTGGCAGTACGCGCCCACCTGGGCCTGGTGGCTCATGAACAGGATGGGCAAGAGGAGGATACAGAACTTCAAGAGTGGGGTGGTAAGTGCACTCCTCTCTGCTTGGTTCTTTCCTGACTGACTCTTTTGCTACGGGAATGTTGGGATTGCATTTTGGATCTGTTCCTGTTGTTCCCTCCTCACTCCTGCAGCAGCTGATGCCTGGCCAGAGTCTGTCTCTGCATCCTGTCGGTGTAGAATAACACAGTGTGGTCACTACACATCTTGTAGTGCCCCAGGCCTTGCTCTGACCTCCATCACACAGGCTGCAAAGTTCAGGATTCACCATTAATGCAAAGCTTTAAGTGACAGATGTAAATTATTTAACTCAACTCAGAATTAAGACTATTGAAAACAACCTCTCTTAGTTGTGTCTAGTTTATCTATCAGGCATGTAACCTGAGCAGCTCCAGGAGTATGTTAAACAGTGCTATTGTCTGTCAGGGCTCTTCACTCACACTGGCAGCCCCGGGGACAGATGTGCAGCGCATTCTATTCCTGCAGTCCTGCTTGGTAGATGCCACTTTTTCTTACTGTGTTTTCATTAAACTTGGTACAAAACAAAACCAAAACACATTAAAGCACTTCAAAAGCAGGAAATGCAAAAATGCAGCTTTTAGAACTTCCTACTTCCACACTGTAACTGCCCATTGTCACAAGCTCTTTCAAAGAAAAAACAACGCTGTGAGCAAAGGACTTAATACAGCAGAAAGTGAGGGGGGGGAAATACTGATTTAATGTCCTCTCGCTCCAGGATGCTGATGCCTCTTACTCAAGAAAGAAGAAATAAGGATGAACATGTACAAAATCCTGCTGTTCCTGGGCTAAGGCTGCAAAAGTTTTCATATTGCGTGACTGCAAACAACAGCTGCTTTTTTTTATCTGTTGTATCTTTATCATCCTGTAACTTGACAGATCTATCAAGCTGATGACACTCTTGACTAAATAAAAATCTCTTTCTAAACATACTTGTTTCATATCAGAACTCCCACAGGCCGAAGTTTTGAGCTTACAAGCACTGAGACACATGAGAGGCTGGGCTGCTGTTGATGCTTGTTTTCCTGCTGCTATGACATTGGCAAATACCTGGTGGGCAGCCTAAAATTATATACCCCAGGATCCTGTTGCCTTCTTTTTCATTTATAATTCTTGTTGAGCAAAAAAACCCTGCAAGCAGAAGGTGTTGGAGGTAAGGATATCTAGTCTGTTCTTGTGAAGTGTTCCCTGAGCAAAATGTGTGTTGAGGGCTAAATCCCTAACCTTCTGACACAACATTTAGAAGTTATTTAATCTTTGGCTCTCAGCACTACTGCAGAGTCCCCAGGCCTCAGTCCTGTGGCTGTTTGGAAAGGCTGTGGATGGGGCAGTGGGGAAGGGAGGGGGCAATGGTGTGCCTGTAACCCCTGCTTTAGGCAGTGCTTACACTTCAGGCACTTGTTACAACTGCAGAGCAACAGGAGAGAGGAGCAGGGAATGTTCCTGTAGCAGAACAGCCTCTTAGCAATTATAGCATGAAACAGAAGCTGAGTTCCCAGCTTGTGCACAGAGAAGAGGCCACTTTTAACGGCACTGATGGTGTACTGGGCAGCAACAGCCATGAGGAACCAAGGACTGTACTTTTCAAAATGTTTACCACAGCACTGACACCTCATTCATCCCATGGCTAAGTTACCACTACTTCTGCAGTGGTAACTCACTGTACTTACAACCTTGCTGTTGAAAAAGTCCTCAGTGATCTCTGGATGTACCTCAGGCCACACACTATCCAGGTAAGAAAAATCCTTACTTACATCACTGAGTGATAATAAAAGAACAACCACCCATTTACAAACCATGGAAACTTTCCAGCCAGAGCAAGGAATAAACCAAGAGTGGTGTTTGTAATGTGACAAAGATGGAAATTCCTGTCTAGGAAAAAAACAAAACCAAACCCCTAAATCAAAGGGCAAGTGTCTTTGAGTGGAGGGTTCACTCCACTTGCCATCACACCAGCTTCCACACTGTGCCCTGCAAAATGTGAAGAGGAAGCAGCAAGTCAGCATAACAAAATGCAGCAATTCTCAAAACAACACACGTGCAGATGCTGTTCACAGGATGCTTTAACTTCCATTCTCTAGTGCACAGCAGGCCTGGCAGTTCTGTACACAGCAGAAGGCTTGCTCTCAATGCATGTACAGCTTTCTCTTCTTTATCAAAACAGTGTAAACTTTTGTGCTCAAAGAGTTCCCTTCTCCAGCTTGACATGTAGACACAGTCCTGCTGTCATGGACTGTGCTACTGCCACCACCAGAGTGGGAAAGGACAGCATGGAAGTGACAGCAGGGATGACAGGGACCAGGTGGGGATGAAACTCTTTCAGAGAGGACAGTGATGGTCAAGGAAAATGCTGAAAGCGGATGCTTTCCAGAAAGGACAAAAACATTTGCCATTTGAAAACTTCAGTTTGCTGATGTTTGTTCCATTGGTTAGAAAACACTGGAAAATGGCGGGGTGGCCTGTGCCAAGCTCAGTCCTGGATCCTGAGTGCAGTACAGTGTCACTGGTAACCCGAACTGCAGCCTGTGTACACAGACAAGGCCAGGCTGGACCCTGCTCTGTCCCTAATCCCTGGTAAATCAAAGAAATGCTCCAAACCAAACAGGACATGGTTCAAGAGCACGCAAACAAACCAACACACTGAACAGGGGCACTCAGCTGCAGATTTGTGATACAGAACAAGAAGCTGGAACCTCTGTTTCTGCCAAAAAAGAATGCAAGGAGGGTTACAGGAAAGGGCATTGGGAATCAGGGTCACACTGTTGCAAAAAACAGGAGGATGTGCCAAGTGGCTCCGTGCATCAGTAAGCAAGGGGTGTGGGACATGCTGCCTGCGACAGCAGGGGACAGGATGTTGCAGGGCATTACAGCCCAGCTCCACATTCTCATGCACAAACAGGAATTCTGCCCATCACTAATTGTGCTCCTCCATCTGGTACCAATCAGGATCTCTGCTGGAACACCGGGGCCGGGTACCAGCAACACTCCTCAAGAAGGCCGGGTACCAGATGGAGAGAACCCGAGGAAAGGAAGGGAGAAGGACCACGGCTGTCATCAGATTTTCCTCAACTAGTTTATTCAGTTTACAAAAGACAAAGAATGAGGGCAGAAATTACAGCCATTCCTGAATAAAAGTCTGCTGCAAAAAAAGGTAATTAAATTTTCTGTGACCATATGGAAGATAAGCAGTAAGAGGTTTACAATGAGGCAGGGAAGGTTAATTAGATTTAGGAAATAACTCCACCTTTCCAATGGCTTCAAGAACAGCACAGAACTGGAGTGAACTCCTTGAGGAGTTCACAACATTCCTGGTATTTGAAGTTTTAAATCAGAGTAAACATTTGCCAGGGTAGTTCCTTCTGAGAGGGAGCTGAAATAGGTGCTCTCTTCCAGATCTCTTCCATGACTCTGAATTTCCAGATGCAGCTCAGGGCTGAGCATGGCACCAAACAGATGTTTCCTGACTGCTTCGGAATTCCACTGCACCACTCACATAGTTTTTAAGAATCCTTTATAGTCACTGATCAAAAGAAACAGCCAGCAGCCACGTACACTGCTTTGTGACAAATTTTATCTGAGACAAAAGGTCTTAAATGTGAGGAGGAAAAGTAATAAACATGCTCCAAATCAGACAAGTCTGGGTGTTCTAAACCAGTTCTACTTCAGTTAGGGAGCAGGTCTGATTTAAATTCATTCTATAGGTTAAGGAAATAAAATTACCTACTCCCTGCTCAGCATTTGCCAGCAGTACCTACATTGTACGTACTGACCTACAGAAAAAACACTTACTTGCCAAGAGTGGTGGTAGTGAACAGGATCAATGAGCCTCTGGAGACTGGACCCCAACCTGCTCTCAGGGAGACTAATATTGCAAACCAGCTGCCAAAGTCTGTTCCAACCTGTGGTAAGGCTAAAAAAATAAATTACTTTTGGCACAGACAGCTGGATTTCCACCCCCTCCACCCCCAATCATGAAGCTGTCACTGTATTAGTGGAAGACTGGTTAGTGAGGTGGACATAGGTTGCAAATAACATATATATATAATATATATATCATATATATGGATACTGAAAGAAGGAGATGAAATTATTCCATTTGTACTTAAAATTCCTTCTCTCCCCTAATTATACACATTTACTTCTTTCACCAGTAGGTCACACAGGTTATCAGTGTGTCAGGGCACACACTGTTTTATAAAAATTCTCTTTACCAAAACAAATACTTTGGTAAAAGTTGTTCCTTAGACTTACTTTTGCTAAAGCATGGCTGATATCTTACAACAACTAAGGAAGATCAGTGAAAGTCATATAACAAATGCTAGAACTGAACTTAGTCCAATAAAAAATGGCCAGAATAAAAAAAAAAAATCATATAAATAGTCCTATGTACACTTTGGTTGCCAACTCTGGGGTTGACAGTACTACAGGGAGCTGTAACTTGACTGGCAGTGCAAGTCACCTGTCCAGGATAAAAAAAAACGTAAAAATGCACCAAAAATAGTTAATGATCAGAATTATGCTGCTCCTCTCTAAACTGGAGAAGAGAATTTCAGCATCTGGCTCGTCAGCCACACAGGCAATGGTGTCTCATGTTCCAGCAGCAGGAAAACAAGTCCCAAACTTCCTGCCTGCCGAAGGTTCTGGCCAGCACCGTTTCTGTGCCAAGGATGTGTGCCAGCCTGGCACTGCCACCCAGAGAGCAAAGCCTGGTCTCTAGTGCAGAAATGGGGCACGGACATTTGATTACCAACATGCAGGGGAAAAAAATACAAAATAATAACAGTCATAATAAAAAAAAAAAGGACATTCTAGAGCAGCGGGAGCTGCAGGAGCTCAGAGGAGTACACAGGGTAGCCCAGGGGCGGGTCGGCCGCCTGCACCGTCAGGTTCCGCAGCAGCACCGGGTGTGCCTGGATGCTGTACCTCTCCTCGTCGTCGTTGGTGGCATAGAGCAGCTCCCAGGACAGGTTGGCCCACTGACCCCGGACAGCTTCAGCATTAAGCTTTCCCACTTGTACCAACAGTTCCTGAAGGGTGAGGACTCGCCCGGTGTAAATTCCCTGTAAGAATAAACAGATCACAATGCCCAGTTGTGCTCTTTGAGAAGAGACAAAAGTGTTTTGGTTACAAAGCACTAAATAAAGCTTTGGAGCTACATGCTATGGATATTATCCCTTTAAACAGCAAAGTGTATAAACCAGTCTCCTGGTTTTGACTCTTCCATCCAGGAAGATAATCAGGACTTATTGCTGCATCTGTGGTGTGATTTTCAATGACAGCAGTGTCAGTTCCTCTCCAGTACAAACATAAACTTTGCACAGCCTGCATGGAATACAATTACAAAGGAAAAAAAAGAACAGTGAAAAGGAAAACCAAACTTTGACCTTGCTCACTAGTAATCTTTCTTCTTACCATGCTTGGGTCATGCCCCAGTGAGAAAAGGTAGGGCTTTTCCTGCAGAACTGCCTGCTGCCACTCTAGGTCTGACACCAGCCCAATGTACCAATCGCTGTCATATTCTTCCAGATAATTCACCAGCTCTTCGAAGTTCTCCACTGGACCCAGGCTGGCTTTGTCCACCATAAGTTTAAAAGTGTATCTGAAAGGTGCAGAGTACCATATGGTCAGCTGTGCAGCAAAGACAGGGGAGAAAGGCTCTTCAGGCCACAGAAGGGGGAAAAAGGCTCCACCAAACTCTGTCAGTTCCTGCTCATCAGCTGTGCCACTGCCAGTCAGTCTGGCTGTGCTTTTACCTCACCCAGACATAAAACACATCAGCTTAAGCATCTCTTATTCCCTTCCAGCACTGTTCCCACTGCCTGATAATGGAAAGTGCCAAATATCCAACTCCATCACAGTTTTCTTAGGTCTGGGGATATTAAAATAAGTTGTTTTTCCCCAGCAGATTGAAGGCAGCTGTTGTGGGGAGGGTAGGAAAGAAGAAAACTCCATCCTACAGGCTTTGCTGCCGGGGGTCACAGGCAATATTTATGTAGGAAAAAGCTACAAATAAATATATTTAAATTATATGGGTTAAACATAACTTCAGTGAAATGGTATTCACTTTCAAAGCACAGAACTCTATATAATCTGAAGGGATGTTTCTCTTTTACCTGAATGCTTTCAAGGCCAGCTGGAATAGCTCTGGTTTGCCTGTCAGCCAGTCCAAACCCACAGACCAGGGAATGCCCCCAGTGTAGGCCCTGAACACATGGCTCGGGGCAGGCACGGCGTTATCCAGGCCAAACAGACCAAAGCAACACGACAGCACTCCGTGGATGTACAGGTCTTTCAAAGCTTTATCTTCCAGGAGGTCTGCAAGTAAATTGGAAGGCTTTTCTTTCAGATGGAAAAAGTCCAGCTGACTCAGAACGAAGTGATACCATTCCTCTGGAAACCTCTGCCTCATCTCACTGACTTTGGAAGGAGGCACTGGTGCTGTTCTCCATTCCTCAGGGATGCTCAATAGCTCCGAGTAAGAGCAACTAAATTCAACCCGAGGCAAACCCTCTGGCTGTTTCCCTTTGTCTACAGCAGGCAGCCCAAGCACCACAGCCCTGTACAATTTATCTTCTGGTGACATTTCCTGTGGGAAGTCTTGGCTCTGTGTTTCCACAGACCCTGGAATAGACAGGTGCACTTTTGGTGCCAGTCCCAACTGCCCAGGTTCTTTTCTGTCTTTTGTTCTGCTGCTGGGTTCAAAATCAAAAATGTCACTGTCATCAGTCCAGTCCTCCACTGTATCAACACTAAAGCTGTCCTCTTCCCTCAGAGCCCTGGATCTTTCTACTGCACTGCTGTGCTGATTTTCTGGAAATGATCTTTGTTTGTTCTTGTCAGCGCTGCCTGGGCTTTCCCATGTCTTTGATTTTTTGTAGCAATACTGGACAAGCATCCATACAAGCACTTTAATGAAATCATCTTTCAGGTGCTTTAAATTCTCATGAGAGTCAATGATTCCAGACAACACATTCCTGGCATCGGAATAGAGCCGCACAGGTACAACAGTGCAAGGAGTCAGAATGTGTCCGAAATGGGGGTTGGGAGAGAGAATCTTTGGGCACTCCTGATGCTCAAAGGCCGTTTCAAAAATTTCATCAACTCTGTGAGCTTCAGCAGCATGACAGGATGTTTCCTGCAGTTCTAGCCCCTAAAGCACAGACGGAAACAACCTCCTTTTAGTCTTCACCAGGACATGCCTTTAAATGCCAGCAAGCTGTTTGCTTCCAACAACATTTTTTCTGAGTAAAAATATATGTGCCATTGTCAATATTTCCACCACTGAGCCTATAAATTTAACTAGAGATAACAGTTAGATGAGCAGATGCAATAAAAAAGCACTCACTGCAATATCAGACACCGATCGATGTCTTAAAAAAATCTTTGCCTCATGCAGATCTTATTAGCCATTTTATTGAAGATACTGTGTTGAATGCTAGATGATAAATTCCACATCTCCTACACATGTCAATTGCAAGGTTGGTTAGTATAACACTCATTTTAAAAAATTAACTGTAGTATCAGGTAAATCAGTTACATCACTGATGAAATGCCACACAGCAAAATGCCTGCATAATTTCCAAACATTAATATCTCAGTGCTCAGCATGTAGTTACCTTAATGTTCACACCACAGTATGTGAAGCCTTTTTCCAGCACCAATATCCACATCAGTCTGTCCTGAAAGCGGCACAAGTAATGTGATCCAGGTAGGGAGAGACCTAGACAAGTAAAAAGAAAACCAACAAAGTATGTATTACTTTGGTATCATAGTGATGAAAACTTCCTCTCCATGCCAATGATTCAACTGCAAACATAAAATATTTCTGCATCAACACCACAACCAGTTAAAACTGGCTAACTAGTACCTTAGAATCCTAACAAAACTAGCTGCAAAGCTGGATCTTGAAAATGCAGTGTTAACCTTGAAAAAACTGTGGAAAACTGGGAAACCCTCACACAACTGCAGGACTACAATATTCATACTGCACCAGAGTTAAGCAACTCCACCTTCAATTCCCTTTGTAGAGATGATTTTCATGATTAAAGATCATCTTTGGCTGCATTTCCAACCACACCGTTCCCACTGATGTTCTCTGGAGACCTAAAATTCTTATGAATACATTAAAGAATCATGATATAACACATGAGCATCCTAATGGCCCAATTTGCTCTGGAGTAAGAAGTTTATTTGTTATGGAAAAAATAAAAACATTACTGAACAGGATTTGTTACCTACAGCCCCAGTCCTATACTGATTCTCTGTATTCCAGCATTATTAGAAAATTGTAGAATCACAGAAGGGTTTGGGTTGGAAGGGACCTTAAAGATCATCTAATTCCAACCCCCCTGCCATGGGCAGGGACACCTTCCACTGGAACAGGTTGTTCCAAGCCCTGTCAAACCTGGCCTTGAACACTTCCAGGGATGGGACAACCACAGCTTCTCTGGGCCAGAGCCTCAGCACACTCATAGTGAACAATTTCTTCCCAATATCCCAAAATATCTTTGACACTTCTTCCTAATGCAAAATCCAGAGTGTAAATGATCCTGCTCAATTGTCAGCTTACTAGTGACATAGTATCAAACCCATTTTACAGATATAAACAGAGGCAGAGCAAGAGCACATGCTCATCCTTAAAGATTTGTGAATCAGTATCACACACACTGAACACTTATAGCAGATAGAATGGAAATAATCTGTAGTCATTCTGAAATACCTTTGTGTGTCAGTGCAAAAATAAATCTGATCCCACTGCATTAAGTTCCGCATCACCAACAATACAGACACACAAAATAAACTGGACTTTCAAAATCAGGTCCTGAACAACATCAAAGTAATCAGCACTCAAAAATTCTGCAATCTGGCTCTCACTGCAAAAATAAAAAAGGTACCTTTTCTCTTTTCTACCTATTTCAATAAAAAGTGGTAGGCTGAATTTTTGAAGAACTGGTGATTATACTATATTTGAATTATAGCCCAATGGCAACTTTCTTAACACAATGGTTCTATCCTTAAGCATGACATTTGCTGCCAGTTTATGACCTGCTTCTGCTGTCACTCATGTCCAGTGACCACTCACTTGCACAGAGAATTTTAGTTTTAGAATGTTGTAAGATGAAATCAGTGAAACCAACCATTAAGCTGTAGTTAAAATTTAAGTAACCTTTTCTATCCCACTGAGCTAATGAAGTGCATTTTCTTGCTAACATTTTGCAAAGATTTTAATTCCTTTCTTGCCAGCTGTTAAAGCTACTAAAACCCCTTTACAAAGAAAAAAGCGATGGGTTTAAATTAGTGACACACAAAGTGGTGCCACTTCATTTTGAACTCATCTGAGAACACCACATTTTTTCCTGCTTGAAGACATTCATTCACAGATTTTCCCATTAAAGAAGAGACTTTTTCTCCCCCCTCAGGACTAGTCTTTTAAATTTTTTATTCTGAGGCATACATGACATCACAGTCCTTATGGCAATGGGGAAAAATATAAAAAATATGTATAGACATAAGACAGAAGAGAGATATAACAGATAGATATAACTATATATATGTATTGTATATATAAAACATAGATGGGCTGATGCTGTAGACAAACTGAAGTGTCTCTCTTTACAGGAGAAACATTTCCTAGTTTTAACTATCTCCCTCTAATTAGTACTAAAAGTGGAGCAAATACAAAACACTTGGATCTATTCTTCAAAAAATCATGATTAAGGCTAACTTCCAGTGCCTTCAAATATTAGTCCATTTTTTCTAGTCATAAGCCATTTTCTAAGAGGCCTATGTAAATACTTGCCTCTTGCCTAAGGGCAGCAATCTTTTGATTATTTACACTACACAAAGGCTGTTTCTCAAGAAAACGAGCTTGCAATTTTAACTGTTATCCTGTCTCCAGCTGGGAAAAAGACTGGGCATTTCTTCACCTGTAATTCTGTGAAATCCCCATCACGATGCCTTTCACAGGCTCTAAGCCCACAAGTGCTGTTACAATCCCACCCCGACTGCCTGCACAAGATACGACATTAAATCTTATCAACTACTTTCTGTTCCCAGTTGTTTGCTGCTAGTTAGGCTACAAGTAAAGTCAGGTTCTGGGCTCTGAGTAACGGGATTGATGCAGAGAAAGACAAAGACATATAGAGCCACAGAGAGCAGCTTGACACACATCCTTCTCTAGGCTGTCTGGCAAGAGAACTCAATTTGTTGTTTCCAATTAGGTGGGATGAATGCATTCCATTCTTTTTGTTCAGCATAAAAAGAGAAGAATTGATACTGTTTTATCACCATTTAATTTCTCCTTAAAGGTAACAAACCAGAGTTATTTTTTTGCAAGTATGTAACAACTGGAGATCATAGCACCATTCCAGTCGAAAAGACCTCCAAGATCCTCAAGGCCAACCTTTGGCCAAACACCACTGTGCCCACTAAAACCATGGCACAAAGTGCCACGTCTACTCATTTTCTGAATGCCCCCAGGGATGGTGACTCCACCACTTCCCCTGGAAGCCTGTTCCAAGGCTTGACAACCCCTTCAGTGAGGAAAGTTTTCCTAATATCCAACCTGAACCTCCCCTGGAGCAACTTGAGGCTGCTTCCCTTTGTCCTATCACTGGCTGCCTGTACAAGAAGCATAAAAAAATAACCAATTTTCCCTATATTGAACAATCTCTGAATATCAGGTTTAACCCATGCCGTGAAACACAGTTTAAACTGCTATTCTCCTATTCCCCAGCAAAATCATGTTTCCTCAAAGATTTAGCTGTGTAACTCCCCAGTGTTGCTGTGCACCTACCCAGGCTCCCAGTGGCCAGTGCAGACTGCAGGGCCACAGCCAGGCTGGGAGCCAGCTGCTGGTAATACACAGTGTCAGGGCACACACAGGCTGTGGCACCCACAGGTCCCGGCCAGCTCCGCACAGGCCTGGGAAAGCCGACCAGGAACACGGGCAACGTGAAGAGCGGCAGCAGGGGGGAGGAAAGGAGTGCAGAGATGGCAATGAGGGCCAGCAGGATCGGGAAGAAAACGACGTTGAGGGTGATCAAGGTGGCGGTGGATTTTCGGCGTTGCTTCTTCTCTGTCCACGACGTCAAGAGAATGGCCAAGGCAAACTGCAGCTTGGAGACAAACTGGAGCAGTCGATCCCGGAGGAGACCAACCTGCAAGATAGAAACAAGCACATTATTTGTAGGCTGTGTCATATTTAGCGCTGCCTTGGTTACAATGATTTTAAGAAAATTAGCATTACTGTAATTGATTGGTGTTACTATGTATCTTAGTACACAGTTTATAGCTTCTGGGCTAATTCTCTGACAGGGGAAAGAAAGGAAAGAAAGACTTTTAAGTGACAACTACCTGCTTAGATTTACATTAAGACAATTACCAGCAAGAGTCTGATTCCTGTATCAAGGCTCCTATTCCACCAGAGGTCTGGATTAAGCACCAGCATTTGTGCTATTGACACAATCACAATGTCCAGTAAAGCATTTTCTGTATTCTGCCAGACCTAAAATAGAGGTATGTTAGAAATACGTTTAAAAATGTATCTATTTATCTCTGCTTTCATGACCTGGAATATTTCTTCCAAGTCACCTTAACACTTAAATCACACAGCAGAGCATTTCTTAGGCTAACATATTTAAAATTCAAATTACCATCCTAAATATTCTCGTGAATCCAACGCAAACAGACACAGAATGAAGGTTTTGTAGCGAACGGTCTAGTGACAGGAACGCTATCATAGCAAACGGAGACACTGTAATTGAAATAAAAGAATCATTGATTTCCTTTCAAAAGCATAATAAAAGTCTACAGAGGTAAGCAGTCTTATTGCAGAGTGGAAATCTCAGTGTAAAAGGAGAACTCTTCCCTTCATTATCAAACTTCACTTTGTATTACACTCCCAGGATATTGAACAGCTTATTTGCAATAATGGCCCAGGACAGCAAACATTTACATAAATGCTCAGTTGTTACTTGCTATTAGGGGTTTTTTTTTACCTCTATTTGTTTCTCCAAGAGACTGAGAGTGCTCAAATAAGTAAAAATAAATATGGAATAGCAGTCATCAATCCACTTCCCCAAACTGATGCTTCTTAATGAAATTAATTGATTTAAATCAAATTTTTATTCCTTTAGAGCAGATGCATTTGCCCCTAACCTACCAGAAAGGAGGTTCCCTTTCCTAGCAAGGAATTTTGTAAGAACCAAATATTTAGTCAGCTTGAAAACTCTGTTTCTGAGTACCTTTTAAAAAAACCTACAAGTGTCATTTTTTTCAAAAGAAAGTACTGAAATTATAACTAAAATCCTTTAGAAGGCCTTGCTTTCTGAGCTGGGCTTTTAAAAAGCTCAACTTTTTAGGCTCACCCCTAAAAAAAAGAAACAAAATCACTTTCAAATATTCTGGACCAGTAACTTTGACCTCAATGCACAATTTATCAAGACATCAACAAGTATTTCCAGCTACTTGGTTTTTCTTCGTTCATTCATAGAATCTTGCACATACAGCAGTTCTAGTGTTGTTTCAATCTCCCTACAAACATCATCTAACAAACAACAGACAGTGTGTATTCCTACCTAGTGTTAGTAAAATCCTCCTGACAACACCAACTTTCATTAGCCTTCTTTGCTTCTCCATGAACACAGTCACAGTCCTGACATCCTTTGGATAAAAGGGGTTTCGGAAGACTCCAAACAAGTACACTCTCTGAATCTCTCTAAGAATCCACATAATTATAAGTAATAGGATCAGAATGTAACTTGCTATGGCCTGAGGACTGGCTTGGGAGAATGATGAAGAGCCTGCAAATCGATGCAGCAGACTCGCTTCTGTGAGGGCAAATATCAACACAGTCAAATAGAAAATAAATTCCCTCCACCTAAATTGTATCCTAAGACCTCTGTGCATATTTTTAGGTTTGCTGGAGGCTAAATGGCTGATCATGGTGTGTTTGAAGGCAAAACCAATCTCGCTTAGGTTAAGACTCAGTATGAACCCAAATCCAGTCATGAAGAGGATCACACCGAGAGTGCTGGGAATGAAATACGATGCTATTGCTGTTCCAGCAGAAATGAGAAACATTACTAATAACCTGTGAAGGAGAAAATAAAAAAGATTTGCTTGAAAAGAAAAAGGTTATGAACACTATTGATATATTCTACAATCATATAAACATTTACTTTGTGTTACTTGACATAGGTGAACCTCCCAGTCCAAACTCCAACAGTTGTTCCATTCCCCACAGAAAAAGTGCGTCAAGCGGGGGCAGAATTCCCATTGCCCACAAGAATGGCAGGAAAAGAAATAAGATGTGCAAAATCTGGTTTGTCTGTTCTAGAATGGGTGCGTTGACAGCAAACCTGGATAAAAGAAGAAATGGATTTGACTTCTGTGAAGGAAACGATAACTCCTGTGTGGGAAGACTTTTTGTTCAAATACTACAGCAAATCCTGCAGTAAAACCACTACATGTTCAGCTTACAAAACCCCAACTGTTACCTTGTGAAAGGAAAAATAAGGACATACCTTTATGCTTGGGGCAGTAACACATTAATTAGAACATCAGAACACAGCCTGATTTTCCATTTAAGAGATTTGAAGCCTTTGGATTATGCAGATGAATCCAGATTGTTTTGATACTGTTGTGACAATACACTGAAGAAATACTTGTGCAAAACAAGAGGTCCGCAGGCTCCAAAACCTCAATGGTTTAACTAAAAAATGCAAAGTATTTTTTCAGGGTCACAAACCCAAAATTTTATGCAAGTCCAAGACCCAAGATGTAAGCCTTAACACTGGAAGAATTGGCATGTTGTCTGTACTCCTAGAGGTAAACTCTCTTTAGGAAAATAAAATACTGTTTTCTACATAAAAGTGCCAAAATCTTCCTGTAAAAATACCAACATCAGTGCTAGAATTCTGCATAAATTCTAAGTCATATGTAGTTCACCAGCTAGCTAATTCACTTAAAAGTGGACTGCCAAGGTATTTGGTTTCTCTCTGCTTTTTAATAAATAAGTAAGCCTCAAAAGAATCTTATCAGGAATTTAGAAAAAGTCTGAGTTTTCTCCTCAGGAAATTAAATAGAAGAATTTGGAGTCCAAGACCACATGTATAAATCTCCTGTCTTAACTGAAGTGGCAACGAGGGTAAATCATTAACAAAGACATCTCCAAGTGCAAAACTAGTAAAATCAAACATGCCTTTTTTTTTTTAATGCATCTGAAGTACCCCAACCATAAAATATGTACATGTGACAAAGTGATATAAATATCATCTGACGGGGAGAAAGAATGCAGAGTAAATCTAAAAGCATCTGGCTTTAGGAGATTCTACGAATACTTGTGAAGAAACACTCATCTGAAAAACAGAAATATAAAAGTCTATTTGTACACCGACATAGCTCTTTTGTATTACAAAAGCATTTTAAAATCCAAGTTCAAAATCCACGTAACAAAGCTACAGCAATATTCATATTTGCTTATCCATTCTTTAAAACCAAAGCCTTTTTTTTTTAACCCTTATTGTATTAAACCCTCTGCAATCACTTTGCAGAGCTTAAATTAGAAAATATTCCAGGATGAAATCTGGACATAAATCCAGTACTCCTGAGGTTTGCAGTGTTTAGATCTATGATTCCTCTGGGTCAGTAACATGTGTTTTCAAAACACATCCTTTAAAAGGATTGTGAAGCAAATGTTCTGGTACCAAAATACTAAAAATGACATGGTAGAAGATAATTTTACCTGTCTCTTACTTACAAATTGCTTTAACTGTTCTTCCTAATTTACGTGGAATGCTATAAAAATTTAGTAAATTTTTCCACACATCAGAAAGCCTCAGTTTTTACCATCTACGTATCTAGCTTCTTTCTCTGAAGTTCTTATAGCTGATTAAAATCTCAAATTTGCCTCAGAGGAATATTTTCATCTTTCTCATAAAAAACACACAGAATAACCATTATTTTAATTAGCTAAATGAATGCATTATTAGGTTTACCTGTGTGCAAGATCCACTGCAATAAAGACAAAAATGTAGAAAGGTCTCATCATAGCAGTGATTTCATAAGTATCCAGTGCTTGGAAAGTAGCTGTTTCAGTAGCTGTATTTATGATTAATGAATACTCTCCTATACATATGGTCACCCATCCAAATACAAAGATCACAACAGTTCCTCCAATGTTGCTATATAACGAGGTTATTCTGTTTGGCAGCAAATACCAAGTTCCCAGCCCACACAATACCCCTGCCAGAAGGGAATGAAATACAGTGTTGATTATATACTTCTTGCCAGGAATAATAAATTTTACTGTCTCTGAACCTACACAGCTGGAAAATTCAAACTCATCTTCATCTGTCAGGGTATTCTGAATTTGCATTCTCTCTACTGTCACTGTTTTCTGCTTTGCATACAGATTTGTCATCTGAAGAGCAAGTGCAGTAACAAACATCAGTCCTCCCGAAAGCACTGCTGTACAATAGTCCGTCATAACTCCTAACTGGTACAACAGTGTTCCTACTCCTCCCCAAACCCATGGTGTCAGGAAGAGAATGATCTGGTTCACATATACGTAGGGAGGGGCACAATAGCCTAATCTGAACCGGGGACCTCCCAGCACAGTCTGAGGAAAGCGCTTCAAGAAGAACTCCTGTTTGTAATCGTTGAGCAGAGGTACATCTGGCCCCATCCTTATGACTCAGGAATGCTGGCTGAGTGTCATCTTTCCTGTGAGAGAACAGAAAGAAAAATATGGGAACATTACTGATTCTGCGACTCAGAACCTGGGGGATTCTTGTGTCTTATTTTTATTTACCAAGTTGCAGTGGAATTCTGACATGTTATGCTTAGAATCTGCCAGAATACAACTACTAAGCAAACAGCTATTTTTAAAGCGTGAACGTATTCTTTAACCTGAAGCTTTAGGCAACAAATAAAACATTTAACCTGTTCTTGGGAGATGATAAAACTATGTCCACACCAAAACACCTTCCTAAAACTGACATTTTTTCCCCCCTGGTCTGATTCCAATCACTTCTTGCCAGAGACCTCTAATTCCAAATAATCCTGTTAAGATCTCCTTATACAAACAGAAGAGTCAGGGATTTCAGTGAGTAGCCACATAAGTGCAAGGATACAGGCACACAGAGGTGCCTGTAAAAATCAGTCTTATGTAATAAAGTAAGTGTAGGAAAATATTAGTAGTAGCATTAAAAAATTATTTCCCACATCAGCATTGTTACTGTCCTCCCTACACAGCCCAGTTGCAGAATATGATGTCACTGTACCTCAGCACTACAATAAAATAAACAGTTCACTTTCTGCTTCCTAAAACATGTAAAATTAAAAAGAATAAATGCAATACTTGTGAGTTGTAGCAGAATCAGCATATAGTTATTTGTATGTCAGTGGAGAAAGCTGAAAAAAAGGAAAGAAAAGATACCTGTAAACACTTAGAATGACACATCAAATAGAAGTCAGGTATGAACACTCATTTAGAGAGGATCAGGCAGTGTAGAAATAATGAATGTAAGGTGGTAATTATGATATTCAAATATAATTCTGTGCTACTAGTCATGAAAGCAAGAGTCTATGAATGACAGGTAGAAATACTCAAGTTAAGAAACAGGGTGAAAAAACCATCACAGAAATGCAGTGCCAAAGCACTTAATTAATAATAATTCTAAAAAAGAGATGCTGGTGTGCATTAGGAGATGTGCAAGTACTGAAACTCTGACATTCTTCCCCTGGACCTATATAATCTGATGAACACCTGTTGCTGAGACATTAAAAATGAAGCACCCTGCTGCCATGGAATCTCAAACTACTGTGATCCCTTCTTTCTACAATACCAAATGCTTCTGGGCCCCTCTGAGAACAATTAACTCCTTTCATTTAAACAGGTATCAACCACTCGACTGTAGGCAGATGCTGCTCATCAGGGAATGAAGTTAGAAACAGCACAAACTACAGATTAAAGGTCATTCATATGCATTATCACGACTGGAAATTTGCATTCAGGGTCCACTAAATCAATACACTCCACCATGAAAAGGACTCCACAGGAGTTTATTTTTTTAATAAAATATAAAATATTGAAAAAACAGGGGTTTTATTGTTATACTATTTCAAGTCACTGAAAGTTTCTTAAAGTACGGAGAAGGCAGCAAGTCCTAATGAAAAAGACACATGTTGACAATGGAGAGAAGAATTCATCCCAGTCAGCTCAGGAATTTGAAAATGTAACAGCGACACACCCAACTAAAAACAAATTTCAAATGTAATTAGAAAAAAAAAATCACAATTCGGCCAATTTCCTTTGGAAAAATAAGCATTGTTTAGAGGGCACATGGGCATGAAATTAAGCTGCTGTCAAAGTTACAGGCAGCTGAAGATTTACAGGCACAAAAGTGATAGAACCTGAGTTTTAAAAGAAACCTAGGACCGATAGGTGCATAGTTTTCCTTGAAAAACAGTTTTCAGGCAGCTGTGTTTTTCTGCTCCAAGAAGGGCTATTTTTGTTTTGAGTTCTGGTCTGTGCTTGTGTTTGTCAGTTTATATTGCTAACCAAATGTTAACAAAACATTCCTCTTACAGTTTCTGGGTAAACAATAGGCATCTTTGTGTGAGACACAAAAACCCTACACACATAAACAATATAGTTCTACTTGGCTCTGCTCCAAAACGAGACATAAAAAGATGTGAATTTATTTATAAATGAAAATCTTGAGACCGAAGCTCATGAGCTACAGAAACTTTCTCCTCAACCATCCTCCTGGCTTCCAAATAGTCAGGTGGCACATGATGTCTTCAAAATGGGACTCATATATGTCTCCTTATTCCTGTGTGAAGTCCTAGCAACAAGACTCCACACATCAGAGAGTGTTTACAGGCCCTGGCTTCAATATACATTCCTAACATACAGGCCTGGTCCCACTTTGACAACGTGCCTGGTTACCCAAACAATCCACACAACAGTCTGTCATCACCAGCGGGGATCCACGTGGCTTGGCTACTATCACAACACGGATGGCAAAAGGGCTTTAATACCATAAAGTCACTTAACAAGCTCCCCTATGCAATATCCTCTCTGTATCCTTATTACAGAAGGAAACAAAGCAAACCTTGACTCAAATTTAGGTAGAAATTCACAGGAGCGCATGAATTTTGGTCTAAATGAACATCATCCTTCATGTACACTGGTGGTGGGTCAGCTCAGTTTGGTTTGTTTTTATTTCCAGCAGATTATAGAATACGTGTACAGCTGTCTGCCACCTAAACAGCTGAAACACACACACGGCTTAAAAATACTTACCTCGGTGGTCATTCCAGGTGTTTTCATGTGCGGGTTTAAGTGAGGGTTACAAAGAGGGGCGAATAGGTGGGAGGTGAAGGGGAGGTTGTGGCATCCCCTGTCCTGGCACACCCAGGCACACCTGTGTGCCCAGACACCTGCACCCGTGTTAGAGGATTCCAGTGGTTAAAAAATCCACGGTTAAGGATTCCAGTGGTTAAACATCCATGGTTAAGGATGTGCCGCAGGCCAGCTTCCAGCCAGAGCAGGCTGGGGGCCTCTGCCCAGCCGTGTTAATGCCACCCCACACCAACTCTGGGGGAGCAGCACTTTGGGACAACGCTCCCCATCCAGCCTTGGGATGACCATCCCAGCACCCCTGGGGGAGCAACACTTTGGGACAACGCTCCCCATCCAGCTTTGGGATGAACATCCCAGCATCCCTGGGGGAGCAGCACTTTGGGACAACACTCCCCATCCAGCCTTGGGATGACCATCCCAGCACCCCTGGGGGAGCAGCACTTTGGGACAACGCTCCCCATCCAGCCTTGGGATGACCATCCCAGCACCCCTGGGGGAGCAGCACTTTGGGACAACAACCCCATCCACCCTTGGGATGACCATCCCAGCACCCCTGGGGGAGCAGCACTTTGGGACAACACTCCCCATCCAGCTTTGGGATGGCCATCCCAGCCCTGGGAAAGGCTCACAGGCCGCCTCCTCCCGAGGCACCTCTGCCCCTGCCCACACGGGCTCCCACCGCAGCCGCCGCTGTCCCCTCGCCCCCACCTCGCCCTCACTTCGTCCGCAGCCACCTGAACCGAAGCACCCAGCCACAAAACACAGCTCTGCGGTCCCAGCTCCGCAGAGTGGGGAGCAATCCCGTCGCACGGAGCCTCGGCGGGGAGGGCACCTACCTGTGGGCCGGGCTGGGAGCGGGGCAGGGGGAGAGCCGGGGACCGGGCCGGCGGGAGGAGGAGGATGATGGTGATGATGAGGAGGAGGAGGATGATGGTGATGAGGGGGAGGAGGATGGCGGAGCGCTCCCCTGCTCTCCCCGCCCCTTCTCCCTCCCCTCAGCCGCCGCCGCCATTTTGCCCGCCTGAGGCAGGCGGGACGGGCTGAGGGAAATGGCCCCGGTTTGGGGGAGCTGAGGAAAATGGTCCTGGTTTGGGGATTGAGGGAAATGGCCCCGATTTGGGGGGCTGAGGGAAATGGTCCTGGTTTGGGGGAGCTGAGGAGAACGGTCCTGGTTTGGGGATTGAGGGAAATGGCCCCGGGTTGGGGGAGGTGAGGGAAATGGTCCTGGTTTGGGGATTAAGGGAAATGGCCCGTTTGGGGGAGCTGAGGGAAATGGTCCTGGTT